>CM030836.1:6451191-7013691 GCA_018105865.1 Metaphire vulgaris | reverse complement strand
TCTTGCATTTGATACCATAGATCACAAAATTCTGCTCGAGCGACTCTCTCTCTGGTTTGGCATATCTGAAAAAGCTCACAACTGGTTTGCGTCTTATCTCAAATCTCGGTCTTTTCAAGTGTCCTGTCTTGGCCAAATTTCTCTTTCTCATATTATAGATTATGGAGTGCCTCAAGGATCTGTTCTCGGGCCTGTACTGTTCAGCCTTTACACCACACCACTTTCATCTCTAATTAATTCCCTCAAATTAAATCACCAACTCTATGCCGATGACACTCAGCTATTCCTGTCTTTCTCACCTCTTTCATTCAATGCTTCTATTATTGAGCTTGAATCTGCATTCTCATCAATCTCTGCATGGATGTCATCTAATCTCCTCGCTCTCAACCCATCTAAGACAGAGTTTCTTTTAATTGGACTACCCCAACAACTCAAAAAAATTGACAATCCTAAACTAGTTTTGGCTCCTGACACCACAATAATCCCTGTTCCAACTGCTAGAAATCTCGGATTCAAATTTGACTCTTTTCTAAACTTCGAATCACAAATCTCCCAACTTTCAAAAGCCTGCTTTATTCATATTCGTGACCTTCGTCGCCTACGTCCTTGTCTCGATATTAAGACTGCGTCCACAATCGCCACCTCTATAGTCCACTCCAAATTAGATTACTGTAACTCCCTCTACTATAACCTTCCCAAAGCCTCCATCAACAAATTGCAATCAATACAAAATGCTTTAGCTCGTGCTGTTACTATGTCACCTAAATTCTCCCATATTTCACCCATACTAAAATCATTACATTGGCTTAAAATAACAGAACGTATCCAATATAAGATAATAACACACATAGCTCTCTTCAGTCATCAAAACCTGTCTACCTTAGATCACTATTAACCCCTCACGGGCCCTCAGCCTCCTCGACCCACACGTTCGTCATCTCATCTCACTCTGTCACGCCCGCTAAATCAGTCATCCCTGAAAATTTGCAACCGTGCCTTCTCATATGCTGCACCTGAACTCTGGAACTCGATCCCAGCTTCCCTTCGCACACTTGGACACTTTCAAACAATAAAATCTGATTCCTCATTTCCTATAATTCCTGCACTATCTCCTCAAGTCTTCAGGTCTAAGCTTAAATCCTTCCTTTCTCTGAAATCATTTTCTCCATAGCTGTAACAACCTAGCCTCACTGCCCTTCAGATATTGACTATTGCCTGGCTGATCCCACACCTTTCCTATAGCTATTTTAAGAGAGGCTGAGCGCCTGAGAATAGGCAGCTACTGTTGTGCTGTTCCCAAGGCGCTATAGAAATCCACGAGATTTTACTTTACTTTACTGAATACTACGGTCAATCGTTCTGATTTTGCGTAGAGCCACGTTGTGCTTACTTACATTTAGTAAGATATCTGGGGCGCGTGTGTTTCGGCGTCGACTGAATAAATAGTATTTATTATCAAATGTTTTCAAATATCGTTTAAAACCTAAATATATTTGCTTAATTATTATCAAAATTGAATCTTCTAAAGTAAAATTATTACATCGAATCGTATTTAGCTGTCTAACGACTGCCTGTTGTATGCTTTCTATCGCATCGGCCATTGTCACTCAAGGAACTTATATGGTGCTAATTCAGCGATGCATTGAGCGTCAGCCTATAATTAGTCACATTAAGTTGAAAATAACTGCCGATTTAGTTCAAGCGTCGCGTTTAGGAGAATTACTGACGCATCGAATTTTGCCCTGCGTCACTGTGTTCCGTTCTGATAGATATCGCTTGTACTGACCTGATCTATTTGAAGAGAGATTTTCCTACTATACCTGTAGTAGCTATTATCATTGGTGTTGTTGTTATCATTGCGCAAAAGATACACAATAGAAAACAAATGGGCCGAGTCCTTAAAACATCAACTATATATGGGCCCGTAAATCAGAGCAATAATTGTTGTGTTTCTAAGACAGCTACTGCAGTCACATTTTTATGGCAGCAGCAAAGTTTACTTGAGATGTTATTTGTATGTAATGGACAGTTGGATTTATTGTTAGTTCTTTGAAATAATTTTAGCGCTGATTTGTTCTGTTTACATAGTTGCTAATTCAGAGCAATGTATCTATACAATTTGACACTGCAAAGAGCAACAGGCGTAACTCATGCCATACATGGCAACTTCTCAGGCACCAAGCAGCAGGAAATTGTTGTTTCACGTGGAAAAGTTCTCGAAGTTCTTCGACCAGATCCCAACACAGGCAAAGTCTATGTCTTGCTTACAGAGGAAGTCTTTGGGGTGATTCGTTCATTGATGCCCTTTCGTCTCACAGGAGGAACCAAGGGTGATTACAGAAAACATTTGACTTGAGATGATACTTATTTAATACATTTAAGCACGATCAGAATATTTAAGAAAAAGCATCCTAGTTAGTGGTTACAAATGTGTTTAAATGTTGACTATTGTGAGCAATTTTGGCTGTACATATCCACTGAATTATATTTTGTTGTCTGTCTTCTTTCTTTCTTTCCATTGTTCCCTATTGGTTTGGACAATGGGTCTGAATGAGTTCCTTCCACTTCTGTCTGTCTCTTGCTGCTCTGGTCATTTGAATGAAGTTCATCTGCATTTCTTCTGCATTTTCTTTTAAGTTTTCTGTCCATGTTTTTCTTGGCCTTCCTTTTCTCCTTTTTCCCTTCAGCATAGTTGTATAGTGCTTTCTTTGTTAGTCTTTCTTCCTTGTGTTGTTTTTTGTTATATCTGGTTGCAGTCTGAATGATTGGTTCGCATTACATTCAATCTAAATTATGCAAATGTTTGCTTACAGAAATTAAAGAATTTTGCAGAATCAGTTTATCATGTATTTTTGATGCATTATTTGATAGACTGTCAATTGGCGTGTTAATGGAATTCGCTGTATTTTGTCATGCTGGTGTGTTTTGCTATATCTAGTGATTAATTTGTCATAAACTTGATGATTTTCAGACTGTCATAAATTTTTACAGGTTATATCACATTATTTTATAAAGCTCTGCATGCCATGGCTAATATTATATTTAGTTTATATATGTGTTTTTTAAAAACCTTTTTACAGACTATGTTGTCGTTGGAAGTGATTCGGGCAGAATCGTGATTTTAGAATATGTTGCTTCAAAGAATACTTTTGAAAAGGTAATTAATCTGATTTAATTGAGTAATAATGCTTTTTTCTATTGATGTTTATTAGATGGAGGGTTGAAGATTTTATGATTTAACCAGAGTTCTGAATTTCAGGACTGATGTAATGTAGCATAGAATTTTTATAGCACTTTTTTGTGAAGAAGGTGCAGGATACCATTCATTTGTCATAGTGCTCAAAATCTTAAGGTGTAAGAAATAATTGCTGAGATTGGAAGTTATTATTCTGTGATGTAATTTTAAGGTGAAGTTATTTTGAGTTGTTTTGTAGTGTTAAATATTTGTGTTGGAAAGTTATCAAAATTCAATAAATTAATTTGAGTTATCACTTATTATGAATTCTTAAATTTATTTGCAGTTTTCGAGTAATGACTTTACAGTAAAAAATACAGTTTAAAGTTATATTATATTTTAACTGTCACTTAATTATTAAGCCTGATAAAGGTAATACATGTCATTTAACCATCTTCAGGTCCATCAAGAGACATTCGGTAAAAGTGGATGCAGGAGAATTGTTCCCGGTCAATATCTAGCAGTTGACCCTAAAGGTCGAGCAATCATGATTGGTAAGATCAGATAAAATTGATTTCAAATGTGATTGGAATAATATTTAATTGTTTTTAGTCATCTTTAGTAAAATACTGTTTCATTGTGCTTCATTTTCAAAGTGAGCTTATCTGATTGTGGCCTTAGTTGAAGTTATAAATATATTATGATGCAATTTGTTTCTTTTAGGTGCAATTGAGAAACAGAAATTGGTTTTCATTTTGAACCGTGATGCTCAGGCTCGTCTGACGATCTCTTCTCCTCTTGAGGCCCATAAATCTAATACCCTGGTCTATCATATGGTGGGAGTCGACGTGGGATTTGAAAATCCGACATTTGCCTGCTTGGAGATTGATTATGAGGTAAAGTTTCTTTAGTTAAATTTCATTCTGGGTGTTCTAGTTTTTGTTTTGAAACTGAAATACTTTGAGGCTATTTGGAATGTAAAGTAAGCTTAGAAGATTGTCTGGTTTCTATCAGAATTGAGACACAGAGAACTGATGTTTGCCCACTGTGGAATAAAGTGTATATAATTTGTTTGTTATTATTAATAATTTGTTAAATCTGTTAATTATAATAGATTTTTTATGTTAAAATATTATGAATTTGCATTTCTTGCTTAATGTGGTTCTTTAAAATGTTTTAAAGGAGGCAGACAATGATCCAACTGGAGAAGCATCTCAGAAGTCCCCTCAGATGTTGACCTTCTATGAACTTGACCTTGGCCTGAATCACGTGGTGCGCAAATATTCTGAGCAGTTGGAAGAACATGCCAACTTTCTGATAACTGGTAATATTTCTGATGGTTCCAGAGATCTGGCCTTAGGCATACAATACGATGTGCTTATTGTATACCACCACGGTTTAGAGGCTTCTTGGGCACTAGGTAGGAATAGACAGCCTCAGCTCCATGAATATTGCATATTAATGTGTATAGGTTTCATATCTGTGCTTGTTATTTTTTTTTAATTAAAAGCTATTGTTATTTGATAAAATTGTCACGGACTCTGTGAACTATACATAGGTACAATAGTCTTGATGTACACTGTGTATGTTATCAAAAAAGCCTATACATTCTAAACCTTTGCTGCACTGTATTTGTGTATGGGTTTCTTGTCTGTGCTTGTTATTTGTATTAAAAAACCCACTGGTATTAGTAGTTGACATTTCTTTCAGTTCCTGGAGGAAATGAAGGACCGAGTGGAATGCTTATCTGCTCGGAAAATTACATCACTTACAAGAACTTTGGAGACCAACCTGACATCCGGTGTCCAATTCCAAGACGCAGGGTGAGATCTGCGATTTTAATTTATTCTGCTCAGCATCAAACTTATTGACTCTTTTACAACAGTGCTTATAATTAATGTCTCATAAGTATATTTCTTAGAGTATTATGATAATTTAAAGCCAAGTTTATCAGAATTACTGAGTACATAAATTAGCAATATTGTTATCAGTTGTCCTAGGTTTTTTAAAAATAATGATATTATCTATTTGAAATAAAAATGATGCTAAGTATAATATGGCAAGTCTTTTGAGTGATCTCTGATATTTTTATACTTTTCAGAATGATCTTGATGATCCTGAAAGAGGCATGATATTCGTCTGCAGTGCTACTCATAAGACTAAGGTAGTGTAGTTAATAGCAATGTCATATGGACATGGTAAAATATCCATTGTAAGCTGATTGTGAAATTGAAAGGTTTTGTTATTATTAGCACTCTCTATATTAATATTTAATATTAACACTGATTTGTTTTTCAGTCAATGTTTTTCTTTTTGGCTCAAACGGAACAAGGAGACATATTCAAGATTACTTTAGAAACAGATGAAGACATGGTTAGTCAAAGCAGTTATTGTTCGTTTCAGTACCATATCTGGGTTTCTCTTTAAGGAAACTTGTTTTGTATTGCTGAATGAAATCAAGTTTGGTTCTCAAGTTGCTACCAGGAAAAGTTCAGATGTGTTCTACTGTTGTGCTGTTAAATGCTTGTTGGAATTTGATTATGATCATTTTTTGATGCCGGTTTTGGTGGGAATTTTTTTTCTCTTAGGTCACAGAAATTCGCCTGAAATATTTTGACACGGCTCCAGCAGCTGCCGCTCTGTGTGTGCTTAAGACCGGTTTCCTTTTCTGTGCATCAGAGTTTGGTAATCAGTAAGTGTGCTATATTTTTACTTGTTTAACCTGAACTCATTCACAGCCTTTTTATATCCTGAGCAGATCTTTAGAATATAGACCTGTTTGTGTCCACAGAGGGTGCCACATAGTTACTTTACCTAAATGACTGACAGTTTTATGTATGAAAATTGAGATATTTTAAGTATTTGGATTGTATCATTAAGTGAATTAGAATGTTTTATATTAAGTAACTCTTGTAAGGTTTTAAGTTCCTATTGAGCCATTCACAGTAGGACTAAATGGGGGGGGGGGGAGGGCATGGGCTTGTGGGAGCTGTACCAGTAACTACATAAATGAATCATTTCCTGCAGGGTATATTCATCTGTGTGTGCAGGTAGCATTAAATGAGAATACAGTAAAATTATATAACATATTGTCGCTGTCTAAGTAATACCTCACATATGCAAAAAAAAACTAAAACTAAATTTCAGGAAATGAAAAAATGTCACAGTATCTCAATAATGCATTATGAAAATTAAATGGTGATAAATAGCAAATATATTATGTTCCCTTTCGAATTTAAGGACAAGTATTTGACCATACATGCACAGTATCGTGACGTATAAGAAAATGCAAAATATTAAAAATCTGAAAAATGGTCACATGTGAGGTATTACTTAGACAACGACAATATGCATACATAATATATACATAAAATACATATGTTTTAATACAGATTTCTTAAACCAGCTGTGTCTTCTGAGCGGTGCTTTACTGAATTTTAGTAACTTGTATCAAATTGCACATCTTGGCGATGATGATGATGAGCCGGAGTTTAGCAGTGCAATGCCACTTGAGGAAGGTGACACTTTCTTCTTTGCGCCTCGTCCGCTCAAGAACCTTGTTATGGTTGATGAGATGGACAGCCTGTCTCCCATCATGAATTTTCAGGTCTATGGTTTTTCAATGTTCTAAGTAGTCTTTGTTTATGGTTATCCATAATTTATGTTTTGATGAATTATTTGAATTCTCCAAAGCTCTGTATGATTTTCAGTAAGTTTAACAAAGTGTGTACATGATGTATTGCCATTATATGTAACTCCAGATTATTTAGCTACTCTAAGTGTTTCCACTTGCAGCTGTAGTAGCTTTTGTTTTACACGTCACTTTGTATATAAGTATTTTGTTATCTGAATTTAGAGATACACATAGAGACATGCACACATTTTTGCATACATACATACATACTATATATTAGCAACTGATTATGGTGGAATTTTGTTCTAAGTACTGCTTGGACACTATACATGTACAAAAATTACAAATCACGAAGTCAGAAGAGGGGTATATAGGTCACTGTCCAGTTACTGTTTTGCAATTCTAGTATACATATGTAAATTTAGGTTGCTGACTTGGCAAATGAAGACACGCCACAGCTGTTCACACTGTGCGGTCGTGGTCCGCGGTCATCGCTTCGCGTGTTGCGACATGGACTTGAGGTAAGAACATCTTAATATCCCTGTAATGGTGTAAGGTGTTTGATGCTGCTGTAAGCAACAATAAAATATAGAAGTCCTTGGTAATTTACTCTTTGGTTTTAACTATTCAACCATTTGACTTTATTACTTGTTGTATGCATTTTGTGTCGTGATGTGGTTTGTAGGCCTGGAAAATGTCAGAGACCTTTTTTGTTCATTACTGGTTGATAAGCGGAAGAAGAAAAGTTTAAACCATTTTTTTCTATTAACTGCATGTTCTACTGAAGAAAATTATAGAGAATACTATAATAGGGTAGAGTCTCATTATCTATACATCACATTAATTTGCTTTGTTTTGTATGTCATTCTTGCACAAATAGGTGTCATCATGGGGAGACACAATAGTTTTTGTGAAAGTGCATTAGAGATTATTGTTGTGTGCATTTATTACAGGTATCAGAGATGGCCGTGTCTGAACTTCCTGGTAACCCAAACGCTGTCTGGACTGTGAAGAAGAACTATGAAGGTCTGTCATTATTACCATCTAACATGTTGTTTTGTTTAGCAGTAATGGTGTGGTGGTAACATCACTGTTGTTCTTATATAATTTGACATATCTTTAGCGATAGTGTTGTGTGCCCTGATGCCATTGTGTGGATTCAGTGTAGTGTAGGATACTGAGAAATTTCTTTCAATTAGTTTGCACGTCTGCGATCTGCCTTGAAATGGTAGGTGCTGTACAGTCGGGCGGTGATAAGCGTCGATAGGCTGGATGTGGGCTCAGTCCACACCAAGCCGAGCCTTTTGTTTGTTTTAGCTTATCAGTTTGGCTGGGTGGACTGGATCACAAAGTGTTTCCTTGTTTTGATCTGGTATGATTTTTCTTTCTGAATTTGCTTTAATCTTGGCATTTATGATACTTGTCTTGTTTGATGGGATCGTCTAGGTATAATTGTTTTAATAATTTTGCATATTGTGCATGTTGTCTTGAATACTTTCTAGAATCAATGTGAGAACTGCAGCTGTTGGGAATCAAGCACACATATGCATTCTTTTGGAAGCAGAGTTATAATTTTATAGAATTTTGTCACATTTGGGTTTCTGCACACTGAAGAAGTGCTAAAGCATTTTATTGTTGGAACTTGTTTCATGTCAGCTATTAGATTTAACGAATGAGCAGTTAATTGACAAGAGTGACTTGGTTTAATTTGGTTAATTACATAATGTGGAATTGAAATAGAAAGAAGTCTGAAGGTAGCCATCGAAAAAGGCAGCTTTCCTTCTTTGGACACGTAATGAGGAAGGAAAGCCTGGAGCATTTGGCAATGACCGGAAAAGTGAAGGGAAAAATAGCCAGAGGAGGGCAGAGAAACACATATGTAGACTGCCTACGAGAAGGAATTGAGGGAGTAAAGAACAACATCAAATTAGTAGGAGGATGTCAAGATCGAACAAAGTGGAAATCCATGGTCACTAATGTAGAAATATACAGCACCTAAAAAAAGAAGAAAGAAGACATAACGTGAAATTTTTACACAGCTAACATGCTTTTAAGGATATCTTTCAACGGACACTTGAATCTGGTACCTAATTGACCAAGCTGCTGAGGCTTGTGTTTATTTTCCAATCACCAGCGCATCATTGGCTGAGCAAAGTGACCAACTTTTGCAAGAAAGTCTTGTCGTATTGGGATATTTCAAGTTAATTTGTTTACTTTAGTGGGGCATTTAATGCATAGGACAATTTTTTTTGCCAGACCGATTTTTGAACATTTGAGTTTAATTAGCAGTTAAATGTATCAAGGAATGATGAATGTTTGGCCTCTACAGTTGATGTGTATCTAATGATAGGGAGTTTTGAATAGAAAAGTCTAACCACCAATATGAGTTAAACATGAGTTATAATGTGACAATTTTTTCAGCTTGATTAAAATTTTGACCATGTTGAACCTATTGTTGTGCAGTGGATAACTGGGTAGCCTCTTGGCAACATTTGCCAAAAGCTGTAGTTTGGCAGTAAATATGACACTTTGTTAAATGCAACATTGAATATTTCATCCTGTACCCCATCGGATATGGCTCTTCTGGTTCTCCATCTTCTGGGATATGAAAATGTGCTGTAATGTAATGTAATGTAATGTAATGTGACATTTGTATAGCGCCTCTTCTATTTCTACTCAGGATTTCCTAGCATTGGAGTCGCAGGGTAAAGTAATGAGACTTCAGCTTTCGCATTGAGCAGAGCGAGGAGTAAGTGATTCCCGAATGGATGGGTTTAAGGCATTCCATAGGGGAGGGTCCAGTCACTGCAAAAGCCCGACGCTGGGTAAGAGCAGTGCGTGATCTGGGGACATAAACATTCTTCTGATCAGTGGAGCGGAGCAGGCGATGAGCAGCAGAAGAGGGTGATTTGAAAAGCTCAGTAATGTAAGATGGTGCCTGACCTCGAAGTGCTGCAGAAACAATAATTACTTGTTTGAATTTAATGCGGTCAGAAATTGGAAGCCAGTGGAGGGTGTGAAGCATAAATTCTGAGATGCTAGAGTAGCGAGGAGCTTTAGCCACAGAGACGAGCCGCAGCATTTAGGACAGATTGCAGAGTGGAAAGTAAGCTTTTGGGCAGGCCAAGATAAAGAGAATTGCAATAGTCTAACCTACTAGCCACAAAAGCATGAACCAGAGATTTGGCTGCAGATAAAGAAAGCGAAGAACGAATAACCCTAATTTGCCTAAGTTGGTAAAAGCAGGATCGAGAGAGTCTAGCAAAGTGCTCTTTGAAGGTCAAATTACTGTCAAAGTAAATACCAAGGTTTTTGATACAATTTGAGAAAGATAGATTAGGAAAGAGAGAGTTCAGTAAGCCATAATCAATTTTTGAATGCAGATGTTTAGTACCAAGCCAGATAAGTTGAGTTTTATCAGGTTCAGTCGAAGTCTATTGGAAAACATCCAATCCCGAAGAGTTGGAATTACATTGTCTACAGATTGAGTGAGCTCAGTATAAGAAGAGTAAGGGCAATGCTGGTAAATTTGAATGTCATCAGCATAGAGGTGCACAGTGAAACCAAACGAGCTAATTAAAGAGCAAAGGTCAGCAGTATAGAGTATGTACAGCAGAGGACCAAGCACCGAACCTTGGGGAACACCATAAAAGGAACATGAAACCAGTTTGAGCGGGAATGCTCCATAACAATCATTTGAGAACGGTTAGAGAGATAGGATGTAAACCACAGAAAGGCTTGATCAGAAATCCCAAATTTTGAGACGTTTCAACAATATATCATGATCAACCGTATCTGGCGCCCGAGACATCAAAACATGCAAGCAATGTAAGTTCAGACAAGTCAGTGGCAGAGTAGACATCAGAAAGAATTCTAAGAAGAGTCGTTTCAGTTGAGTGAAACCGTCTGAAACCAGATTGTAGATAAGGTAGATAAGGCTGTGAGTTTGATGCGATAATGCGATCGCATATGCCATCGCATATTTAACTAATTTTTTAATGCACAGCATTTTCAGCTGTTTTATCTGCATTTTTAGCCATTTTCATCACATATAGCATTTTTTGCTATTTTTCTAACAAATGCATAGATCTGCAGGGGATCAGTGCCTGCCTGGATGACCTTTTGTGCTCGTCAGCCCTTTTTCACCGAAAAATACTGCAACTTCTGCAAATATGTGGCATAAATGGGAAATTTAGGCACATAAATGGGAAATTTAGGTGCATAAATGGGACATTTCTGCATTTTCCCTGCATAATTAGGACCTCTGAGTATCGCTTATTTTCCGAAAAATCGTTGCATCAAACTCACAGCCCTATATGGAAGTTCAAATTAATCATGGTGCAAAGTGGAAGACAGCATTATGACAATTTTGCAAAGAATGGGTCAGACTGATATCTTGAAAGGTTAATGAGCTATATAGTGATATCAGTTTAGTGCAGGAATTTTGGGAGGAAAATGCAGGACTGAAAGTTCTTAAAATTGGAGGAAAAAGTGTGTGGAAATTTCCTATTTATGCTTCTGCTTAAACTTCCATATATACCCAGAAATTGCAGTTAAATGCGGCCATCGACCATATTTGTGAAAATTGCGGCATTTTCAGTAGTGTGCGCTCCAAAATTTAAAATTTTCCCTTTAAAAAAACTTGACAAGCAAAAGAGGTAATCCAAACAGGTGCTGGACCACTGTATGTACTCCATATATCTGTGTACATGTGATGAAAATAGCAAAAGGCACAATTAATATTCTGCATTTATATGCGGAAATTACAATGTGGAAAAACCAGGAAAAAGTGCGGCACAGTAAAAATGTTTTAAATGTGTGATTTCTTATATGATTGAAATTTTGCACTAAACCGGTATGGCTAGCTGTAGCACTTCAAATTTGGAAAGCAGTTAACTTTTCCTGGCAAGTCATTCAAATTTGAGTGACCTTCCCTCCATTTGGGACATCATAGCACCTGAAGTACCTGTTATGAAGCCTTGAAATTTTTTGTAGCTTCGTGTTATATATGTGTGTAGACATGCATACATACATGTGTACATGCATACACACAGATGATGGTTGAATATGATCAAATTATGATGCTGTGACATAGTAAATTTTGTAAATATCAGTTGAGTTGTATGAGAATGACTTGTCTAGATGTTGTAATAACAGTTGTTCATTTACTGTTAGCTCTGGTGTTTCTAAGTTGATTGGGGCTCATGTTACAGTTGTTGACAAGAGTTTAAGAGCACATAGGACATTGTAACTCTTTTGTTCTTTACAGATGAGTATGATGCGTATATCATCGTGTCTTTCGTAAATGCTACGCTTGTGTTGTCTATTGGTGAGACTGTTGAGGAAGTCACAGACTCTGGTTTTCTTGGCACAACGCCAACACTTTCTTGTTCACAGCTGGGAGATGATGCGCTTGTGCAGGTATGGCACCGTTGTTACCATTGTGTAGAGCTACTGTTGATGCATTTTCAGTTTTGGCATTAGTACGCTGTACTAATCTGGATCGTTCCTATTCTATGGTCAGACCTAGTCTTTGGAATTCACTTCTGGCATTGGTCCACTCCACTGAATCTCTCACGATACAGATCTTACCTGCTCTCCATTGCCTATCTTTCATAAACAGAACCGGGAAATCGACCTGATTAACGGGATCTGACAATGTTGGATAATGTTTCTACTTTGGAGCGACCATCGGCCTATTCCGAGTGCATTAATAAATTAGTGCTATAGAAGCTCTTTAATTAGTTATTTTGATTATCTTTTATGTAAATTTATTGACTGAAGACTTTGGAAAACTAAAACTAAAGACTATAATTATTGAGCCTTACAAATTTAATCCTTGATAAGAAAGATGCTCAATAGAGTCTATTTTTTTTATACAGTGCAGGATTACTAATCCAATACCTATACCTAATACCCAATCATTGAATTCATGCTGAACAACATTTCAATGATCGCCACCTAGCCAAGCTCTGCGCCACGTAATAATTAGCTATATGCACGTTAAAATCACGCAACTGTGACCATTTGTGACGCTGTACACGTTTTTTTTGTGTATGCGTTAAAAATGTATGTACGTTAAAAGACAACCGGAAAGCTAAGAACAATTGTTAGCAACGCTGTCGTCTACGCCCAGCCCTCTGACGCTGCAATGACTCGTCTAAACCGGTTTACGAACAATTGTTACCAACAGCAACGATGTCTTCGAACATCGCCCACCAACGCATCGCGACCTGACTAAACGGTCTAAATCTACCATTAGTCAAATATTATTAACCACCAACGCACCAACGCGGCTTTAAGGACTAAACATTCTAAACCGTCTCACCAATAGTCAACGCAGCCCACTGTTATCGATACGTAAGGACTAATTTGTTAAACCATTTACCAATAGTCATTGGGCCCACCAACGCATCGCGACGTAAAGGACTAAAAACGGTCTAAACCATCTACCAACAGTCAACCAATCAGAAATATTTTTTGAAGGTAACAGAGAGACATACAGATAACGATCTTAATATTATAGATAATTCTATTTACAATAGAGTCTATTTTTTATACAGTTTACCAGATGCAAAGCTATCCTCTTATAGATGCCTGACTGTGCTAGTTACTATGTTGCAGATCTATCCGGATGGAATTCGACACATCCGTTCTGACAAGCGAGTCAATGAATGGAAGACACCCGGAAAGAAGACCATTGTTAAGTGTGCAGTTAACCAGAGACAAGTCGTCATTGCTTTGACGGGAGGAGAGCTCGTGTATTTTGAGTTGGATCCAGTAAGCATTCCTTATTATTTCATTTTGTGGCTTTGAAACATTTCTGATTCTCGCTGGAATCACTGTTATGATAGCAGGATTTGTTAATTCATGTTGATATTGATTGGGAGGAATAATGAACTGTGACTGCAAGACAAGGTTAACCTTGCGGTGGTATTGTTGTTGTTGTTGTTGTGTGCATTGTGGCGGTCGATTATTCTTATTGTGAGTACTCTCTTTAAGTCAGTTTAACTCGTGTACTTAATATCAGAGACCAATTTTAGCCTATTCTTTCAGGTGAGCTTTTTAGATTTGATGTTGCTCTACTGGAAGAAAATTGTATTGACTGAATTTTGATGTCTGCGTAATTCAGAACGGTCAGCTGAATGAATACACTGAGCGTAAAGAGATGTCACATGATGTTATATGCATGGCACTGGGACGTGTTCCACCCGGGGAACAGCGTTCGCGTTTCCTGGCTGTTGGCTTAGCAGACGATTCTGTCCGCATTATTTCTCTCGATCCATCAGTGAGCATTTAAGTCATTTACTTCATGATCATTTTATTTGGACTGTAATTTTTCATCTATGCAGCAAATTGATGAGTAATACTACTCATATTAATAGGATTTGTGGAAAATTCAAATACAAGGTACTGCAGAATCATCATCATCATTGGTTCATGAAGACGTTTGTGACCATTGCGACCGCCTTCAGATATTTTTGACCTATGCAGCTTATGCCTCTGTAGGTGTTAATCTGCTGTAACAGAATATTTGATTCAGCCAGGCACAGCAAATGGTGATCTCTCTTGCTTGAGTTTCCAGAAGGTTAATGGTGGTCTCCCACGCATGTGTTTCCAAGAGTCCAAAGTTCTGTAGCCACTATAATTCTGGCATCCAGGGCAGGGGCAGCATTTGCTAGGGTGTATTCTGGCAGCCTTGCTATGTGACCAAAAATTTCCAAGTTGATGTGGGTACGTGGTTGTACCACTTACACCCAGGACCTGGCATAAGTTGTGGGTATGGAAGATTCCAATTTCTACAGAATATGGTACATGTGATTTTCTAGATGTCTGATATCTTGTTTTCAATGTTGGCCAAGTTTATCACTTCATTTATGAAGAACGCAGAAGCTTCGGAGCTTAGCATATGGCGTAGGATGATTGTTTCTTGTTATATTTTTAGGATTGCCTTTCTCCTCACAGTCTTCAGGCATTGCCAGCTTCACCTGAATCATTGTGTATTGTGGAAATGGGTGGCCATGATCTAAACCAGGATATTGATGGGAGAGGATCTCTGTCTGGACTGTTTCTGAACATTGGTTTGCAAGTGAGTCAATGCCTTTTTCATTTTTACAACTGCATGCTGCTAAACAATCCTTGCTACTGGTAAATGTTATTTTCAATTTTTAAAAATTATTAACCCTTGAACCACGAGAACCGAGTGTACTCGGCTGCATTGCATGGAATAACTATTTGCTTCTCAAGTCATCTGCTGAGTGGTGACTAGGACAGCAGTTTAAATCAGGCATATCTGAAATTAAAAACAGGCATATCTGAAATTAAGGCATTGCATACAGTGATGTGCTTTGAATCGTTGAATGGAGTGTAGCAACATATGAATGTGAAAGCTGGACCATCAAAGAGAAAATCAGACAAAGACAAGATGCCTTTGAAATATTTTTCTTAAGAACAGTGCAAAAATATCATGGACAGAAAAACAAACAGACGAAGAAGTTATAAAGAGAGCCAAGACCAAAGGAAAATTCTTTCATATATGCTAAAGACGCAAATTGACTTATTTCGGTCGCATACAAAGAAACACAATAGATAACCTACAACAAACGATTCAACAAGGTGTCATGCCAGGAAAAAGAAAGAGGTCAGTCCAACCGACAATGGGTGAATGATATAGAAGAATGGACTGGAATGAATATAACAGCAGCAACAAGAGTATCGAAGGATAGAACTGTCTGGAAATGCTTGATTCTTGATGTCAGCTCGTCTTCAACTATTAAAGGAAAGAGGAAATGATGATGCTTTGAAAAAAAACTTGTAGCTTCAACATGTGCATTGAATCTTGTCACGAGAATAATGCAAAATTGCCCTGTTTTCTAACTGCAGCAATGGTATTTGGGAACGTCTGGTCAAGTAGCATATTGAGTTTTAAAATTTTGTTGCATTTTATTGTGCAATGATTTTTTTGTATCAAGTTTAATTAGTGAAACGAGTTCTTGCAAGTCTATGTTTCTTGCTTCATAGATGGAAACTGCTGTTTTAGTTATGGCTTCTACTTGATTGTAGAATGGCGTACTTCTTCGAGCTGTTCTGGACACAGTGACGGGTCAACTTTCGGACACTCGGACTCGTTATCTTGGTTCTCGTCCGGTCAAATTATTCAGAATCACAATGCAGGGAGCTGAAGCGGTTGGTGATGCCGTATTACTTTTCTGGCTGCAGTCTTTTATTTAGAAGTGGATCATACTTGGGATTGCTACAGTTGCTCTACAGTTGACCTTCTGTGAAGTTTTGGGAAGTTATGTCTCCTAAATAAAAGATTTTATATAATATATAAGTGAAATTCTGGATATTCATCGTTAGAACATTTCTAGATTTGTTAATGAAATGAACCTGTTTGCTACATTTCTTAAAATTTCTGTCATATTATTTATTGTTATTTTCAGAAGTTTGTATCTGGTTTGCTATGAATTTTAATTTTTGGAGTTGTGCTTTTTCTTTTGTCTCTGTTGATAAAATCTTGAGCAATGTGAGCTAGAAAGAGTTTTAGTTAAATGACTTTTGTTTAAATGCTGTAGGTTCTTGCAATGTCCAGCCGTTCTTGGCTAAGCTATTCATACCAGAGTCGGTTCCATCTGACACCATTGTCCTATGAGTCACTCGAATACGCATCGGGCTTTGCTTCAGAACAGTGTCCTGAGGGTATTGTTGCCATCAGTACAAACACCCTCAGGTTATTTACAAGCTATGTCTTCAATCGTCAGTAGCAATTAATTAACATGAAGAATATGAAATTGACCATTGAAAGTATCTTGTTGTTATTAATATGGAGCTTTCTGTTTGAAAAACAGAAAGTGCATTTATGATAAATGAACTGGATTGGTGCCATACATAGGACAGATAAAGCATGATGATGATGATGATGATGATGATGATGATGATGATGATGATGATGATGATGATGATGGTGATGATGGTGATGATGGTGATGGTGATGGTGACAATTAGATTATGACAATTAGGTAATAACCAGTTGATAATCAGAAAATTGGTTCATATGGATATCATCTTCTTCTCTTTCTGCCTGTATGGCAGCAATACCGGTAATTAAATATGAAGCCATTCCACTTTATTCTGACTTATAAATGTTATTCTACAGCCACCTGCAATTGTCAAATTCATCGTTTCCAAATCTTCTTTGACATTATCCATCCATATTTTTTTTGGTCTTCCTTGTACTCTGTTTCCTTCTATTCTGTATGTATGTAGTGCTATAGTTTCTCATTCTGTTGACTTGACCAAACCAAGTTAATCTTTTTAGCAGACCTTATCGATGATTGTTTGTGTGTATTAATTTTGTCTGTCTGTCTGTCTGTCTGTCTGTCTCTCTCTCTCTCTCTCTCTCTCTCTCTCTCTCTCTCTATCTCTATATATATATATATATATATATATATAAAATTAAATATATGAATTATGGATAGGTTTTTGTTACCTGATTCTTACGAATCAGATATTGGATTTCTTTGATCTAGAATCACTTTATATAAAGTTTTGCTCCTCGAAAGCAACTTGTGTAATAGCATAAAATTAGTGATTGCACAAACAACTGCATTGCGACAATCAGAATCCATAGAACTTTCAGTTCGTGTTGTAATCATTCTTACATGTTAACATTCAAGTACATAGGATTAATTTTATTTAATTTTTAAAAATAGAATCTTGGCACTGGAGAAGCTTGGTGCGGTGTTTAACCAAGTGTCCACTCCTCTCCAATACACTCCTCGAAAGTTTGTTATTGATACAGAGTTCAACAATCTTATTATTATTGAAACTGATCATAATGCATACACCGAAGAAACCAAAGACATGCGCAAGAAACAAATGGCTAAGGTTCTGCATTTTGTTTGAATGCCTTCTCATATATAGTAGATTAATTACATTGAATTTATTGTTTATATAGGTTGATTGTTAATATATGTTAATTATGAATTAATGTTTCTTATAAAATTAAGTATCTGTTGTAGATATATATATATATAATGCAGTTGCCTATTTAAGATTTATGCAGTTATAATTGATTTAATATTATAAGAAATTGTTTTTATAATACACAAACCTAAAATGACCTGAAGCTTTGTTATTAGATTTTTATTGAACATTTAATAAATGTCACAAGTTTCTTGTGATATACTATCGTCATTTATTAGTGATATACTGTGTGCAACTGTTTAGATTGAGTTTATATTTTGTGCTGTGAATTAAAGTTGTATCATTTTTTGCTGTGATGTTTGGTTGTGGTTTTTTCCGATTTTACAGGAAATGACAGAAGCCGCTGGAGAGGAGGAGCAGCAGTTGGCCACTGAAATGGCAAATGCCTTCTTGAATGAAAATCTTCCTGAAGATGTTTTTGGATCGCCTAAAGGTGGAGCGGGAATGTGGGCTTCGGTGATTCGAATTGTTAATCCGATACTTCAGAAGACCATCTTCAAGCTGTCCTTAGAGCAGAACGAAGCAGCATTCAGGTTTATCTTTTAAGAATGGCTTAGAGGCAGACCGAGGGTATGCAGCGCCAGGGGCAAATTGCACCGTTGGCGCCCCTAACATTATTGACGAGAAAAAAAGGTCGTCACATCGTTTTCGGTGCCCCTCTTCATTTAGCACTGACAAGCCAAAAAAACGTTGTCACATGTGTATCTTCTTCTTTATTGTACGTTTAATACACAATTTTGGCTCCCCCTCACCTTGGTGCCCGGGGACATATGTCCCCCTCTGTCCCCCTCGATCCGCTTCTAGAATGGCTTATGTACACCATAAGCTTTGTCATAACATACTTAGATGTGATCCTCTGCTATTTTGTTTTGTGTGAAAAAAATTTCTCCCATATGCAGTTAATGATGCATGAGAAAATGTTCATTAGATGTCATACTAATTTTTGGTATGTGCCAACAATGATATACTTATGCAATGTGTGATTGTTTCAAAATGTATAGACTGCTATGTTTATAAATGTTGAAGCCTAAAGAATGCAATAAAAAATGCAATGGTTGTTTTTGCTTGATAATCTCCCATTGCAGCTGTATATGTTTATCTTTTATTATGATTTGTCACACTCTCAGTTATAAGTCAGCAAAAATGTGGCTTTTGTCATTTTAAAAATATATTTTGTATTGCATAGTTTTTTTTTTTTTCCCTTAGCATTGCTCTCGTTAAGTTTGCTGTGAGACCTGACGACCATTTTGTGGTTGTGGGAACTGTGAGGGATCTGATTCTTAATCCGCGCTCGCTGACCGGTGGATCGGTTCATGTTTATCAGCTTATCAACGGAGAGAGATTGGAACTCTTGCACAAAACACCTGTTGATGACCTACCTGGAGCAATTGCTAGTTTCAAGGGCAAGATTTTGATAGGTGTGGGAAAATTCTTGAGGGTATATGATTTGGGAAAAAAGAAACTATTGAGGAAGTGTGAAAACAAGGTGAGACCTACTTTATAAACAAGTAACTTTGACTTTAATTTGTTAACCCTTTTACCGTTTGCCCTGAGAATACCGGTACTTGTCCATTTTGCAATACATTACAAATAAATGAATGGTAAAAGGGTTAATGATATTATATTCTTATTATTTATTGCCGTGTTCTGTTGTCAGCTGCCTCTGATCACTTTGTGTTTATAGTTACTGAATAATTAGATTGCATGACTATTGAGACTATTCATGAATGAAGTTTATCAAAAGCATGAACTTGATGTTCTGAGGATTTTAAAAGAGCATTTAAAATTCTGTATTTAGATTTTGAAAAATATATCTGCAGTTGACACTGAGCATTAGAGTAAGGAAAATGGCAGTAAAATTGAAAGTTTTGTTATTTTAGAGTTGTTTAAAGTAAAATTTGAATGTATAAATTGTGATTTAAAAGGCGAATAAATGGAATACAAAGAAAATGAAATTTTTTTTCAGCACATTCCAAATTTCATTACTAGCATTCACACGATGGGTGACCGTATTATAGTTGGAGATATTCAGGAAAGTTTCCACTTTATTCGATACAAAAAGCATGAAAACCAGTTGATTATATTTGCTGATGACACAAGCCCTCGCTGGATAACGTGTTCCACTCTGCTTGATTACGACACCATTGCTGGAGCAGACAAGTTCGGAAATATTGCCGTTGTGGGTATTACCTTCTCCATTACTGAGTGATTGTTTCAGTCATAATTGTTGATGGAATGTGCCCTGTTATAACAGATGGGGTTTGTAAAAGAGATAAAGTTGGTTTGTCTTGAGGGTACGATGCTCTTGTACTTTACTTCATGACTGAGATACTCTCCTGCAGCATTTATTGTCGGTATTAATATTGGTATAGATGGGAAATTCAGAGTTGTAGAATTTAATCCTTGGGTCAATGTTTATGTAGAATATGAAGAGTTTTATGTTTTATTTACAAATCTGAAATTCGTTGGTTTTCCTGGTCTTGCTTTGCACGTGCAAAACTTGACACTCAGATGCAGACCAAGGTGTGTACCTTGAGTCATTTCACACACTGTTTATCCTCAGCTAATGATAGTTTGGCTTTTTTTTGCAAATGCCACAGTTGTGCATCAGGCATAACAGAAAGAGCTTTTAACACTAATCTTCCTATAGAACTGGGCATTGGGATAATGCCATGACTGCATGACCTGGACTGCATTTACAGTCAGAAACAGTCAAGCATGCTGATGGCAGTGGTGATGATGGTGATAGCGACAAATAAGAGTTGTTGAAAGTAATACTACAATATAAAATATTTCCAGTTGTTGAAAGTGAGTTAAATTGATAATTAATAATGGTGTGTACACGGTCGTCACAATCTGACTGCAGAAATGTGCTGTAATGAATAATTAATGAATGTGCTGATGACTTTTGTAATAGATTCGTTTACCACAAGATGTGTCTGATGAAGTTGACGAAGATCCAACTGGAAACAAGGCATTGTGGGACAGAGGACTTTTGAATGGTGCTTCACAGAAGGTGAGAAGTTCATTCTATCTTTTTACATGTGAACATTGTTAGGCTTCTTTTGTATTTGTTGAAATTTATATTTATAGTTATGACTATATAATGTTATATAGTAGGTATGTATTGAGGAGGTACTGAATTTCTAGTGATGCCATCTGTTGTCAGTTATGAATATTGAGTGATGCTTTATTATTATTATTATTATCTGAATCATTTGAATAACAATGAACATTGAGGCACTTGATAAACAAATGGGTACGTTCTTGGCAGAGAGTTCCACAGAATTGCCCCTCCGAATGATCTGCAAGCCGTCTTGGTGACTGTTGATCATTTAGAATCATTTGCCATTTGCATTGAGGTATGGGTATTTGAAGTAACTTGTGCAATGGTGACTGTTGATCATTTAGACTGATGCCATCGCAAATTTTCACGTTGGTGAAGTTGTAACATCGCTGCAGAAGGCCAGTCTTATTCCTGGTGGTTCAGATGCTCTTGTGTATGCCACTCTGTCCGGTGGAATTGGAATGTTAGTTCCATTTACATCACACGAAGTGAGTTCTACTTCGTCAAGTTTCTCTTTTTTATTATTATTATTAAAGAATCAATTAAGATTATAGTATTTTATTTTTGTGAATTTATGAAATATTGTTGTTTCAGTTTGAATAAGGTGTATTATGTGTATTATTTCAGTAAAATGTCACATTTCGTCTGTTTTCAGGATCACGACTTTTTCCAGCATCTTGAGATGTACTTGAGAGCTGAGATGCAACCTATGTGTGGAAGGGACCATCTGGCATACAGGTCCTATTACTTTCCAGTCAGAGTAAGTTGATTTAGTCGTTGATGATTATTTTTCTCTTATGAATACCAACAATGGTTTAGCAACTGTGAGTAGTTTTTCTGTGTGGGATTGTGATGAATTGGGTTTTCAGATATTTAAATTAAGTTGCTCTGAGTTATTTAATTATGCCTTCTTGTATATGGCCTTTTTTATACAATTATTGTATTTTTTTTTACTGTACATGTTCAAGTTTGCATTTTGGTAAAATGAATCTGCATAAATGTTTGACATGATTTTTAAAAATGCAAGCTCTAATGACAATTGGCTGAAATTTGAAAATGTAAAAGTTTTTGTTCAAGTATTGATATTAAATTTGCACATGATTTGATACAAACATTAACTACTGTTAAACAATTCTGTACAGATAATGCAATTCAATTATAGTAAAACCTCTTTAGCTCTCCATCATTCTTCTGGTGTCAAACTTTGACAAGAGGCGAATTGGCAGCTTAACAAATGCAATGCTCACTATTGAAACTAGGCTAGTCTCCCACGGAACAGGAATTAGAATTCCAGGTGCCTCACAGGTGTGGGGACTAACTCCACTGGGTACTTGTGGGGACGAGGTCAGCTCATGAACAAATGGCAAGTTGCTGCATTTCAAGTATAGTCTGCCAATGGCCATGAGAAGCTGTAAACTTGTAAAGGGACAGTCTCTGAGCTAGTTGGTTGTATCTGTATTTAATAATTTTTACGTGTTGACCAGAGTACATGCTGCTGATGTAATACAGCAGCGTATACAGGTGAAAAGGTCTGAAACTGATCCATTGTCTGCAGTCACGGGGTCAGAGGGTTGGAGATAAAAGCCACGAGTGGGAGTGGGGTTGGCCGTCACAGGGCGGGAGCAGGGTTGGCTGTCATGGGGTGGTTGTGACTAGGGCACGGGTGAATTTATGGCAATCTTGCCCCTTAAAGACCTCTACCACAATCTCTTCATCAGGTTGATAGCTGATTATATATTCATCAACATCAGCATATTCATTGGGAGTCATTAATTGTGTAAAGTTAGAAAGCTTGGTGTAAATGGTCAAATAGGTTACCGAAGTCGAAATAGTGAGCTAAAGAGGTAAAAATACATAGGCATGGAATTCTGCAAGTTATGGCGAGAGCGAGTGCTGAGTCTGGCGGCTTAAGGAGTTAAATTACAAGGGTGGAAATTCGTTCTTAATCCATCCATGGTGAGAGCAAGAGGGGAGTTTGGCAAGCTAAAAGGGGTGTGCTAAAAAGGTATTACTGTATTTGATAAGAATTTATAATTGCTTTGCAGACAACAGATTTTGTTATTCAATTTTTTTTATTTTGTTCGTTTTCACTATATTTTAGAATGTCATTGATGGTGATCTTTGTGAAATGTTCAACTCTCTTGAGCTTGGCAAACAGAAGATAATTGCTGAAGAGCTTGATAAAACGCCATCAGAAGTAAGTACTGATGGATGACTTTGAGTTCATTTCAGATTATTTATATTATTTATCCAAGACGATTTCTATAGTGCTGTAACATAGCGAAGGCCAAAATCAAAGGCGTTTTGATATCATTAGCATGCCAATGACGAACGTAGGATGACAATCCTGAAAGTCCGTTTTGGTGGAATGTAGGAATTCGACCCCCAATGAAAATGGTGGTGAATCCTATAGAAAGCTGTCTTTCACAACAGATTAGACCTCTGTGCCGATGCTGTGAGGGCCTGTGGCAGCGTTTGACCACTGTATCACTGGCGGTGGTGGCGCGCTGAACCAATTTTTTCTGCAGCAGTGGCGTGGACTTCATTGGCAGCGGCGGCGTGCAGTCACTACAGTACAATACGTGTGAAAGTGAAAATGAAAAAAGTGTACAAACAAAAAAGGTTGTCAAGGAGTTCTTGGCACATTCACCTACCCTCATCTCAAAAAATATTGCAATGGTTTTGCGCAAATCTCATGAGTCATCCCAGCCAGAATATGGGGGGCCCATGACCCCTTTGGCTATGCCATTGTATGCCTTGCACTAGTTCATCATCATCATCATCATCTTCTCCTTGTTCCTTCATGAACTGAAGTTAAGGTGACAGCATGAATTGCCCTCCAACCACATCCTAGTTATCTTGACAGTTCTGCATGCATCTGACATCATTCCTTGTTGCATTGTCTCTCCAATGTCGACTGGTGTCGCTGGTGTTTATTTTGCAGCAGTTACATGTTGAGGAAACAGACAGCAAAATCATTTGGTTTCATTGTTTCTTGATTGATAGTAAAAATTCTTCTCTGTATTTTTCTTTTCAGTCCAAATTTTCACATCCATATGAGGCTCAATGCCCGATTATCCTCTTCTTTGTTCTCATGCTGATCGTTAGTTAGTAGCACTAGTTATCAGCCATCCATAGGTGTATGCAAAAGTCATATTTTCAACCCCTGTTTCACATCGTACATTTTGGTTAAAACCTCGGTGGCCAACCTCAAATTAGCAACCCCCTTGCACAGTGAAAATTAATTTCTAGCCATAGACAAAAAGAATTTGTTGGCTATTAAATTAGAGGTTTTTAATATTTAAATAACCATGGAACCATGGAAATAGTCGGAATTTGTTTGACATAATTTTGTTCAAATTTGATAGTTCTTCTATACCAGCCTTCAGAAACTTTTCGGTTGTTTCTGCCCAAGCGCCCCAGTCGACTCAGCTGTGAATTAAGTGCTGAGTGGAAGGAGGAAAGGCGGCGAGGAAAGGCTGGCAATCCGCCTCATTCAGCCTCCTTGCGTTGCCGTATATAACTGAAGGCGCTAATTGAACGGTCCGCGATGGCCTATGGGTTGTACCTTTTACCTACCAGCTTCTATCCCAATGACATCCGTATGCAAAATCACCTAAATCTCAAATCTTGGACGGCCCCTCTTGATCTGGCTGATTGCAGTGACTGGTGGGTGTTTTTTAAACAGACGGCATCATTAGGTTTCATTGTTTCTTGATTTGATGCCTGATTTTAGACACTGGCCATTTGTTTATGTAATTTGTTTTAAATCGAATGTATTTTCTTTGGTTCTAGGTTTCCAAGAAGTTGGAAGACATTCGAACTAGGCATGCTTTCTAATGTTGTGTGATTGTATCAAAGACAGATTGATTTTTTGCATTGCATCAGTGAATAGCATTTATTACTGAGCATCATCAAGTGACTGCACTGTGTTTGTGACTGAAAGGAATACTTTTTATATTAAAACACTGAACAGGCATTGACAATATAGTTGGGTTACCCAATCCGGCAGAATTTTTCATCAATCTCAGTGTTAGCATTCATCAATTTATATGTTAGCATTGCTCTTTTGTTGTGCATATAAATTATGACCTTTTGCAAATCAAGTTTAATAAGAGTTTTCACTTTCCTTTGAATTTGGTTGGATTCTTGCCTAATATACTGGATTGAGCTGAATTAATGATTTCTGGTTAGAATTTTACTATAAATGACAATGCTAGCCTCTCTGATGTGTGACCTATCCTGCTTCCTTCTGCATTGTTATTTATGGAGTTGCTCTTCTTGATGTCTCAAATTAACCTGATTGGAGAAGAAATTAAATGCACTGGTCAGACATTGGCTAAAGCAAGACACATACCATAGTATCATCATCATTGAACTTCTACAGCAGGATTTTCATGTGTTGTAAAGTGTAAACCATTGTCACTCTTCTAATTTCATTTTGTCTGCTACAGCTGTTATCTTTGATTCAACAAAAACTAAACGATTTTTATAAATATAAATCAAACTCGCATATAAATGCCTAATCTAATATCCCATTTTACTCAAGTTACATGTACTTTAAAAGGTGTTCATGCTATTACACTGTAGCTGGCCTTGTCATATCATCTATGATTCTATGGTAATTCGTTCCATTTCTCTACTATGGCACTAAAATGTTTGAGACTTCCAAGCTCGTCTCTTAAAAACTTTCACCTTAGACAAATTTAACAGCAAAACCAAAAACAATGAAGAAAAAGCAATGTATTTGACCGTCCAAAGCAAATTCTTGTTATTTTCAGACGTTTAACGTTAATAAAAGTAAATAGGACGGAAGATGGCAGAATGGGTTTACACTGGAGCGGCAGGCGAGAAATTTTTGATCTTCAAAAGTGGTCCGCGAGGCAAAGAGGTCTGAGAACCACTGGTTTAGACAGTGGAACATTAAGTAGGCCTACATTGACATTTTTAGAAATAATTTTAACATTTCCTTACACAAAAATACGGTTGTGGTGAATCATGTGTCAAATACATTATCAAGTATTTAAAAAAGTATTTAAAACTTATTTGCCAGCAGTGGCGTATTTAGAATTTTGGTAAGGGGTGCCAGACACTTTCAACCTGACAAGTTACAACTTTGGAAAAAAGTTGACGACCTTTTTTTGCTTGTCAAGCAGGACCAAAGGGGGCCATGGCCCAAATGGCCCAATGGTAAATACGCCACTGTTTGCCAGTATTTAAATACTTACCCTGGTATTTGGGTATTTAAATACTATTTAAATACTACTTGAGAACTAAGTAGCCTATTTATGAAAGTATTTCAATACTTCAGTGAAGTATTTATTACAACACTTAAAACCACTTAAAATCAGCCTGTCAAGCCAATTTTAAAGCGCTATAATAATTTGAGTCGGAAATTATTTTCGGGTTTTAGCGTTGACCTTTCATTAACAAAACTACGCGTCATTCGGTTTGGTTTAGTGAACTTTAAAAATTGATAAAAATTTGTAATTTTATTAATTTATTTCGTAGTTTCAGTCGATATACGCAGTTAATCTGTCAGTCGTCGTTGAGGGTGAGAATCTGTTATTACGTTGTGGGCTATTAAAATACTTATTTTAATAATACATGATTATTATTATGAATATTATCGTTGTGTTCAAAACTCTTGCAAATCAAAGTATTGGTTTTTAAATGTCCAGTTCGTTCTAAAAACACGTAAGATTCTTTTTCTCTATTATTAGATTCCAAGCGATGGTCAAATCACATCCTCTAATGCGCTATAATATGCAGTCACATATGAGGCCTTATGTTGATAGATGACGACGACAATGATGATGACTACGGCAAGTCCAATTGACTTTTGCGCCATCCGGGGATGAATTGAGCGAGCTGGTTTCCTGGATGATTATCTGACACGTTGCAGTTTGTGGCGAGCTCTTGACATGTTCTTTTCATCAGACATTTAGGGTTGAACAACTTGTCCAAAGTCGCTGCGCATTGGATAGGATCAGGCTTGAGCCAGCTACCCGTCGATTGCTAGGCCAGAATCCTGCAACTACTCGCTGTGCACTGTGCTTTCTTGTTCAGATTAGAAGAGACAAATAATTCATATGATACCTATGCCTTGGGACTTCACCAGTCCTCAGCACACATTCGGCATCTTCATGTTCATTGTTCAGTCAGTGATTGTGTAGTGTATACTGGTACTAACAATCCATGAATATAGAAAATATGAGAATGCATTACTATGCTCCATTGTATTTCAGTTTCGATTTTCTCTTTCATATATTTTTTTGGAATTTGGGCAGCAGCAGTTATGACCATTTATGACCAGTTACTAAGTGAAATGTTCAGTGTTATTGCTCTGTTACAAAAGTTCTGATTTATTCTTTGTCTTTCAATCGACAACTATGTCGAGCAAGTCTATAAGACATTCTCAAGGCACAGCATCTCTGCCACAGTTTGGGAGCTGACAGCCTTGCTATGTTTCTCCTCATCAATGAATGAATGAATGAATCAATCAGTTTCTTAGTATCAGAACAAAAAATAAATACTAATACAATTCAGTATCTATTGAATAGTTACAAAGACATATGTCAATGAGTATGCATTTTTTCAGTTATCAACATTAACAAGGAGATATTAGGTAAAGAAGCAGGAAAAGAGAACTATTTCTCTATAATAATTCTGCCTTTGAATATAGTAAATTTTTGACTTAATAAAACATATTGCAATTCATAGTTAATACTTTAGATACATAAATTGATTGCTATGATTGAGAGGTTCTATCTTTTCAATTGTCTTTTGCGGCTGTTGTCGTCCAAAGTGTTATAATTTCAAGGAAAACCGTTCTGATATTAGCACATCATGTTATAGAATCGGAGTTGTTTGACATGTTGACTACAGGCAAAGTTTTTGGAGTAAAACCAGCTATGACTTTAGATCACATAAAGTAGCAATGTGTATACACCTGTCGCTGGCCACTCAGGGTGACAGAAGCGCAACTTCTTATCACATTGCTGGCGGCCAACGTGTTAAAGAAACTTGTATTAGAGCAGTTGTAGTTATGAGTTATACACTGAAGGTTGTATTTTCTAGAAAGCAGTTTGTAAAAATGCCCGAGGAGGAAGGATCAGCTCCAGGTGCCCATGGAACAGAGGGCAAACCTCGCCAGAGAACACAGTCTGAAAAGGACAACCAGTCGACCTACACTGATGAGCAACTGAATTCAGTGAAAAGGTATTTCTATTTCCCATATGTTACCTCTTTAACCAGCTGTTATTGTAAATTCTCTGTGCCAGTGCTGGCTTGTAGCGAAAACTTGCAAATTTTTTCATGAATAGCGATGCTTCTGGATGATCGGAGAACTTTAGCTGCTGTGTGTATGAATTGCTTGCTCACTGTTGTATTAGAATTTAAGGTCCTTTCAGATATTTAGATTTGCTATAAGCTACTGAATATATTCAGCCTACTTGGCATTGTATGACCAGTAACTGTGAGAACACTGAAGTTAAGCAACTTTGAGTGTAGTTAGTGCTTGGATGGGTGACCATTCCGGGTCTAGTTGTGGTGCTGGTGGCCAGCCAAGCTGTTCATCGCTTAGGCATCAATAAATTGATTGCAGCATAAAGCTGCGAAGGTAAAATGTGGGTCTAGAGAAAGTAATGGCAACCTACTCTAGATTAAGCCTTCTGTGTCGCTGCGTGCCTAGTAACCAGAGATCAGCGCCGGACCCTACGCTCATTCGAGTATGGGACTAACTTTTACTGAATCTTATCACTGGTACTTATGTGGGCTCTTTCTTCTGTGACACCTTTTATTCTTTTGGTTGTAACTGCTATAAGGTTTAATGATATTTAGAAATTGGTCTTATCTTGCACTTTCTTGCTTTCTCCACTTTCTCTCTATTAAGTTCTCTATTATAAATAAAATAAATAAATTTTAAAATGGAGAATTTATAGTTTTGGGCTGTTTACAGTTAGTGATTAGCAGAATGACACTGACAAATAATGTGTGCACTGAATAAAATTAAGTTGTCATTAAAATTTTTGTAAAATTTTCAAAACTCATTTTCACAGTATATAGCATTTTGGTTCTTTGAGAATTTCTGTGCCAAAATTTTATAAAAAGAATCAAATTTTGCATTGTTGACTACTTAAATGATGTTCAAATTTGTCTGCCATTTGTTACAGAACAACAGTATTGTACTATATTATTTATGGTTATGGTATAGGAAATTGAATTTTTTTCTTTAAGGATTGGAAAGTGCAAAGACTATTATGAGATTCTTGGCGTTGCTCAAGATTGTTCAGATGAGGACTTAAAGAAGGCTTACAAGAAGATGGCACTGAAGTTTCATCCAGACAAGAACCGCGCACCCGGTGCCACCGAAGCTTTTAAGGGTAATAGTGTTTTGTTCTTTAATAATTTATTCGATGTAAAATTTCAGGCATGTCAGAAGCAAGTTAAGCACATATTGTGTCTGTTTTTACATCTTTGCATTTCCTTCAAATACAGGGTCAGGGTTATATGTGAGACTTAGATAAGACTGTGGCTTTGATCCATCGTGGCTTTCTCTGGTAAAGGCATCAAGCCGCTTTCATACTAATGAGCATGATAAATGAATTACGTTGTGACATTAAGTATGGCTTGAAGATGTTGGAGCTGTTGGATTGATTGGTTGTCTTTTTTGATTTGCATAGTTTTTCATTGTGTGAAGATCTTTCTGTGACACCTTTAGCAATTGGCAATGCATTTGCGGTGCTGTCTGATCCCGTGAAGAGGAAGCGCTATGATCAGTTTGGCACTGAAACAGAACAAGTTCACACGTCCCATCACCGCTCCCACCGTGGATCTTACTATGAATACGACTACACCAGAGGCTTTGAAGGTAGGGCTACTTGGTAGTTTCGTATGGCTCAGTGATTTACTCTATGTGTGTCTTCAGCCAGACAACCTGATTTTAGGGAATGGCCAGAAGCCGCTCCGGACATTTGCTCCGGCTGGATAGTGTGGTGCTCGGCAATATCCGGATTTGCCAAAATACTTATGTCATGAAACTACCGAATATTGATTTTTGCTTTGGTTTTTAATTTCTTTGTTGAATGGTTTAACTGTAACTTTACAGATTTAGTTTAACTTTCAAGTTGCAATTGTGATTTTAAAACTTTTCGAGATACTTTATGCTTGTGGGACGTGTGGTGGCTTTATGAGTCTTTTTAGTTCTGAGGAAATGGTTATCCTATTTATTTTCAACCCCAGGTAGTCTATCTGCAAACTCAAGATTCGTGGGATCATTCTAATCTTGTATGGTAATATTTGCTTTGGATCCAGATCCAGCAAATGTTGACCCTAAATATCCAGATCTGGAGTCCGTTTGCAAATGGACATCTTATCATTCCAAACCTGATTTTAGTTTTTCATTTGTATTTTATTCATTTTGCTGGGTTGTATTGCTTGAATAACTTTTAGGTTTTTGCACTTTTGTCAGATTTAGTCGAACTTATGCACATTGTTCTTTACAGGTGATATTTCGGCCGAAGATTTGTTCAACATGTTTTTTGGTGGTGGATTTGCCACAGGTAATGGATTTTTACTTCATTATTGAATATTCACTGAAAAACATATGGTATTCTTGCAGCTTTAGTAAGTTCTGTTCTGTTTCTTCAGCCATCCTCGATGCAAAGTTGGGCTACACTGTGTATCATGTCTCTCCATTTATACCGCTCTTCTGCTCTCTGAATCATGTTTTGAAAAGAGAGTCCAGTCCATATTGTTACATTATCTAGCCATGCTGTTCTCGGTTTTCCACATGATTGTGCACCAGAGGTGGTAAATTGAGGAGCAGCGTTATGCTGCAAGGTAAAACGTGGGTCTGGAAAAAGTAATGACAATCTACCCCAGGTTAATGGCTTATAGCACCTACATCGCTGATTGTCTAGACTGGAGATAAGTGCCGGAACCAAAGCTCGGACTCAAGTATGGGAATACCTTTATGTTGTAATCAGTTGTTGACAAATTGTTTTAGCATGACTGTGTAAAATAACTGTTGGCTCCAATTCTGCTAAAAACTCTGCACTCTTGATCACCTTTCTGCCATAAGCCTTTGCCTGGCCTTGAGCTGCCTTGAAGAGCTTGTTGGTTTCCAGTGATTCATTATTTGTTAATCTGTCATGTTTTGGTGAAGATAAAATTCAAGCCATTGAGCTTTCTGTCAGTTTGTTAACTACCATACGCCATGCTTCTTTTGGTTTAATGCACGATATAGGCTTATGTGAAGGTAGATGTAAAAGGTTTTCTACTTATAAAACGGCAACAATGGTGGCATTGTTTGGATGATGTGAGCAATGCTTTCATTTGTAAACTTTAGCAAGGGGCGGTCAATATGTGTTCCGGCAGACTCGCTTTGATCATCATCGTCAGGAAGCAAGTGAAGAGGTACTTGGTCGTCACTAAGACTTAGATGTGTTGATCATTTCACTTGAATTTTATCATTCACTTTGGTTCAATAGAAATTCACTGCAGCTTTGAGCGGTTGGTCTCTGTAAAGGTGCAAAGACCACAGATGCTGCTGTGATATTGAGGAGGAAGGCTTTGCTATGTTTCAGAAGGCAATTTGACTAAGGGCTATTGATGTTCTGGGTAAATGCCAATGTATATATAATCTAATTGCTTTGGATCTGATTACAATACATTTATTCTTTGTAGAAATTTAATCGGACTTTGTTTTATGTTGTTGAAAGATAGCTTGTTGTATATTGTCATCTAAATTTGAGCTGTGTGTTTTTTTTTAAATGTCAGAATTCCTATGCAGCGCTTTTGCGTCTTTCTCCTCTGATCTTGATCGTAGTACTGTCAGTGTTGAACAGTCTGTTTGTTGCTGATCCGGTTTACAATCTTCAAAAAGAAGGGTGAGTCAGTGCAAAGCAATCAGTTTTGGAAAGTATATTTGATTCTGTATCTGTTATAGTATTTTGTCACAATTATAGTTTCTGTAGAAACTAAAACAATGATCCAATTGAGCAATTTGCCTGATGCAGTTGTGACACTAATGTTCTCTGCAGTTATAAGTCTATGTGTTTCTGCTATGATAGTTTTATCTTCTTCTGCTTTCTTTGGTTTATCATAGAGCAACTGCCTCTTGGCAGTTTTTTATGTATTGACATTTACAGTTTTCTCGTCTGTTATAAGCATTCAGATTAGTGTCTTCTTTAGAATTACTTGACTGCCTCGTGAATGTCTTCTTACCATGTGCATTTAGTTAAGCACGTGTTAAAATGTGTGGATTAAATACTTCATTGCAGCAAGTATATTACGAGGCGTGAGACTCTGAACTTGAAGGTTGCCTACTTTGTGAAGTCAGACTTTGCAAGCACTTACAAAGGAGACTTGCGGAAGCTCGAGAGTCAGATAGAAGACGATCATGTCGGGAATCTTCGACAAGCGTGCTACAGAGAACGGACCTACAGTAAGATAGAAATCGGTTTTGCATTTATGGTTGGTTTTAGGGCACATTACTTCAGATGATGGATTTGTGTGGTTGTTTAATTGTATATAGCCTATGAATTTATGAATTTCTGATGTTTTGCAAAGCAGATGAGTTTATAGGGTGCAGGATTCTATGTGCTGTCTATTTGATCTTGGTAAGTTGCAACTTTCTTTCTTGCATTGCCAACAGTTGCTGCTTAGTGGAGAGTTTCTCTCTGTATTCTGCTCGGAAGTGCTAAAATCCAGCAATTCACTTTGTCTCAGCTTCTAGAATGTTGTTGATATCTCTTTGCTTGCTTGACATAATTGTTGTGTTGCATTCTGTTTCATGTTAAAAAATTATTCCCTGTATTCATAATGCCTTAATTTTCTGCCTTTGTGAAGTTTTTAATTTCTCATGTATATTGATTGCACATGGCACCTGGTTGTTTAGAGTACCTCTCAATGGAAAGTATTTCTTGTATACATTCTTTTTAGCATCTTGTCATCCTAAGAGCATATTTAACTGATACCCTGTGTCTTGACTGTTATTGATTAAATTATAATTTTTGAAGAATATTTGCTGCAACTTCTTTCAAAGAAAGTTCAGTTCCATCTTTAGTAGCTATTAATTAGTGTGATGAGAGCGGTTGCACTCTCTCTTTATGGTGCCACTCCATCTTGCCTTTCAGAGCTACTCCATCCTCTTAACTCTATCCCTGGTCGGCCATGTCTTCGGTCCACAACCAATGGTCTTCTCAGTGTGCCCCAAGCACGAACCGCCTTGTTCCTGAAATGAGGTTTAGAGTCAGTTGGCCCTATCCTTTGGAATGCTCTTGACGCCAGTATGTGTAGCTTAGCAACTCCTAATTCTATGGCCCTCTTTTTGAAACGACTTAATACTTATCTCTTTGTCAATATACAGTAATTTGCTGTGGGAGCGCTTCTGAGTGATTCTTCAGAAGAGGCGCTATACATATATTTTGTTACATAATACATTACATTACATACATTACATTAGTTTGGTCTAGCTTTATTGTTACGTGCATTCTGTTGCATGCTTTATTAGAGTTTGATTTTTGATGTCTTTGTTGATGATGCCATGTGCAAATTGGAATATGTCATGAATGTAAATTGATCAGCAGCTTGGGGAAATCTATTCAGGTTAGGGAGTTCAGCCCTTCAGCATTCATGCCAATGAAAAATGCACTTCTTCCTATTGGGTCTGAGAGCTTTGTATTGTTGAAAGCATTAAAAAATTCTGTGTAATAATGTTCTGTGGTTCTCTTGTTTAGGGGAGACTTTGCTGTATCAGGCTCGAAGTTATGATGATGCAAGGTTGTACGAAAGTGCCAGAAACATGAGGATGCCATCTTGTGAATCACTTCAAGAAATATATGGATGATTCATGTCTGTTGGCCAGTCTTTGTGTCTAGCAGCCTCTAAGCTGTGGCCACTGCAATTCTCTAGGCTTTTTTACCCCGCATTTTATGTACCTCTTGGTGTAATGTGTTATTTATTGCAGTTCTTGTGATGTTGAATTGTAGTGTTTTATATATGTGGTGCACTTATACTTAAAATGATGAACTTTGGCTGTTTTAAAAATCCACGCCATTTGATAATCCGATGTGAATTTATCGCTTTGAAAGCCAATCTTGAATAATACTCATTTTGGCTAAATCTATAGATTTAGCAGCCCTGCTGACAAAAGGTGTATAATATATTCTGTGCACCCGCTCTAGTGATTTTTGCTTTTTGTTAAACAAAACTATGATATTAGCTTGTTAGACAGAACATGCCATCCTGTGCTTGTGTTTTATGTGCAAGAGGATGGATGTACTGGTTTCAGCTACTGGTTACTATTTTTTTGCATCAACTTAAATCTTTTGATGTAGCTTTTTATTGTATGTTTAAATTTTCTCATGAGTTCTTTCAACTGGCATTCATGATATTTGTAACGATTAAAAATGATTTAGACTTTGACTTGTTGTTTAAAATGTGCCAACTTCTATACTAGTTGGCATGGTATGTGTAGTGCAAATTAATTCCTTTTCTATCCTAATTTATTAAATTTGTTGAAATATGTAATATTTTGACATAATTTGCATCCTTTGCCGTTTCTTTGTAGAAATGTGCATAATGATTGCTGATATATTAAATTCTGTACAAAATGTGATGGTTGCATTATATTTCTAAATAAATTTTGTGGGCATTTAGCCTTTTCTTTAGATGATTGTCACATCTGAAGAAAATTAAAACTTCATTAATTAAAGTATTACATCAAGACATCCTCTGATTTTATAAGCCAAGTTATGTATAATTATCTATATGCTTATTTTTAAGTTAAAAATTTTTATTAGTGCACGTCTAAGAGATCTTAGGTTTGCTATACCCAGTGGCGGCTCCAGGATTTGGCAAGTGGGGGCTGTTGGGGTGGCAACTTCTAATCATGGGGGGGGCCAACCATTTGTTGTTAGGTATGTAGTATTAAGTACAGTAGCATCATTTCACACTTTTCTTGGGGGCAAGAAAATTTTTTGCCAAATTTTAGGCAATTTGTGCAAATTTTAGGCAATTTTTTGGCAAATTTGCAATTTTTAAATATTTTTTGGTAAATTTTTTATATATAGTATAGTATATATATAGTATAAGGTCTCAGCAGGGGGGCCAGTATCTCAGTAGGGGGGCACTGGCCCCCCCGGTGGAACCGCCACTGGCTATACCCACATGCACGTGCGTGCAAAAAATGAAGTGGACTTTGTACATACAGTATTTGCATTAGGTGTTTTTATTTGGCCTTTGGTGCATTGCAAAATAATTTTCTGTCAAATGGGCTTTCAATAAGTATGTTTCACAATTTTAAGCAATTTTTTATACTCTGCAACAAAGTGTCACCATAGTTGAACCCATCTACATCAAAAGCTATTGCCAGTGCTATAAAGCTACCAGTGCCTTAGGCACAGAAATCTTTGTGTTTTGGCATGAGCTCCTCATGCTTTGGAATTGTGGAAAGCTACACTGCATGAACACAAATTTCCAAGTACTGTAAAAAATATATTTACAGTATATGTTGCTCGTAAATTGAGTGTAAATTGGTTAAAATTCAAGAAAGTAGAGCGGCATATTTAGTTAGCTTTCTATTGGAGTATTTGAGATTTTTATCTGTAGATCTACAGTATTTCACTGCCTGTCAGATCTTGCAAGAAATCGAGTATTGTACTTTCAAATGTAGACTTATAGTTAAACCATCTTTCAGTTGACTTTTCTTTTAAATACAAATCCAGGCAATCAGGCATTCAATTACTTTCTTGATCTTGTGTATTCGAGAGTCGAGACCTATCAAACTCACCATTATGCTAGCGTACCCACAAGGGGCATGCAGTCACCTATTCGGGCTAGAATCAGTCGTCGTTTGTGCAAACCTATGGATATGATGGTTGTCGACAGGCCTAAGCGATCATGGGCTGTGCCAAAGCCTTCTCTATAGAAGGCTTTGGCTGTGCTCAGTGCATTAGGAGGATAATGATGGGGCCAAAGAAGTCATTGATTTGATCTTGATGGGTCTCAAAGTAATACACAACAAACGTCGAAGTAATTTTCGCGCTAAAAGCTAGTTTTGTATTTTATTGATATATATGACGGTGCCACGGTGGGTCAGACCGTCAGACTCCAGAAGCCTTGGATTATGAATATCACAGCTTCAGTTGATGCGATGATTTTAGTTATTCTATGACAGTTTTTTTCTAATAGGCTGAGTCGTTGGTATTCTAGGCTGGCGATATTTTCATGTCGGTGCACGCAGTTGTTTATAATGTGAGTTGTTTATTTGCAATATTTTAACAACAATTTTGCTATCTTGTAGTGAAAATGTAATTAATTTTGTGTTTAATTATTGCGGAGCATTTTAATTAAAAGTTTAACCTATTGCCTATTAGATCTGGTATATGCATTGGTTACTATAGACGCTTCACTGGTCCACTTCTAACTAAAGAACCTCTATGGCGCCATTTTAGTAATGCACTTGGCATCAGTCGATGGTCGCTCCGGTAGGTAATCAGCTGCAGATCAGCTTGGGCTGAATTAAATTTCTCTTTAATTTTTATGGCGATTGCGTGCGTAAGGTTAGGAGTCAGGATTCGTAAGGTGGCGCTTTGGTGTGTTAACCGGTCGTTAGTTAATTCCGTCGTTTCCTTGAACCGATGACAAAAGCTTGCAGTTGACGAGCTTTCATAGCTCTGCCTTCTATGTAGCGACTGTTGGATGCTTTTGTGACTGGGTTATCGTTGTGCATCACATGAAAGCAAACACCTCGTGTTCCGATTTGAACTGCAGTCGCCATCATGCTCAGGGCGAGAGAGTGCCGTTGGGCATTGTGCAAGTCCCGTGGCACTATAATATATCACGCATATGCAAGAAATCCTGTCAGTAAAAAACATGAACCTGAAACTTTCAACCTGGAACTATGGAGACAAGTCACATAGCTGAAATTTCACTACCACGAACTTACATGCAACTACTGCAGAAAGGCAAGCATGATGAAAACTGGACTCAATAGCCATGTGTGCATCCATTTATGAACAATAAACTCAAACCAAAATCCATATCTGGATTCACAGGCATTGCATCATCATCATTTCGATGGACTGCTTATTATAATTATTATTATTATTATTAGGAGGCAGTGATTTGCATTATGAAGCATGTTGTTAATGACCACTGAAAGGGAAGTTAAGTTAGCAGCTGACTCCAACTTGGCACTGACACAACGAGTAGCAGTCATCTCATCTTTCAAGTAGTCGAGCATCAATGAAAGCAGATTATCACACCATTGGAGAAGAACTTCAGTGAAAATTAGAAACTTTTAAAACTTAACAAATTTTATTTACTGCTGTAACACTGTAATGTGCTACTGTTTATTGTTGTTTCATAGAGAATCAATACCTAATCTGACTGACTGTTATTAAAAACTGTTCCTGATCTTGATTTTAACTAAAAATTGTGTAGTATTAAACATTGGTGACTGAGCTGTCACTTAACATTGTTATAGAACAAAAAAAATTGCTGGAGTTATTCACAATGTCAATTGGAACAAATTTAGAGGGTATGCAAGTCGATAATAAAAAAACATTTTTTCAAATGTACTTTCTGAACACCCTAATCTGCACATAAGAAACAGTTATTTAAACAATCAACAATGAAATCACTTATCTTGGTCATGATCTTAAAACACAATGTAATTTGTGCACTGAAGCATCATTGAATGATTGTTTATAAGTGAAACCATAGTCAGAAATGGTGACCATAATAGTTTGTGTTTGAATATACCAGTACATAGGTTCTGTTCGATAATAGTTCATTGATGTTAAGGCAAGATCCAAGTGCACAACTGCCTGAAATGAATTCCAGAATAAGCCTAGTTGTGTCAACAGAGAAGTTGTGTTTGCCAAGAGTTGCCCTTGATTATGGTATGTGCATGTGGTATCAGAAGACCTGTTTGACTTATGAATGTAAAAACTGGTTTTGAAATCAGTTCTTCACTTGATCAGTAACCAGTGAAACCTTCTATTAGTAGGTGTAATGTGATCATATTTTGCTTTTCTAATGACAGACTTACTAAGTGCTTTATGTACTGTTTATTAAATCTGCATCCTGCATATATAAAAGTTTACACATGTTTGCTGACCTGCTTGAGTCCAGATTACCAAGTTTTGTTGTTTTTAACTTTGATACTTGCAAAGTTTGCAACAGTAAGATATTTTCTACTAGAGGTCTGCAATGTCGGGTGAAGGCAAAATTTCGACCATTGATTTGGATGACTTTCTCTTGTCTTACCAGCGTATGTGCAAGGAACATCGCACTGAACCACAGGATTCTGTGGTGAAACAGATAAAGATGTAAGTAGAAGGAACCTAAAAACACACTTATTTAACATCGGATATAAGTGATGTGTGTCAAAGCACTTTTGTCTTTAGCCTAAGCTATGCTTACTGCACTATAGAAATTGTCTAATTAATAATAATAATAATTATTATTATTATTATTATTATTATGGAGAAATTTTGCTAATTATGTATAATTTTATCAAATTTTACTCAAAGACAGTTATAAACAGATGTCTTTAGTAAAATTTTTCTTAAGTGTAATTGCCTATTTTGAACAAAATAATAACAGTTACCGGTATCTTCTCTAGACCACACTTAAGATACTTAAAGCTTAAGACCAAACTTCATTGTTTTATTATTAAGTTATTTATGATGTACAGAATAAGTACATTTGTTTCAACATAGACTTTGGTTGACTGAGCAATATGTACAGTTGTACACCTTTGCATAGTGATTCTGTTATAGTACTTTCTAAAATGATATTTGAAATTTTACAGTGCATTCTATTCCAGTCAAATACACATAAATCAGGCTCTTTTTATGTTCTCAATATCTTGGTATCTGATTCCCAGTTACTCTCAGTGATTTGTGGAGGCACAATATTGTGATATAAATCTTTACTTGATATCAATTAGTTTCAACAGTCCATTGAATCTAGCATATAGCTTGGTATATCTGAAGTTTGAAGTGCTACCTACTAATTATTATTATTATTATTATTATTATTATTATTATTATTATTATTATTATTATTATTATCAGACAATTTCTTCAGCGCAATCAATAAACAAGACTAAGGTCCAAGACAAGAGCACTTAACAAGTGGAGTCAAACACCATCTTAAATAAATATGTTTTTAGGTTTTTGTGGAAAGATTCAGATTTCAGATTTATATACATGCTGTAATATATCCTTAATTTGAGCCTCAAAACTGTTATATCTGATGATAGTTTGGACATTTATGACAAAATGTGTATTTCAATCAGATTCCAGAAAGGGTGAAACATTTTTTTGTTCTTTCTTTAGCGCGAAGAAGAATCCTCGAAAATGTGGTGCATATTCGTTGGACTTGTCGACTTATAGTCTTTCCGCAAAGACGTGTGCCATTCTTGGCAAGCTTTTCACTTGTTGTGCGGCTTTGTCTGAAATCAAGTTCAATGACTGTGCACTTGCAGAAGAGGGTAGGATTGTTTGCTGTAACTCACACTGATATTAAACTGAAGACTTCAGAAGCTGTATTGTCTGCAATATTGTGATTAACTGCAGATTTATTTTGTTACTTCATCTTCTACAGTGGTGGCATTATGACTAAATAAACTCATGCTAATCTTTTGGTTTTACCTTTTATTTATTGTTGCTGTGTGAATTCTAGGTGTTCGAGCTTTGGCTTATGGACTCTCAGAGAATTTGAGTTGCCGACGTTTGGAATTGAAGGTAGTGATGTGTATTTTAGTCGTTTCAAGCCATAGTGTGTAAAATTACTTATCTAATTAACTAGACTAACTAAATTGCTTAACTTCAGGGTTTCCAGCATGTACGACGTACATTGTACGTTATGTATTTATATGTATCATGTGTAAGAAAGTGTACTTTTTCTGAAAATTTTGCTGACTTTGTATAATTTTCTAATAAAAATATTTCATACATTTTTCCACTACTGCATTCTGCATCATTTCCACACTTTTGACATCATTCTGAATAGCATAAATGGGGTTATCAGCCTATTTTAAAGTCCTTTTTTAGATAATAATAATTAGATTATCTGAATTATTTGGTATGTTTAAACTTTCCACAAAATCTTACATTGAGCTGCTGAGAAGAACAAGATATTTTGAAATGCACAGTGTGCAATTAGATGCCTGCAAATTAGTTTACCGTTTTCAAGAACAAAAACTGATACCATTTTAAGAATTTGAGATGAAGGACTGTCAAAGGTATTAAAGTTGTGGCTGCAAATATTTTTGGAATGTTTATAAATGATTATTATTTCATCTTTTTGTTGCATGGATTTTATTTTAAGCATTCAAATGACTTTTAGGGAAACTCAATACGTGGCATTGGAGCCGAGTGTTTGGGCCGGATGCTTCGACAGAATACAAAATTGTTGTGGTGAGAACTTATTGTCATTAGTTGAAAATGTATTTGAGTATCTGGTCTTTGATTTGTCTCCTTTGCAGTTCTGTATATGAGATGTAATTCACATATCTGTCAATGTTATCATCATCTTGCTCTCTCTCAGCTCTTTAGCGGCAGTGGCTAGACACAAAAGGTTTCTTCTGTTAATTGTCTTCCTTCTATGACTGAAATTCAATGTTATAATAAAGCTTTATGATTCAGCAGTGAAAGCATGGTAATGTTGATTATGTACATACTGGATCTTTTATATGCACATATACTGTATATGCTGATATTTTCATTTTGTCTATTACTGATTTTATGCCTGTCATCAGCCATTAAGAGTATGTGATGAAGTTTATTAACATTAATTGCAATAAATTATAACAGCTGCATGCTAAGCATTCATGTTTTGATGGCTTTGCAATAAAATATAATTTCATAAATGAGTTTTTAAGCTGCTGTGCTTTAACCAAAGAGACATTCATTGACATATTTTCGATTTGACTCGCATGTTGGTTATATTATTAGATATGAACCTACCCTCTGTGTGTGTTATAATTGACAGTCTCTGTCTGGAATGGAATGCTGTTGGTCTCATTGAGTCTGCGTTCTCGGTCTTTTGTGAGGGTCTGAGTGGCAATTCATGTCTTCAGGTCCTAGACCTTCGAAACAATCAGATCAGCCACCAAGGCGCTGGAGAAATGGCAAATGCGCTCAAACGCAATTCAACACTCAAATGTCTTGGTGTGTAAAAAGCAAATCAATTTTTGATGTCATAGTTTATTACAGCATGCTGCTCTTGGATACTGTTTTGATTATGATTACTGTTGTTGGACAGATTGTGATTAAGAATAATTAAAATAAAATGCTTATCTAGAGTAGAGCAATTGTTTGCCTTCTTGTAGTCGCTTCTGTACTTTTTATTTTGATTATCTGTGCTCTCTTTTTGTTTTGATTTAATTGGTTCTTGTTCTGAACTGCAAAACTGAGGTCATTGACATATGTTCCTGGCTGTGCTTGGCATTTTTAACTGGAAGTTTTACTTTTTGACACGGCTAAAGTTATTTTTATTTTACTCATAAGGTAAAACAAATAGGTAAACCCAAATAATACTGCATTTATTTGTGCAATTTGTCAAAGATGGGGAAGAAAATAAATCAGAACTCAATGGGGAAGAAAATAAACAGAATCACATTAGTAGCATAGCATGATTTAAAGTTGCTTAGGAGGCATTACTGCCTGTGTGAAAGTCACTAGAGACGCTAACAGGGCCTGAACCTCGCTACGTCAGCCTACTGCTCCAGCGCATAGCCCACTCCTCCATCTTCCACCCCAAATAGTGGGCATATAATTTGTAAAACATTGCTGACTGGGCGACTTCAGTATTTGAAAATCATGCTGAATCACTCAAAACATTCTCGTTTAACTGGATTTGCTGATTAATGAATATGCCTGCATGTGCAGCTAGTACTGAAATGGTATTTGGTCACTAGAGCTTTTCACCAGGCTTACCACTGTTGCAGTCTATGTTTTATTTGCTCTGACTGCATGTCTGCAATCCACAGGCAAAGGGGAATTTTAATATGGACAGAAGACTTTGTTACTTCATCTTGCCAAAACTTGATGCAAGATTAGGCAGAATAATTCAGTTGTTGTAATCATTTTATCACATTAGTTTTGATTCTTATTTCCTATTATATAATACTGGAAAAAAACTTTGTGAATTCTAAATGAATTCCAATTATTGTGTAATTGGTAATAATTTCTTACAGATTTGCGATGGAACAATGTTGGTCTGTTGGGAGGCCGAGAAATTCTTAATGCTCTTGAATACAATAAAACTATTGTTCGATTGTCTCTTGCTGGTAATAATGTTCCAAGTGATGTGCTGAAGGCAATTGGTAAGTAGGGCTTCTGTTATTGGCAGAGATTTATAGCATTCTGATGCATACTGTAATGTCTAAATAGTATTTGCATATGCAGTTGCATTAAATTTGCATTTTGTTAGCCCTGCCATGATCATCAGTAATTATATTTACAGACTATCTTTGCTGATAAACAAATTGGAAAATATATAGAGAGGGAATAGAAATTGATATCATCTATCTGACATGGAATTACATTTCAATCTAATTACATTGATAGCATTACTCATTCTCTTAATTGAATAGAAAATTATGTACCTGGTAATATATTTATTGCTGCTAAATACAACACTTGATTTTGACAATTATATTGTTATTTCTTATCTATATTTATATCTTCTTGGTATATGCCAATAAGTCCTAAAAGTTGAATTCCCCCTCAAAACTGATTATTTGCAAGATCTCCTGTGCAACAGTATTGTCATGAATGTTTGAACGGAGAAGTTTATAAATTTTCTCTTGTTGCTATGGCACTATCTTCCATTCATCTGGTTTCATGGTTTGTTGTCTTCATTTGACTTAAGTGAGCAGCGATGAGGCTAACATTCTTGACTTGATAATCGAGAATTTTATTCCTCGTGTTTTGTAGAAACTGCCGTAGCCCATAACATGGACCGTGCAATGCTGACGTCTGATCATTTGCGAAGGGAGCACATACTGAGCTCAGAAATCCAAGAACTGAATAAAGGCAAAAGAAACGAGGCCAGGACAAGATTAGCCGAATAAGATTTACTCATTTATTGTTTCATCTCTTGGCTTGGTTAGATAGGGTTTGTGCAAAAATACAGCTTTTATTATTGGGATTACTATGCTGTATTCTGCAGATACATTTAAGCATTTAAGTTTATATTTCTTGATGTTGCCATTATTACCGGTAATATAGGTTTTTTAATAAAATTAAACTTTTGAATGTTGTACTGGTTTTAGTTGATTCAGCTTATGGATAAGATTGATCGTCAGGAAAGTGTAATCCAGAAATCTCAGCAGTTAGTGTTTGATTTCTTGAATGTTCATGTGAAAGTATCATGTTTGATTGTCTGCTAATGTTGTTGAACAGAAACGATAATGCTTAGACTCGCTTGTGAGAAGATAGTTTGGAATGGTAGATAGTTAGAAGAAACAGAATTAGGTGGTTTGAAAATATAGAGCTAGAAAGCCTGATGACAGGGTCATGGAAAGAAATTATCATAGTAAGGAAACAACCACTTTGAAGACCAGATCATGTATAAACTGAATGGAGATAATAAAGATATGGAGACACCTGCACTATTAAGCAGGTGTTATTATTTGAGAATAGAAAACTCGTTAGATTTTTGGCATCTGCTTCCCTGGATGCGTGCCTGGAATGAAATTATTTATGTGTTTATTGATTCACTAACTGGTATATTGTCGTGTGCTTGTTTGCTTACAATTTTATTCTATATTTTATGATGTATGCCACTGTATTGTTTGCATCAAGATTGTTTAAAGTGAAGAGCATGAAGGATTGAAAGTTTTTGAAAGATTGTTTAGATAATTATGACTTTGTTTAGATAATTATGACTTTGATTATGTTTAGATAATTATGACTAATTGTCTTCTGTTGATAGAAACTCTGCTGAGAAACTTCTCCGTTTGCACGGAAGCCTTGGAACAGAGAAAGGAACAGTTCAACGATGTTGTTACCAAGTATGCAAGTATTAGTAGAAATTACTGTATCAATATATGTGTGATGAGTGTGAATGGATGGTTATTTTTTATATCTGGTTAATTATCTGCTGTATACATTTCCTCTTCCTCATCAGCATATTAAGTGAAGCTAGAGTCTTATGCCAACCCTACCTAAGGTATATATATATACATATATATATATATATATAATATATATTATTATATACATATTATATATTTATATAATCATATATAGTAAATTTGTGCTCTTTATGCTTATTTGTAACCTTATTTGTGCTCTTTGTGTTTATTTGTAACCTTGCTGCTGTAGTCACTTCTAGTGCTCAACCAAATCCAACTTTCTTTGTTTCTCTTTGCGTTGTCACAGGCTGACATTGCCCCTACTCGTAAGTATTTAGGGAAAATTGGAAGTAATTTAACAGGAAGAGAATGACCTGACAGTAACTGCTCTTTATAAAATGTAATTCTGGTAATAAATGAAGTATTTGACTTTTGAATGAAACTGACGATGCACACTTTGGTTGCCTTTCTAGTTATAATTAAATTAACTTTGATCTATTAAAATTTTCAATTTGTCATATTTTACTAATTAATTCTAACTGTTGAGTTTTATTAATTATGTTGGAACTATACAATTACCCACCTCTGGTTGAAAGTATATCCAAACTGTTCATAGTTTGACGGCTGCTGTTTGGGTTTCTGTGATAGATTGTCGTTAGCTGAGTCAGAACTAGCACTTACAGAAAGCAGAGTTGGCGAATTGAGTCGACTTTTGCAAATAACAAAAGAAGAACATAATGATGCCATCAAGTTGCATCAGCACGAGTCTAAACGGGACAAGGAAGTCTGTCTATATTTGATCTACCGACTAAATGTTAAACAATTTCTTTAAAATTTTAACAATATCTTAATGTTACGTCATATCTCATCAATTTCTATAGAGCTAAGGCATGCCCAGGAACAGTTTATTTTCAAGCACTTTATGAAATAAAAACTGTAGCTAGTCAAGTTTATAGGGAAAATGAAAGTTAATTTTTAACTGTAGAAGATAATTAAGAAGATTGAAAAGAAAGAAATGTTAATACTCGGCATGGCTAAGTGACCATAAAATTACTGTTTATATGTACAGGGTGGCGCATAAAAACTCGGACTGTATTAAATTCAAACCTAAATGTGACTAGTCTGGGTTTTTTGCAGAGATGTAGTACTTGGTACTTGTACTTGTACTCGAGTTGTACTCAGTACAAATTTTTTAGTACTTGTACTTGTACTTGTACTCGGAGGCCAGGTACTTGTACTTGTACTTGTACTTGAAGCATTGTGTACTTGATACATCTCTGGCTACATGTACTTCAATGGTACCAGTAATGCTGTTCCTTTAGGCTAATGACAAGCACATCCTCACAGATGGCCAAGTACCTGGAACTCAACGATATTTATGATGAAGCCTCTGATACCATCGTATTTTGGAACAGTGAAGTTAATAGAAAAGAGTTCAACAGGCTGTATAATGCAGCCATTAATTAGAGACCTTAGTGTGCCTTTTGCACCAATTACGCGCGATTTAGCCAAGCTGGCTTGATCGCGAGACTGCATAGGGTTAATATGACCGATGCAAGACTATCATCTCTATTTTTAGTGCAACTGTGATGATATTTAGATGCTAATAGTGTCAATTTTATTTGGCGGACAAACTGTCCGAGGACAAAATGTCACGGACAAAATGTCATGTAGAAAATGTCATGGGGACAAAATGTCAGCGGAAAAAATGTCAATGTCAAAAATACTAATACTTGGAGGCCAGGTACTTGTACTTGTATCGGAGGCCATACTTTACTTGACTGGAAGGCCAACTTGTACTTGTACTTGTACTGGAGGCCAGGTACTTTACTTGTACTGAATTTTTGGAATGCAAGTACTTGTACTTGTACTTGTACTCGGAGGCCAGGTACTTGTACTTGAAGCATTGTGTACTTGCTACATCTCTGGTTTTTTGTGCCACCCTGTATATTTGTATATCTTGTGAATATTTTGATTCTCTCTCTTTGCAACTTATCAGTCATGTTTTTGTAATTAATTATTTTTGGAATGCGATTTTTGGTTTGATTAAATTTTGCTACATATTTTTGCTGTTGGAGAACTTCAGATATCTTACTTAATATCTTACAGCAGACAAGGTTTCCCTTATCATAACTGAATAATATTAGAAGGAATAAGTGTTTCCCTATGAACTGTTACTTTGCAACTATGAATTTAAATAATTTTTTGATTTAGTGCTGGAAACTTTAAGAAATTCTTGTGGATGCCTGTTGTTAGACTATCTCTTATGTAACTATTGGGGTTTACTGATTAAGATTTTATTTTTTTAAAGGAACGTCTCTTGCTTGAAACAAGGTTGAATAAAGAACTGATGGAAATGAATGAAAGCAAATTTCAGCAAGAGAAAAAGGTTTGCATACACTGTTGCCATTTTCAACTTAGATTTTTAAATAGCTTTGAATCAGAGAATTTATTGAGGTTGGAGTTTTCAGCCTTTGAAAAAGTTGTAGGAAGTTAAAGTTTTGTTGTAGAAGAAGTTTTGGATATGGTTTTCGAAAGTCATAGATAATTTTGTTGAATGTTATGTTACTGAATTTATCTACTTGATTTAGAAGGCCTACTGATGTTGTAGGCTGATGATTTGGAACGAAAATGCCAAGTACAACAGGAACAGATCTTTGATTTAAAGGAACAAGTTGCCCATTATCAGGCTGATCAGAAGCTGAAACACGCTCAATTTGATGGTAGATATTTTATTTATATCAGAGTCAGTAAATATGTGTTTTATCCATTCTTTCCTTAATCAAAATTTAGCTGTGATCTTTCAGATTTCATTCAGTTTGTTATTAACGTAACTCATGATTTAGTGAAAGATTTGATCAAGATGAAAATTATGGTACATTGAAACATTGTAGACCATTTATTTGTCGATCAGATTAATTATTTGTGGCTACTTTATATGCCTTGGTCAATGTTCTGTGAACAGAAATGGTACAATTTGAGAAGCAGAAGACGAAAGAAGCTTATAGAGATGCCGACAGCTCCAAAGCTAAGGAAGTAAGTTTTTGACTTTGTGTTGTACATTAATCTAAGGATAATTTCAGATTATGTTAGTAAGCAATATAATAATTCTAATGATCACAGCAGATAGTTGTTTTTCCACAATGTGAAAATTTGTTCATTTTACACTCTTGGTATTTAAGATACCTGTATGACAAATTAGTCAGATGTCAGAAGGAGACCTCGAGGGAGATGTAATCATGCTTAATTGAAGCCAACTGCAGCAGATGATATATTGTTTTGCTTTGTTTATCTATGTCTGTAAAAAATAGTAGTGACATTGCTATGTTTCTATAAGCCTACCTTAATAGGCAGAAGTCCTGTCATGCATGCAGAAATACAGTTATTTGAATGCGTTGGCAGACTGTAATCTGTGTTCTTGTTGTCCTTGTGCTGGTTGCTTTATGCTGCTGCATTTTAGCAACATTGTGAAAAGTGACTTAGAATTTCTGTGAGAGAGTTGTTTATTTTTGATTGATGATGATTAATAGCTGTTGAAATTGTTTTGTTGATAGATTGAACGGATGAAAAGAGAGCAGGAGGATGGCGAGAGGATGTTGAAAGATCGACTGCAGAGATTGGAGTCCCAACGTTTGGAGTTGGAGGACGAGATTTCGCGCCAGAAGACAAACATTGCAGCCGACCGAATCCAGCTTGAGGAGCAGATTGCAAACGCAAAGCAGCGAATACGAAACGAAGAGGTGTGAAAATATTGACTGCTAAAGTTTAAGAAATTCTCTCTTATTTACCATCTCATTCAGTATATGTTATGGCATTTTATCTTGGGTATATGCTCAACAGTTCTAATTCGTATAAAATTTTATATGAATACAATTTTTTGATCATCAAAATGGATAAAATAAAAAATAAACTTGATTGATTGACTGATAAATGTACAATTTTGTGCATTTGCATATTGTAATTAATTGTAATGTAGAAGATTTCTATAGGTCATTTATTAATTTTGTTAGTTGCTTTCAGTTTATAGTGCTGTAGAATTTTGGCCATGTAGTTGACTAAAACCTCTCTCATATGTACTCTCAGCTCAAAAATAGTTGCATCATTTGTTGGTTGGGTTATGAAGTTAAGTTCATTACTATGATGCAGGTAATCTGTTTTCTGTCTAGAGCTGCACCTTCATTTTCAGGTGAAAAATTCTCTCCCACATACCCTACCCACCTCTGACTGCTCACCCACTTGCCAAATTCACACACCCGTTTTCCCACACATGTTCTCTTTCCCATTCATCATTCTGTCACCATTGTGGCCAAGTTTAATTTCACAAACAAAACAATTGCAGCAGTTGCAACAATGAAACTTGGTTTCAATTGGTACAAATGAATTACGCTTTAATATTTTTGAGTTACAGCATTCTATAGTAGCTTGCAAAAATTGTAACACTGAGGGTGATGCACGGCTTTTGCTGCACTGCATCATAAACAACACTTTAGATATTATATTGATTTCATACGTGTTTCTTTATACCATTAATATTAGTTTTGGTCTCTTGTTTATTAACCATTCTGAAAGCTTGATATGTGTTTATAGGAGCAGAAGCGATTGGCTCTGGAAGAGAAGATACGTGTGTTGCAGGCATCACGCGATGAACTGCATTTGCAGTCTACATCGCAGTCTATGAAAATAGGCGATCTGCAAAGCAAAAACTCACAGATCTCAATTGAAAATGAAGCCTTCAAGCACCGCATTAGTGATCTACAGCAGGTAACAAAAATGGTCCATTCAGTTTAAGCCCTACAGATTTGCTTGCATTGTTATCTCTTATGTCATTAAAGTAATTTAAATACCTTCTTGTTAATTTTTACAGCACCATTGGACATTTTCTTCTCATTGAGCCTATATTGGCTTATTGTCTGAAAATTAAATAATGTTATACACCGTGGATTCTTCATTCAAAGCTTTATAAAATTGGTATTTCAGAAATTCAGATTATTGATTATGTTCTCCTAGTACAAGTTATTAACCATCAAACATAACCACCATATAGACACTTTATGATTTTTTTAAGATTTTCGTGTTTAGGTCCATTGACTGCTAAAATTGTGCAGTTATTTGGCTATAAATTGTATATAAATTACAATAAATATATGTTTCTGCAGCACAAAACTTGAAAAATACGTAAAAATGTGTGTAAATGGACCACCTACAGGTGCATGAAATTGCTTGAAAGCCACCCTCCTAGCAGTGCAAATGTGAAGATTTTAAGTGTGTGTCAGTCACAAGTCAATATTTGTCCATTATTTTCCAATTTGTCTTGATGTCCAAGGTAATTTCTTCTTGTTATTTTCTATTGTAAAAGCTTTGAGATACTTTTGATAAGTCTTTTGATTTGTCACTTTGTGCATAGGAGTTGTCTGGAAAAAATGCTGAAATGATGGAAGAGATAGGAAAGGTTAAGCTGGAATTGAATGCCCGAATAACTTCTCTGGAAAATGATCGCAAAAGTAAAGAGGAGCTCTACAACAGAATATCAGCACTTGAAAAGGAACTTGCCGGTTAATATAAGAAATATTTTGTAAATACATAATGATTGCTAGCACATCATTATGTTTATGTTCATTTATTTGCATATTTGTATATTATACAAACAACATAGAAGTGTATTTTGTTATGTATGCTAAAGATGACCCGCATAAACTACAGCATAGGCAAGATAATTTATGAAGATTGTATCAGTGGTCTTCTCCACTTTTTATTATTTATGACACACGTTGTTTCAAATGTAAAGGTACAGGTTTACTGATAACCAGGTTAAATAAATAGTACTCTGTTGAAATAGTATTTTGATACTTTTAAACTATCAGTGGCTTTTATTTCAATAGTCAAAGCCATTTACAACTAACTATTAACAACTATTTAAATTGGAGAAGATCCTGTTTTAAAAATTATTTTGTATTTGAATATTTAAAATAATTGCAGCTCTACGTCAATAGTCAGGTTGAGGTGATAGATAAAAAACATTTCAAATTAACTATGCATCTCAAGTGTTATAAGTACAAACTAATAATAATTATTGAAATTTAAATTGACAAAACTGTTCTGTTTGTATACATTTATATTCAATATACTTGGATACTAAAACTATTTCACGTTGTACATGTATATTAAATGAAGGCATAGCTATGAAATCTAAATAGCTGTGTTTTTAAAATGTTTAACTAGGTTGGCTTTTTGTTATTTAAATACAGTTTTGAACAACTGCTTTGAAACTATTTGGCTATTCTGTTTAAACAGTTGCTTGTACTATTTAAGACAACATTAGCAGTTAAATTATATAAAAGTTATGTTGACTAAAACAGTTTGTCTGTGTTTGTTTGACCAGAGTTACAGTCAAAACACCGTGTTACAGTCGATAGCAAAGATCAAGAGATTCACAACCTTTCCGACAAGTTAAAAATGCGAGACATGGAAATTCATCAGATGCGAGATGCTGATCTTCAGCGATCAAATATGCTACAAACTGCAGTTCATAGCTACATCAGCCGGTCACCATACGCTACTTAATATCAATTCTAGCGCAAGTTTGAGATGGTACCAATCAGTTTTTTATTCTTTATAATAAGTTATGTACTATGAAGCAGAAAATGTCAAATTTTGTGGTGTCAAATGACATATGGTGATGCTATTTTTGTCAGTTTCATGACTGAAGATAAGCCATTTGATGACTGAGATAGTTTATCTAATTCCATTCATGATTTTTGTCAGAACTTGAAGTCAGTAATCATCATCCGTTCCCAATCAGTCCCTCCATGCCTCCCATTTCCCTTAATGAAAGTTCATTCTGCTTTAGTCACCTTGCAGTCATGGAACCTGGCCACTAAGTATTATTATTATTATTATTATTATTATTATTATTTATGACACTGTAGATAGCACAGTAACATAACTGAAGCTAAAGTCAAGAGCGCTTTATGTACACAAGTGTGCTTTAGAAGTGGATTACTGGTCCCTTTTGCAGCTAAAATCCGGCCTTTCCTTGACTGCTTTTAGTGCTATACATGTAATATGGACAAATACAGTTGTCTTTTCATGCAATGAACTGGATATGGTTTTTGATTCTTGTTACAACATCTAAGACCTGATATATAGAAACATCAGGCATTGAATGACATTACTGTATTTAGAATAATTGATGTTTGATTGGAACCCCGGTCAAGTGAGTGATGTGACCAGTGCTTTTTTGTACCGGAACGAGGCGGAATGGCATTCCGAAAAATATGAACGGCGTTCCGGAAAATCCGAAGACTGGTTTTTTGGCAACATTAAATTCATAAATAGAAAAATTAGAACCGCTATAGTACTGTTTGGCCACTATGTCATGTTGACAATTGACTTCCAACTATTGTGTTCCGGAAAATATTTTTTCACAAAAAAGCCCTGGTTGTGACACATCAACCCACTCCAAGCACTGGCTTAAGTCAAATCAGGACAGTTTATGTACATATGATTGGTTTCAAATCGATCATGTAAGAGGCTGAAATTACATGCCTTCGCTGAGAGCATTCCTTTTTGTTCAGTTTGCCATATATTCCTGTCTTATATTTTGCATTGTGAATTAGATAACATTAGGCCTAGAGTTATGGTGTAAAATTAATGTTGGATATATAATAAATTAGACTTTGGTCGACCTTTAAATATTGCATATTCGTTGTGTTAAATATAATTCTCTGAGTGATTGACTGATTGTTTAATAGAAGAGTCAGCAGTGATATTTCAGTTCTAAAAATAATTGTTAATTCTAATTTTCATTCTTATTTTAGGCCTTAATTTCATTTCTATTTCAGTTATACTTCAGGAAATAATTCCTATTTCAGTTCTAATTTCAGTTCTAAAATAATTTCCGTTCTAGCTTAAATATTTTCAGTTTAATTTCTAATTTTACTTCTAGTAATTGACATCAGGTTTTGTATTTGGTAAATTTATATGTCTTTAGCTGTTCCCCCTTATGAATCCGACGCAAGGGGGTGAACTCCAGCCATAGCCTTTTGCCTTCCAGGGGTACAGTGCACCCCGTAAGTTTTTCCAGGGGTTGCAGCTGCACCCCCGGTACCCCAATTTTCGATGGGCCTCATCGTCTAATGTTAAGTCAAGTTAGTCAACTAATCATTAATCAGGTTAGTAAATAAGAAGTAAGTAAGAAAACATGAAATTTCTATAGCGCTGCCCACAAGCTTAGCGCAGTGCACCAGCTTATTCACGATCGCTCAATCTAGGTAAATCCATAGTCCGTAATCCGTTGTCAGTGGTGGTCGAAGTTTTAGATACAGAAGCATTTACCGGTACATAATTATGATGCTATAAGTAATAATAAATAACCTGGAAGATTGAACTTTGCATCCAAAGTGTGAATCATGTGACGAAAAGAAGGCTGATCTAGCATTGTTACTGGATAGCCCGTGGCCACTAACATGCCTATCACACTGTCCTGGTGCTGACGATTCTCGATTGAATCACTTGGCCATGATATAATTCGACGCTGGAAGAAGCATTCACTGATGGTCTGATTGCAGATACCATGGTTATCACCAAGGCCTTGCGCTTTAATGGAATAGCGTTTTTCGATACTTGTCGCTGCTTTTCCTTTTCCGTACAAAGTGCATAAACATCTTTATGTACACGCTGTAGATGTGCAACCAGGTTGCTCGAATTTTTTCCCCCGACAGCTTCACTCCACAAATTCCGTCGCTGCTTTTATCAACTTGAACGTGACAAAGAGATTTGTCCGCTTTCTCGTCATATATAAAATAATCCCAAACTGGGCTATCTCGCTTTCTTCCAGCCAACAGTTTAGCTAAACTCATCTTGTAACAACTGTTGCTATTAAGTTAACGCCGACGTTAAATCAACGAAGCAGCACTCGCTTAAGTTTTCTGATACAGACACCGAAATGGTATTTATCAAGGCAGAGGCCCATGTGCCGTCTCGTGGCTAGAATGTGATAGCTCAGTGGTGACCGAGTCACCCCCTCCCAGACAGGCACATATTTGACTGTATGTGTGGGGTAGGAATGACTCAGAGTAAGGGCTGCCATATCACCCTTGGTCAATTGATGCTGAACTTTTGACACACACGCAGACACACACACACACTCACGAACAGCCTTATTATATGGCGTGCCAAATATCACACAACCTAAGCAAATTGACGCCATTTTAAATTATGGGTAGTTAAATTCAGTTCATACAAAATTTCTATTTCAGTTCCGATTTCTATTTTTATTGGGTGATTTCATTTCTATTTCAGTTACCGTTCTTTAAAAAATTCCTAATTTTACTTCTCGTTTTCGTTAACGGATTCCTTTAATTTCAGTTCTAATTTCCGTTACCGTTCAGTAAAATATCACTGGAAGAGTGGTGCAGCTTTTAATCCAATATTTGTTTTAGGGTGACAATAAAAATGTCAAACTTAGAATATTGATGTTATAAGTATTATTTTAGAAAAACCCATTTTACAGTTATTTGTTCGTAAAATTTAATTGAAATGGCAATAGCTAGTTGAAACTTGAAAGGATGTGGAAGAAATCCGATATTTATTGTCACTGCTTGCGAGATTGTTAGCATCAACAATAACTTCAATAAGCCAAAATGTTGCTGTATTTGCTCAACTTTACCCGTGTGCGTTGTAGAGGGTTCAAATCAGGGTTGGAGTTGCCGGGGGAAGGGGAGGTTTGAACCCCCCAGCTAACTTTGCAACCCTCCCAAAAATTGCATATCGGGTACATGCAGTTCCTGTCATTCATTGAATTTCAGTCCTCAACCCCCGCTCAAATTTCACAGCTCCAACACTGGTTCAAAGCATATTGGCAGGCGTATGTCGACCCGTAGCAAATTTGTTTTGTAATATTGTCGTTCGTGTCTCGTGCGATATGCATTACAATTTAAAGCTCGTGGAGACCAAAGCAGATCATGAGCAGGATAATTACTGCTCGGCGCTTAAACAAATCTTCGCTCTCGCTTCACACACAACTTCAGTCGGACTCAAAGACCTCCAGCTCGACGCTCAATAGCATAGCGAAGGTAGGGGCCTATCTGGCACCCGAAGGCAAGATGTACCAGTGCTGCCCTCAACTATGAATCTTTTTTTAAATGCTGACGAGCAAAAAAAGAAAAAGGTCGTCCGCTATTTTCGTCGCTTCATAGTTACGTAAAATAGCCATCCCTAACAGTGGCGTAGCCAAGGGGGTTGAGGGTTAAACCCCCTTGGCTGCCGAAAACAAATTTTTAAAGGAGTTTCTATACATTTTTAAAATTTTGGGACGCGATTTTAGGGGTGAAACCCCTTTGGCTATTGAATATGTAAGTAATGGCGTAAGAGGTGACGACCTTTTTGCTTGTCAGCGCCTGAAACCAGACTCCCCTTTCTGAAAATCCTGGCTACGCCGCTGATCCCTGATACATCTATGAAAATGTATATGATGAATTTGGCGCCTTCTTCTGAGCGCCGGGGGGAAAATTTATCCCTGTTCACGCTCCTCCGTGTATTCAACATACTTGCATGATTTAATTTAAAGTAGTTTAGGAGCATTACTGCCGAATCGACTGAGACGAGACGAGACCCCTGGGGAGTGACTGGACGAAGGCAGACAACGGGGAGCAAGAATTTAGAGACGCAGAGAGGATGATTTTACGAGGGGAAATTAGATCCCTCGGGGCAAGAGAAGATCGTGAAAAGAAATAAGAGGATGTTGAAGATTTGCTGGAGGGCAAAGGAGGAGAAGGTGAATACACCCCGAATTTTGAAAAAGGGTGGGGAGGGGAGAGTAAATTTGCCTCTGTAGTAGGGGAAGGCGGGGCAAAATGGATCACTGAGGCAAAACGGATCGGTAGTCCCCCACTGGGATTGGCTGTTGCATTAATGAAGCTGGCCAATCATAATTGTAGAATATAGCTAGGAGAAGTTGCTGACTTACACTTGTCGCTTAAACAACGGACCTGCGGAATTTTAGACAAAATTACGGTTTTTAGAAGATTTGATGTAAGGTGAGGCTTCACTCTATGATTGGCATTTCTTGCAAAAAATAGAAGTCACGTTTTTGACGAACTTTCATTAAGTTTTAGGTGCTAAATATCTTTACTTTAGTGCCCTAACTATTAAAATAAATCACGAGCGATCAGTAAAAATGGCGGCTAGAAAAAAAACTCAGCCATGGGGGCAAAATGGATCATGCATATCGGAGGCATAATGGACCACTGATCCATTTTGCCCCGTTCATTCCGCTCATTGTTTAATTGAGGCAATATTCTAAATTGTTTATTCTTGCGTGTGACACCTCAATAGAATATGACGTATTTATTATTTAGTGAATTAAAAGCATTAAAATTATATAATTATATAGCGCCTTTGTATTAACAAGCATGAACGGTAACGTGGCCGAGCGGTCTAAGGCGCTGGTTTAAGGCACCAGTCTCTGCGGGGGCGTGGGTTCGAACCCCACCGCTGCCACAAAATTTTTCGTATAAAAAATTTTTGGTGGTGGAAGATGGCAGAGTGGGTTACGTGCTGGAGCGTCAGGCTGACGGAACGGGTTCAAGCCTTGTTAGTGCCTCTAGTGGCTTTCACACAGGCAGTAATGCCTTCTAAGCCATTTTAAATCATGCTAACTTTTAAGTTTATCAAAGCTGCTGCTTCTTTATTTGATTTTCTCGAGAATGTATCATATTTAAAAAAAAATGTTATTCTTTTAAGCTGCAAACATGGTCAGGACATACGTACGTAAAACCAGCAGACAAAATTGGGAACCAAAAGTAATGGAGAATGCATTGTTGGATATCAACAGTGGAAAGATGGGAATTCTTAAGGCTAGCAAGACATATGGAATCCCTTTAACTACTCTTCGTCGTCGAGCAAGACACAACAACAAATTTGCGACTGGATCAAAAAAAGTTCTTGGAGGGCATCGTCCAACATTTTCTGATGACCTGGAAAAGGAACTTGAACAGTATTTAATAACAATGGAATCTATGTTTTTTGGATTGACTCAAGCAGATGTTCGAAGACTTGCATACCAACTTGCGGAGAAAAACAACATAAAGCACAATTTTAATTCCACAAAGAAGAGTGCTGGAAAAGACTGGATGAAAGGCTTCTTGACAAGACACAAAAATCTGTCAATTAGAACCCCAGAAGCAACATCCGTAGCAAGAGCAATGTCCTTTAATAAGGTTAACGTTGGAAAGTTTTTTGACCTTCTTGAAAGATTACAAGATAAGAATAAATTTCCGGCTTCTCGAATATACAATGTTGATGAAACTGGGCTCACCCTCGTGCAAGGCATTCCTTCTAAGGTTGTAGCAATGAGAGGAAGACGTCAAGTTGGATGTATTACATCAGCAGAAAGAGGAAAATTGTGCACTGCTGTTATCTGCATGAATGCAAGCGGGAATTTCATTCCACCCCTTGTCATTTTTCCAAGACTGAGAATGAAATTGGAGCTTATGAATGGAATGCCACCTGACAGCAGTTATTCTTGCCACCCAAGTGGGTGGATGCAAATGGAAATATTTGTGGAGTGGTTCAATCACTTCTTGAAGCATAGTGCCGCTTCAGTGAATAACCCATGTCTTTTAATATTGGATGGGCATTCTACTCATACAAATAATCTTGAAGTCATAGATTTAGCCAGAAACCATGGTGTAACTTTGTTGTGTCTTCCGCCTCACTGTAGCCATAAATTGCAGCCACTTGATGTTGCCTTTATGAAGCCCTTAAGCACATATTATGACCAAGAGTGTGAAAAATGGCTCAGACAAAATCCTGGAAGAATAATCACAGTATTTCAGTTGGGAGAGATTTTTGGCAAAGCATATGTGAGAAGTTCAACTACCCTAGTTGCAATAAATGGATTCAGAGCAACAGGAATATGTCCAGTTAATCGTGATGCATTTGAGGAGTGTGACTTTGCACCAGCTAGTACAACAGATGTGCCCCTGCAGGCAAATCCAACTGAACAGAGTTCTGGAACAGCGGAGACTTCAATTTCTTTGAACTTTACGAAGCCGAACACATTAATAGGGGACAATCTGGAAACATCATCTTCTGCAAATACAGAACCTAGAACAGTAACGTTGAGTGATAAGATTCCTTGTGCTGAAGATAGCTTTAGGTCTTCAGAAGTGATAAGTGGGAAGCGAGAGCCAGGTAAATGTGGAAAGGATCAGGAGGAGATAGAGTTTAGAAGGTCCATTGGTCCATTTGAAATATCCCCGCTACCTAAAAAAAGAGACCAGTCTCAAAGAAAAAACACGAAAAAAGGAAGCACTACAATTCTAACAAGTAGTCCCTATAAAAATGAGCTTGAGCTTAAACTGTCGTCTAGAGCAATAAAGCAAAACTCAAAAAAACCGCAGAAAATCTCCGCAGGAACTATAAATAAAAAGCAGAAACACACCTTTGGGGCTTCAAAACAAAAACAAAAACAAAAACTCATGTCTGGAAAAAAGCAACCTTCAAAAGCACAATCGAAATTAATAATTGGAGACCAAATGCAAGCCGAAGAGGATGATGATGTGTCCTGTCTCTACTGCAACGAAATATACCGTGATTCAAAAGAACCATGGATCCAATGTCGTTCATGTTTGTTGTGGGCGCACATTACCTGTGCTGGAACTGAAAGCCCAGCGTATATTTGCGAACTATGCGCTTAAAAGCCATTGTCTGTCTCAAATCAGCAATAGGAACGTTTCCAGACACATAGTCCATTTTACCCCACCCTCTGGGGCAAAATGGATAATTTTGACAAGTAATTATGATCATATTTCCTAGGAAACTATGTGACATGCAACAGTTTAATGGAATATGTTTTGTAGATGAATGTTTTCTTTATTTGTTGCAATTGAATAATAAAGTCTTAGACTTTCATTTAGCGCCTAAATTTTAAAAATTGCTTAAGTGATCCGTTTTGCCCCGCCTTCCCCTATGTATTTGCAGACGCAGACATAGCGAAGGCGACAGAAGTGATTGACAGGCGATGGGATCCGACGTCATGGAAGTCGGGCAAGGAGAGGAGGCGGAGACACGGAGAGAGCGGACGCTGAAGGTCACGCCGCCGATGACGATGGCGACGTCCCATCCAAGCCTCGGGACGGTGTCGACGGTTGGCAGTATCCGACCAGCTTCAGTCGGAAGCCCTTCGGGACACCCAGCCAGAGCACTGGATCCGCGGGCGCCGTCAGGAGCGTTCCGGATGCCGATCCCAAGTATCACGATGGAGAACGGCAACCAGCTGAGACGCCAGACAGCAGACGCAACCACGGAGGCTCAGCCCACCCTGCAGGCTCACGAGGCTCAATTCAATCGTGTGGAGACGCTCGTGGAAGTGGCCTGTCGCTGGAGACGGACCTTCTCCATCGGCTATCTAACCCATATAATTGTTGCAGAATGTCTTAAGTTGCTTTTATAGGGTAGAGATGGCATTATAGTGAAACGGAGAATTAACATTGGGTTGATTTGATTGTAGGATTATACCTGCTATGTTAGAGCTATATAATAATTTACATTAGCAGCCAGATTGCATTATAGAATCGAAATATATTGTGATAAAGGGGTAGATTGAAGCATAGATAGCAAATGGTTGGAATGTTGGTAGGTTTGTATGTGAAGTTTATTATGTTTGCTCTATGTTTATGTGAGCAAATAGGAATTCACGTTATAGAAGGCGTGATGAGACGACGGGCGTCATTGGTCGCAAGAGCCGTTGCTGAAGGCAGTTACGTTTTGAAAGTGCGTCTTTTTCGAAGAAGAGGAGTTCGACGGTGGCCGAAGAAGAAGGCGGACGTTCGTTCGCAGCGATTCGTTCCTGCTCTTCGTTGTTTTAGTTTAAATTGCTATTGTTTAAATCTGAACCGAGATTTCAGTTCGCTTAATATTCGTGAATTCGTATATCGAATTGGTTTTCGTGCAAAGGGCACATTTGTTTCATTTTCATTGATTTTGTGTGGAAGCTGTTATCAGCTGTTATTTACATTAGTAACTAGTTGCTAAGATAGTTGCTGTCGCTGGACGTTTTAAAACATTGATTAGAGTTATATAGCACTGCCTATTGATAGCCGCTATGTCGGAAGAGTGAATGTTTAATTAAGATTAAAGCGAGATTTTATAAGAAGAATAGTTTTGTCAGTTAAAATGTACGAGTTAGTGCCACAGTAGTTTCCCCTAGACAAGTAAGTAAGTAAACGAGACCTATTTAGGTGGCTGCTCGTCACATGTGGGTAGGCTCAGGTCCGGTAGAGTTGAATCTAGTTGTAAGTTGTCGTCGCACAAGGATAAGCGGGCGACGCTGCTCCACTCCGTGTAGTAAGAAAAAGCAGAATTTTAGGCTCTTTTATTTAATTAATTGAGGAGGCCTAGTGAATTTTAAGAGTGAAATAGGGTTTGAGTTTTGTCTCCCCGTTCATTGTAAGTAGTATCAGTAGTTTAAATTGATTATTACTGTTTTTGTGTTGAATATTGCTGTGTGTTTTGATTAGTTGTTTTGCATTGAATTTGTTTTTTCTGCATAACTTTAAGTATGGAAAACCCAGCACTCCCTGATGCATTGTCAGTTGAAGACATTTTATCTATGAATGTAGAAGACTTGAGGGAAAATTTGCTTTCAAAAGGGGTCGAAATGAGGGGTAGCAAGGACCAATTGAGGGCAAAGCTGATTAAATTATGTGTGACAGGATTGGGTGAAGACAGACAGACAGATATTGAGAGTGTTGGCAGTAGGACTTCTCAAAATCCCAACCATACTCCAATAGAATCTGAGGCCATTGTCCTTAAGAAATTAGAGGTACAGTTAGAGATGCGTAAGTTAGAACTTGATGCCCAGCTTCAGCAAGCTCAAATTGATGCCCAGACCCAAACTCAAATTCAAATTCAACAAGCTCAAATCCAGTCCAATGAGAAGATTGAGTTGCATAAGTTGACCTTGCAAAGTGAGTCAGTAAGTAGTGATAGGAATAGTGCAGGTAGTTCTGATAAAGCTAGTGAAAATGCTAGGAAAGCACTCCCTAGGTTTAATGAGAGTACAGATATTGACTCCTACTTGACTCTGTTCGAACGAACAATGCTGAACTTCCAGATTGAGAAAAATAAATGGCCTGCTATGCTTCAAACTCAGATAAGTGGTAAGATCTTAAAAGTCTTTGTAGAACTGACTGCTGAGCAGGTCCAAGACTATGACTTTATCAAAGAAGCCATCCTAAATATGTTTCAATTAGTTCCCGAAGCGTATAGATTAAAGTTCAGGCAGCTCAACAAGGACCAATCTGAAACGTATACACATTTTGCAACTAGGTTAAATTGGCCTTTTCAGAGATTTTTACTTGGTCATAAGGCTCAAGATGACCCAGAAAAAATCAAAGAATTGTTTAAAATGGAACAATTTTTGAACAAAGTAACTGATAATGTTCTGAAAACTTGGCTTATGGACAAACAAGCCAATTCACTTGTTGAATTAGCTAGATTTGCTGATCAGTTTGTTGCTATTCACAGAAACTATTCAAATAGCAGTGACACATACAACAGACACAAGTTTGCTCCAAATGCATACAGACATGAGCACAATGCAACCCAAACAAATAGATACAACACTGATAGAGAAAATGCCAACAGTTGCACTAATTGGAGATATCAATTAAATCAAAATGTCACTTCTAAGACATTGCCAGATGAAAATAATGCCAATTTGAGAAAATTTTCCACATTCCAATACACAGGGAGGAATTCAAATTTCAGGAGTGGTAAAATGGGCTACCCTCAACCCAGAAATGTGCATTCTGCCATAGGAATGGACATGGTCTAGACCAATGTTTTTGCTTTAAAACGACAGAGAAATGAAAAGGCAAATTTTGAGTCAGGCTCAAATTTTGCTGGTCCAAACGTAAACTTTGTGCAACAAGTTACACATAGTTTGGACACAGTACCAACCAGTTTCAGACCCTATTGTTCCCAAGCTACAATTGTAAATGCAGACAAACAAACAAGACAAATTATTTCTTTTCGTGACACAGGTTCATCACAGACTCTAATCAGTAAAGAACGAATAAATCCTGATGAATACAAAGATACAGGCGAATGTCGTTTGATTAAAGGTATAACTGGGGATGTTATCCAAATTCCTTTGGTGTTGGTGCATCTTGATTGTGTTTTTCATCGTGGAGAAGTGTTGTGTGGTCTCATCGATCAATTGCCCCATTCGATTGATGTTTTGATTGGAGCTGATGTGGATTGTCGAGTTGATGAGGAACTCATGGATTCGTGTGTGGTGACTCGGGCTAAAATCAAATCATTAATTGATCTTGAGAAAGATTCATTAGATAAGAAAGCAGAGGTCACATATAATCCAGATGATTATTATAATTGTGATTTTAATTTAGAGAGTCTGTTTGAGGAAGACTTATTGGGGTCTACTGTAAATTCACAGTGTGTTGATGCTGATGATGTAGCTCCAAGTACTGTTGATGAGGAGGTTGTTTTTGATGAGTCGTGTGACTCCAGTGGTGTCCAGGACCCATATGGTTTTTCTGATGATGTTGTTGTTGGGGGGTTCCATGAGGTTGAATCGCCCAGTAGTTCCACAGGTTTTTCCTAATGATGTTGTTGGTGGTTTATTGAAGTTGAATTGTCCAAGTGGTTTTGCAGATGACTTGATAGGAAAAGAGTTGTCGCTGTCTCGTGATGACCTGATTAGGTTGCAACAGACTGATGAGAGTCTGAAGGAATTGTTTAATGATGTTGTCCCGTTTGGTACTCCAGGTCATAAGATTTCATACTGTGTGTATGATGGCCTGTTAGTAAGGAGATTTGTGGAATCTGAGTGTCCACAGGAGGCGGATTTAGGTTTTTTGCAGATTGTTGCCCCAGTCCAAATCCGAAGGCGGCTTTTAGAATTGTCACATGATATTCCGGCATCCGGACACCTCGGCATGCTAAAGACCAAACAGAGAATAATTAAACACTTTTACTGGCCATCTATCAATAAAGACATTAAAGATTACGTTCGCACATGCGACATATGTCAGAAACTAAATAAGAACAAATATAATAACATTGCCAAATTGCAAAGTTTACCCATCATGAACAATGCGTTTGATCGGGTAGCAATAGACGTTGTAGGGCCACTACCCGTGTGCAGTAAATCAGGCAACAGGTGGTTGCTTACAGTAATGGACTTGTGCACTCATTATCCCGAAGCCATCCCCATTCCCGCCCATAAAGCAGAAATTGTTTGTAAAGTTTTGACAGATGTTTTTGCTCGGTGCGGATTTCCAAAGAAATCCTGACTGATCAAGGCCGAGAGTTCATGTCTGACGTCATGCAACATTTTCTCGATCAGTGTGCCATTAAACATGTGAAAATATCTGCTTACCATCCACAGTCAAACAGTTGCCTTGAAAGATTTCATTTTACCCTTAAGCAGATGATTAGAGCAGTGAAGGCTGACTCTACCATTGAATGGGATGAACTGATTCCATGGGTACTTTTTGCCTACAGGGAAGTACCAGTTGAAGGGTTAGGGTTTTCAAGTTTTGACTTGTTATATGGGAGACAAGTTAATTCACCTTTGTCCCTACTTAAGGACCAGTGGTTCGAGAAATCGGATACTATCGAACAAATTAAGAAGGTTCATGTTTCTGAATTTGTTATCACCTTAAGAGAGAAAATTCGATTCTCTATCGACATGGCAAATAAGTTGTATGCCCAGCAGCAACAGAAAATAAAAGGTTACTACGACAGAAAAGCTGTCGATGTCGACTTTAAACCAGGGCAATTAGTGTTAGTGTGGCTGCCTAGAGATGGCAAACCCTTTCTGCAGCTTATCATGGGCCATATAAAATAGTGAAAAAAGTTGGCCAACTTGACTATGTGATTGCTACGCCTGATAAAAGAAATCAGACTCGTTTATGCCATGTCAATCTTCTAAAGCCATATTTTAGCAGAGATAACCCGGAGCATGCCAAAACTTCTGTTGAAACTGTCAATACAGTAGAAATAACACAGAAAGTCCAGTGTTCTTTTGAAGAACTGGTACTGGACAAAGTAAAACATTTGGGGTCAGGTCTTGCTGAAGAATTGAAATCTCTAATTGTGCAACATGAGCAAGTGTTTAGCAACAAACCGGGGAAGACTGATCTGATCTCCCATAAGATAAGCCTTAAAACCAGAGGCCAAACCTTCATACTTTTCACCTTATAGGTTAAGCCCCGAGAAGACAAAATTTGTCAATGAACAGGTGAAACAGTTGCTAGATGATGGAATAATTGAGCCCAGTGACAGTCCTGGGGAGCACCTGTTGTGGTCGTCCCAAAAGCTGACGGATCATTACGTTTATGTACGGATCTGCGAAAACTAAATGACCAAACTATTCCAGATCCTTTTCCCATGCCTAGGATAGAGCAACTCATTGATAAAGTAGGCCGCAGCAAATACCTGACCAAAGTCGACATGACTTGTGGCTATTGGCAAATCCAAATGCACCCAGAATCAATACCGCTGACTGGTTTCGTGACCCAAAACGGCCATTTCCATTGGAAATATATGCCTTTTGATGTAGAAATGCCCCTGCAACCTTTTCTAGACTAGTTAAAAAAAGTTTTGTGCGGCTTAGAAGAGTTCGCAGATGCGTACTTAGATGATATTATCATCTTTAGTAACTCCTGGGAAGAGCACCTGCACCATCTTAACCTTGTGTTAAATAAAATTGGTAGGGCAGGGTTGACATTAAAGCTGAGCAAATGTGAGTTTGCTAATGCCCAGATAGATTATCTAGGACACCGTGTTGGCTTAGGTCAAGTCCAGCCTTTGCAACACAAGATAACCTCCATCCAGAACTTTCCCAGACCAAACACTAGAAAGCAGTTGCAATCTTTTCTAGGCGTCTGCGGCTATTTTCGCAAATTTTTGCCTCATTATGCGCATTTATCGATCGCATTGACTAACCTTCTTAAGAAAAATGTGAAATTTCATTGGACAGTGGAGGCTGAGAATGCCTTTATAGATATTAAGTCGAGACTAGTGTCCCGGCCAATTCTTAAGACGCCAGATTTCACTCGACCATTTTCAGTTGCTGTGGATGCAAGCGACCAAGCGATAGGTGCGGTACTTTTTCAAGTTCATGAAAATATTGAGCATCCGGTTTGCTATTATAGCAGGAAGTTGAATATACATGAGCGAAGATATGCGACCGTTGAGAAGGAAGCATTAGCTCTTGTGTCTGCGGTCAGAACTTTTAGTGTGTATTTCGGTACTCAAAAGACAGTGATATACTCTGACCACAGCCCTCTTATGTTCATCCACAAGATGGGTAGGCATAACGCCAAGCTGTTGCGTTGGTCTTTAGAGTTGCAACAGTATTCTCTTGAGATAAAACACAGACCAGGTAAAGACAATTTACTGCCTGATATTCTGAGCAGACCATCAGAATAGGTAGGATAAGTAACTAGTTTAGGCGTTGTAAGTAAGTGTTGGAAGTAAAAATAGAATGTAAGTGTTACTGTAGCTTAAGCTAAGTTAGGATAGTTTTGTGATATAACCACTTAGATAGCATAATTTTTGCAGTTGTTCTCGGTGGTTGGTTCTTGTTTTATTCCTTTGTAATATTAATTCCATTTTGGATAAGTTGAAATTGGTGTAAGCCAAAGTTTGCTTCGCAATTTCCTTTTGATGTCGTCACTGCCACTGCATCTGAGTTGACGTGGTAATCCACCACGTAGGCTCGAGTGCTAGGGGTGTGATAAAGGGTAGATTGAAGCATAGATAGCAAATGGTTGGAATGTTGGTAGGTTTGTATGTGAAGTTTATTATGTTTGCTCTATGTTTATGTGAGCAAATAGGAATTCACGTTATAGAAGGCGTGATGAGACGACGGGCGTCATTGGTCGCAAGAGCCGTTGCTGAAGGCAGTTACGTTTTGAAAGTGCGTCTTTTTCGAAGAAGAGGAGTTCGACGGTGGCCGAAGAAGAAGGCGGACGTTCGTTCGCAGCGATTCGTTCCTGCTCTTCGTTGTTTTAGTTTAAATTGCTATTGTTTAAATCTGAACCGAGATTTCAGTTCGCTTAATATTCGTGAATTCGTATATCGAATTGGTTTTCGTGCAAAAGGGCACATTTGTTTCATTTTCATTGATTTTGTGTGGAAGCTGTTATCAGCTGTTATTTACATTAGTAACTAGTTGCTAAGATAGTTGCTGTCGCTGGACGTTTTAAAACATTGATTAGAGTTATATAGCACTGCCTATTGATAGCCGCTATGTCGGAAGAGTGAATGTTTAATTAAGATTAAAGCGAGATTTTATAAGAAGAATAGTTTTGTCAGTTAAAATGTACGAGTTAGTGCCACAGTAGTTTCCCCTAGACAAGTAAGTAAGTAAACGAGACCTATTTAGGTGGCTGCTCGTCACAATATGTTTAGGCCGAAACACCATCAAGAGACAATTCCGATTTAACCTTTAATATACAGTTTCGCATGTCAATTTTATATTTGTTACTAAGTATGGATCGGATGGAGGAGATGGGTTTTGGTTTAAACAGTGAGAGAGTTGAACACATGTTAAAACCAAGAAAGTCTTATCCACTAAGGGAATCCAGCGGACGCCACATAAATTTTTCCAAGAGGGGCAAAACAGATCTTAACACAATGGTCACGGTTAATATTTTAGCAATGTTTTCGGTTTTCAATGAGAAATATTGGCATTTTTATTTTCCAGGAGAGGGCAAGTGCCCCCTCTTGCCCCAATGTGCGGGCGCCCATGCAAGACAGGGTATCGTTTAAACTTGTCAGCCAGAAAGTACCAACAAAAACGAGGGCGGATGAGTAGAGGCTGAAGTTTGAGGAATTCAACTTATTCAAGTACCGGTAAGATTTGTCACCAGGGGGACAATGATGCACGGACAGAAATTGCTGATAATTAGGCGCAATCTTCCGTCTGTCCTGTCTATATCGAAGCGGCTGGTTGTCCAAACGGCCTGCGGGTGGTCAGAGCGGTCGGGTCTGTGAAGCCAGTGACGCTATGATCGCTGTGCCTTACGTTCGCTCTCTTCGTCTGTCGCCCGTCGCCGGCCGCAAATTTATATCGCGCGCCCCTCGAGGTCGACCTCGCTCCTCCCCTTCCTCCTCCGCCCTCTCTTCCGTCAACGCAGCTTTTCTCGGCGTCCGCCGGCGCCGACGACGACGACGACCTCCTCCACGAGACGATACACCTGAGCGTTTCCAGGGTCACCTCCGCTCGCTTGCGACGACGTCGACCCAAGCGCCCCCGCAGACCGGACGTCGCCATCCGCATCGCCGTCGGCTGTGGCACCGTCGCCGCCGCCGCCGCCGCCCCCACCACCACCGGTGGAACCGACGACCTCCACCCGAGGACGTACGTACGACGGGCGGTGTAGCAGACCATCCAGACGAGCTGGTGGCGGAACTTCTGTCCGGTGGCGCAGTACAGGAAGAAGTTCATCGAGTGGTTGGCGTACATGAGCAGCTCGGTAACGGTCCGTGCCAGGCGGAAGTACGACTGTCGGCGCTCGTCGTCGCTGCACTCGCCGCGGCAGAACGCCGACGCTATGTTGACGACGCTCATCGGAAGCGTGGTGAGGAGGAACGCGAAGGAGATCGTCATCAGCATGACGGTCAGTCGAGTGCTGCCCTCCTGCGACGGGCGCCGCTGCTGGTACTTGTTGTTGCTGGCGACGACGGGGCAGTTGTGGCGGAGGTCGCATCGTCGGCCTCTGGCGACGACCACCTGACGTATGATCATGCCGTTCAGGGCGACGATCAGGACGAACGGGAGGAGAGAGTAGACGATTACGTCGACCCACGGCCAGACGTCGATGACCAGGCGGGCGTGTCTGTCGAGCGCCGTGCACTGCGGGATTCGGTCGCCGTTGTGAACGTAGTAGACGATGTGGACCGTCCAGCAGAAGTGCAGGTTGAGACAGGCGAATACGGCGAGCAGCGAGAAGACCACGCGGTGAGCTCTGGTGCTGCTGCACACGGAGTTCGCCTGGAACGGATGGCAGACGACCAGGTAGCGCTCGACCGTGACGGCGATGATCAGCCAGACGGAAAAATCGCTGACCGTGTATCCGACGGCGTTTGTCAGTTTGCACGTCCAGTCTGTCCTGTCCCTGATGTCCAGTCCGGTCAGCTCCCCCAACCAGAGGGGCATCAGGCCCACGTAGAGGACCAGAGTGTCCGCCACAGCCATGACCATGAGATAGAAGTAGGTGGAGAACTTGAGCATCGCTCGATTTTTTAGTATTATGAACGAAAACAGATTTCCAAACGTGCCGAGAACAATGAGGACCGGAGGAACGTAGAAGAGAAGAATCTTGTGGGCGTGAAATGTTCCGAACTGCATCAACCTCTTCAACAGAAGCAGGAAATTATTATCAATAATACAAACAACTAAATTCACGCCTAAGAAAGAATATTAAATTACCACATGTCCTTTCAGTTTCAGGTGATTTTTCAAAGTGCTGATTAGGCCCACACTTCGGTTTATAATATTTCAGGGTTTTTAATTGGACTTGATAATATATTCACGATAATCTCTATTTTTTCGATTTTAGTTAGAAATTGTAAAATTCGCTATCAGTTTTCTCTTTTGATGGTGATATGGTGATTGCAATAACGACTATGACAATAATAATGATGACGACGACGATGATGATATCCAGCCAGTGCTGAAAGTCTGTGAAAAAAGGTGCAGGAGCTCACCAAATGCCCTGACAAGCAAAAGAAGGTCGACCGTTCTTATACTTTTCTTATATTTTCTATTTTTTCTTCTTGAAATGCCCTGACAAGCAAAAGAAGGTCGACCGTTCTTATACTTTTCTTATATTTTCTTTTTTTTCTTCTTGAAATGCCCTGACAAGCAAAATAATTTTATGATCCAAAAAGGTGCCGGAGCTCCGTTCCGCCGCGTTCCGACTGACTTTCAGCGCTGATGATATCCATTACTTGTTAGTGTTGTCTTGAAGTATTTGTAAGGGTATCTTGTTGGCATCGATAGCTAAATACAAGCGATGAGCTACATTAATTTTTGGGTTTTAAAATAAAATTATAATTGGGCATTTAGGCCTATACAGTAGATACCGGAAGCGGAGAGGGTTCATTTGACTGATTTGACTTATTAAAATTTTGATTAAAGTTTTTTGTTAAAATAATTTAAAATGCGAATGTGTATGTGTCGTGTGTATCAAAATGGACTAGTAGTTTAGGTCACAGGGAGGCGGTGACAGTATTGCTGATACCTTTTCGTAACTGTGGTGATCGTTGACTTTCGCCAGTTGTGGGATCCATTCGATGAGGTCTTCGTGTCGCTTGAGACCCAGCTGACGGTAGAGGTCTTCCAGTTGCTCCGACGTCAGCTGTCGCAGCAGCCCTAGGATGTAGGATGCGTTCGGAAGACCCTCTTCGAACTGCTCGAAGTCCGTGTTGTTGTAGATCATCTTTGGCTGAATAGACACCAATAGGCCTAAGTCAGAATTATTACATTCTGATAATCTACCGATAAATGTTCATTTCATAGACCGATTTGTTAAAAAGACATCTTTAAAAAACACAAGTGAGGTAGATATCCTTTCAAAAGGTTTAACGCCCGTAAGCATGCGCCGGGGCCTCCTGTTTTGCGGAACGCGGAAGAAAGTTTTTCCGGCGCTTCATTTTTAATTACGGTTATTTTCGATTTTCTGCTGCCCGAAAGAAGTCCGACGAGCAAAAAGCCTTGAAAAAGGTCATCACCGATTTCCCGAAAAAAATCAGACAAGCCAAAAAGAGGTCCATCACCGTTTTAGGTGTTTAAAAAAGTCCGTCTCTACTTTTTAAAAATGCCATGGATGGGCCCCCATTTTCAAAATGCTTTGGACCCAAACTTCTTAAAACGGCACCGTGTGTGTGTGTGTGTGTGTGTGTGTGTGTGTGTGTGTGTGTGTGTGTGTGTGTGTGTGTGTGTGTGTGTGTAGGCTGTGAGATTTGTGCAAAAATTGCCGAAATCAGAATGTAGACAGCCTCTTGACGGCTAGAGGAACACTTGCCTAGAGCGGTGCAGAATGTAACCATGAAATGAAGTTTGTTTTTGCGGCATTAGAAAAAGGATAGCCTACAGATAGTCGACACCAGTGTTCTATCCAGATCCCAGGCCTTTTGGAGGGGCAAATTGACTTGCCTGGAGGGGAACAGACACAGTTCAATGCAAAAATTTGTATCAGTGCTGGGATTTTGGGGATTTGTGTGTGTTTTTTTGTTGGGGGATTTTACCCTATCAGGCCTGATTAAAATACTGGTCGACACCACTGTAGTAATGATTAAGCCGGCTTGTTATGGTCTACAATCTACAGAGTTAAAACAAACAAAATACCTCTTCCACAAACGCACACCACAGGATTCCTTATTAGGCTACTTCTTAGTCATATTGAAACTGTTTCTAATCTAAAGTTCTCAACTACAGTGTACGAATTGTACATAAGGGGCTGTCCACTAATTATGTCAACAATTTTTGGGCAATTTTTGATCCCCTCCTTGTCAACAACTGTCAACTTTCAGAGACCCCCCTATAATTGCGTCAAAAACTTTTGACCCCCCTTCCCCCAGATCAATGACAGGTCCCAATAACAAGGTTAATATTTTTGCGGTGATGACCATTTTCTCTCTTTTTGCTCATAGAGTGTCAAAATGTGGTGGTGATGATCTTTTTGCCTTAGACAATATGATAGTGGCGCCATAGAAGTTGATTGATTGAGTATAGGACTCGGGTTTTGCGTGCGTTTATTTTACAAATTTTGAAAATAAAAAGGCCAAATAAATCTGTCTTAGACCTATCTAGTGAGTCGAAAACTCGCAAAGAGTAAGAGTAGGCCCTAAGTAAAATTTAGATTCAGAGTATTCATAAGTTATTAGCGAATATTAGGTCTATTACAGCTGAGATGATCTAATTGAATATGAATTCGCTGACAAAAAGAACTGCCATATAAGAATCGACTCTTACGAGGTGAAAATCTAAGATTCTAGCAGGATTCAAAGAACGAATTAGAGTAAATTTTCCAGCGATTTACGTGTGCAAATCCTCCTGTGACATAGCCTATTTAAGAATAGAGATAAGGATGCGTAAAATTATTTAGGCTCACCTCGAGTCGCCGAAATCAAGTTTTAACTAATCAATCAATCGCAGTGGCGTAACTAGGGGGCGGGGGGCACTTTGTTGACTGCCCCCGGGCCCCGGGGGGGGGCCGAAGAGGGGTCTAAGCTAGGGTTAGGTTAGGGTTAACCCTAACTTAAACTTAACCCTAACCCTAGAAATGATGGAAATTATGTGGTGAGGACCTTTTTTTGCTCGTCAGGGTTAAAAAAGGAAAAGTTGGAGATGATAACGTTTTTTTGCTCGTCAGCTCGAAACTCTGGGGCCCCCATGTCAAAGATGCCCCCCGGGCCCCCAAAAGTCACGCTACGCCGCTGATCAATCGGCTTCTAAATTTTGCGAAATTCAAATTCGTAACCCGAATTAATTCTAGTTATTCACATAGAAAAGTTTCTTTTACGCAGCGAAACTCACCGATTGTTGGTTGAACGACTTTTTTCTTATGCGTTCAATAAGCCTTGAACTTCATGACGCACAAAGTCTTTCTGCCCACTAGTAAGTTTAGGGCTAATCGAAGTTATTGGTACATTATCAACTTATTTAATGTATCTTAAAATTACATATTTATACAATCATTCTTACACAGGCCTCTGTGTGTAGGCCTACTAATTGCCGATTTCTGATGCTGTCGAGTCTTTAAATAGTCGCTAGAATCGTTGACTACGATGTTCCCTAATAGGGTAAGCATTCGATTTTGTTGATATCGAGGACTTTCGGCAAAGACAAGTTTCATTCAAAAAATAATGAAATCAAGGGAAATGATCAAGGGACCATCATCCACAGGCCACAGGTCGCACACAATCAAAATCCATCCATTATAGATAGAAGTTGAAAGAAAAATTACTCCACGTCATATTAAACAGTAGAAAAATCGAGCGCATAGACTGTAGACGTGATGCATGTATACATGCCCTGCGTGCCATCTCCGGTCATTCGTCTTCGATATCTTTTCTCTTTCCTTTGGATTTAGCCTTTTATTGCGAACGGTCGAGCGAATGACCATTTCGATTGGCGTCAGTTTAGCCGCATTCAATGGCAGCGCTTCGACGACGACGACGACGCTTGCCTTCGTCCTATTAGATCCATAGACAGTGCAGGCCTAATCATATGCCGGACTTAAGTTACATACAGTACACATATATAAGCACACACAAACACGCATATATATATATATATATATATATATATATATATAAGTTTTATACACATATACGATATAGTAGGCTACACATATATAAGTTTTATACACATATAGGCCTACAATATACACATATATAAGTTATATATATATATACACATATATATACTGCATATATATACTGCATATATATTATACATATATATATATATATATTGTATATAAGCTTAGACCTATATACTGTATATATACTGCATGTATAGCCTATGTGCATGTCTGTGCGTGTGTATTCATGTGTGTTTGTATGTGTGTGTGTACGTCTGTGTGTCTGTGTCGGCCTTTGATTTTTCCGGTAGTTGAAAGGACTTTATAAGTCTCCTGTGACGTGGCCCGACAGTGAAAGTCCGTTTCAGTGCCGAGCGCATGCATATCTGGGAAGCGGTGGTCACATTTGGGAATCGTTTACACGAGCGCAGTTCGATCGCCGCAGAAAAGACCGTGTATAGGCCCTCCGCTGTAATCTATATCGTCGGCGGCTTATGCGCACTGTTCTCCCGGCGGATTCAACGGCTCAGATCATGCTCCAGATAACGCCGCCGCCGCCGCCGTGCATCGACGTTTCACAGCGGAATCTGCCAAGGACGCCTTGTTTTCGTTGTGACCTTCAATCTTTCGCAAGTCCCCAACTGTTGCAATGTCCTCCCCCCCACTTCAAGACACGCCCCGCCGCCCGTCGCTCTCCGCTTAATCTTCTGACCGCGTGGTTTAATTTTAGTCTCTTGATTTGTGAAGCGATGAACTCAGTGTTAGAGACTGTGGAAAATGCCGTTGATTGGACCCGCCTATCGTCTCTCGATGGCATGGCGGCTTTTCAACGAAATCGAATCCGCAGCCGCGGTGGGTGGGTGGAATATGTCGGTCGAAAATGAGGCTTTTAAAAAGAGACAACTGCCATCAATATACTTTGACGTTTCGTAGACAGATCAAGCGATCGGCGATAAGAATGGAATGAAAAGGAAATGCCGAGGTGTTGACAAACGACATAGGCACTTTTATCCTATACGCTCTCAGTCCACACGACCTGCGTCCGACAATGCTTGTCATCCGCTACACAAAGTGAGCGTTTTAGAAGATATCGAAAAGATCAAAAGGTCTACAGCAACGGTCTCGCAAACATTACCAACGAATGGCCAAATTCTGAGACAAATTTCTTTTCACAAACCATAGTCAAAATCCGGACTAGGGCCTTATATACGTGTCACGTGACATTGTACAAGCATATAGAGCAGGGGTGTCAAGACTTTTTGGGCGGCGGGCCAAATGACATCTCTTCCATGTCCTCGCGGGCCAAATGCAAAATTGCTTGTCAATTTTATATTCCAAAATCTGAGCTAGAGGCTGTTCATTAATTATGTCAACAATTTTTGGGCAATTTTATTTGTGACCGATATGCAAAAAATCAGAGTAAAGAGGAATAGTCTGGAATACTCCCAACCTTTTCCTATCCACCCTTCTTTGTTTACGTAGTCTGTCGTCACTCAAATCCAGAAGACCTTGTCATCGCACAGGTCAACCTCCAAGCGCCCTAATCCTGTCTTTTATATCAATCCCCCATGCACCTGCATATGTGCGCAGGTAAATTGTGTGTGAGGACAAACACTCTTGCATTTAATGAACATGAAAATCGATGTTTGCATTAGAGACATTTGCAAAATATTTCTCTAGGGAAAGGATTTATCCGGACAACTAAAATGGGAGAAATTTGACTCGCGGGTCAGGGTTTGTGGATAGCTGACCAACAGCAGTGAAATTTTAATGTAGCAAGATCAAAAATGGCGGCGTATAAGTTTCCAATAATGATCAGACCGGTGACTTTATCGTACAGATGTTTTTCGGACAAGATGGCCGTTGCATTTCACGCGGTCGTTTATAATCAGGTAGATAGCATCACCTTGAGTTCTAGCGTCGAAGTGGCATCTACTCGGGTACTACCCGTCTGTAGAGTTTTTGAAAGTAGGCCAACTACCAAAGGTAAATTTGACATTTACAGTGTAGTCAATCATCTTATGTCAATTTTAGTTCCATTGTTATCTCCGCTGCTCCGCATTAAATAAATGGTCCTCGTACTCGTTTTGGGAAAGAGAACTAACGTCAGCATACAAAGTAACAAAGTTGTTAATAATGAAAAGAGGTAAAGGTCGACGCCTACTCGAACAAACGTAGGTGACGGTAGGCAGTGTTTAATCTAGACTCCTGTACTCCGGGGAAACTGAAAAAGCCGGGGGAAAACTGACAAAACCGGGGGAAATTCTGCTAGGGGCCGCTGTTAGTCCATGTATATTATTCCATAATTTCCGGGGGGAATTTGAAATATCCGGGAAAAGGGGCAACCCCGCCCCCCCGGAAACGGTCTAGGTTAAACACTGACGGTAGGTCCGCTGCTGATTTCCGTTCACTAGGCAAGCAGCGACGCCTTAGTCTAGAGTAGTTTGCCATTGCTCCTCTAGATCCGCGTTTTACCTTCGCAACTTAACGCTGCTACCAGTGTATCCACTCCTAAGCGATGGTCGGTCGCCAGCATCAAGACAGGATGGTCACCCATCCAAGTACTAGCCGCGCTAACTGTTGTCTCACTTCGATGTTCTGACTGGAACCGGTCGCACAACGCCTAGTAGACCGATTAGCAAATGATGGGACTATTCAGATGTCAAACAGTACAACGGTCAGTTTAAACTTTAGGGTATATAAACTCTGATGGAGCCTCACGCAGGGCCGTTTTAAGGCATAGACATGGTAGGCACTAGGCACGTGCCTATGGCCCCGCGATGTATAAAACAGCATGATTTAAAGTGGTTTAGAAGGCATTACTACCTGTGTGAAAGCCACGAGGGGCACTAACGAGGCTTGAACCCGCTCCGTCAGCCTGACGCTCCAGCACGTAACACAGTGTTTAATCTAGACTTCTGGACTTCGGGCCCGTTCGGGGGGACTGACAAAGCCGAGGGGAAACTGACAAAGCCGGGGGAATTCTGCTAGGGGCTGCTGTTAGTCCATGTAGTATGCCAAAATTTCCGGGAGAATTTGAAATTTCCGGGGAGAAAAAGAGCAATTTCCCCCGGAAACGGCCTAGATTAAACACTGACGTAACCCACTCTGCCATCTTCCTCCCCCTAAAAGGCTTAGTGCGGACACCCAATCGACACTGAACCTCGACTAGTAGAACCCCCGACCTCAAGCCGTTCACCAACCCCGGCCTCCAAGTAGCTGGATTACAGGAGCACGCCGCGACTCCCAGTCGATATACGAGGGGCCCCGCGGGCGGTGAAACAAAAGAATCTTCGCCGCTTTATCGTGTTTGACGTTTATTAATTTTCTCCTCCAAAAGCAGAATAAGTTTAAAAGGCCATCACTACTTTTTTAAAAAATGCCTAAGGCCCCCAAATTTCTTTAAACGGCACTGGCCTTCCGGTGACATCCCAATGTCACGAACTTCTGTTTCCGCGTGTTCTCTTTCGCATCGCCATCTTGGCGGGCGGGACGTCGTGTGAACGCATGAATCAACTGATATTAAAACCAAGACGCCGAAATCAATCGATCTCTCTCGCCGACCAATGTCAAGGCTCCAGATGCCCTCAAAGGCAAATATAGGCGCATACAGTATTGATAACCTTTCAAAATTTCTTTCTCTTGTTAGATTTCTTCGTCTCTTAATACTTTCTTAGGTCTTATTTATAATAGGCTTATTTTGCTTTTCTGGTTCGCTGTTTGTCGGCGCATGTGATTAAATAATAAATATAGCAGTGGCGTAGCCGGGATTTCCGGAAGGGTGTTTGGTTTGATCACAACCAACTTCGAAAAATCTTGACAAGCAAAAAAACGTCATACTCATCTTTCCTCTTGCACTGGTTTCCTTTCCAGATGTGCTGACAAGCAAAAAACGTCGCCACCTTACATCATTACATTCTATAGCACTTACAAATTCTTTTGAGTCGGCAGCCAAGGGTTTTGACCCCCAAAACGAGTCCGAAAATAAAAATGTATGGAAACACATTTAAAAATTTTTTCGTCGGCAGCCAAGGGGAAACCCCAAGCCCCGCTTGGCTACGCCACTGAAATATAGGGCCTATTCAATCTTTCGTCTTATATTTCGCCGTGATGTTTACTCCATCGTTATCTGGCGACTTCTATCGCGCCAATTAGGAATACTGCTGATCAGTAGCGCAATTACTATCTCGGAATAGGACTAATGATTAACAGATGTCTTTCCGGAGTTCTGAAAGGCTATAGGCCTAATGTGCCAAGCGATCCAATTCAGACGATTACGACGCAGTCTTCAATCATCCGGGAACATTGCGTGTTTGACGTCTACTTCGGTCGACGATAATCTCGCCTTCTTCGTAAATTCCAGCTTTTGCAATGCTCACCAGAACCACAGAGAGAGATGGCAATTGCTCCTCTTGCTATAAATTCACACACAGCTAAATTTCTATTTTGTTGAACCAATTAAACTCAGATTCAGCAGCGTGCTAGCTGATGATGATGATGATGATGATGGTGGTGGTGGTGGTGGTGGTGGTGACGATGATGATGATGATGATGGTGGTGGTGGTGATGATGATGATGATGATGATGATGATGATGATGATGATGATTACGTGATTTCAAGTGGTTTAGGAAGCTAAGTTAGCCTGTGTGAAAACCATTGTACTAACTGGATCCATTTAATAACTTAGTTTTTACAGATAACTTTTGAATCCGTTTATTGTTTCAGCTGTTACTGCCTTTTCGTCCAAACTGTTCCATTTGTCCACAACTCTTGCACTAAAAGTTCCTTCCATGACCTCACCCTGTGCTTTAACAATTAGCATTTGTGGTCTCTTGTGCTATAGTGTGCTAATGTAAAGAATCGATCGTATGACGCATCAACTTATCCAGTCATTAAAATAATGGCTATACTGCAGTCAAATAAGTCAAGTCAACTCAAATAAGTTAAGCTTACTCTCAAGTATGTTTCTATCAAAACCCGCTTCAAAAAGGGGTCCCTGGAAATTGTTGAACTCATGGTTCATCAGTCACAGTTTCAGGATTCCTATTCAAGTTCATTAATTATTAATTTGTGGTCCAGTTATAATTTTTATTTCATTAGACGGGCATTGTATTAGACTTCTGATATGTTGTTAAAACAGTGGGCCCTACTGAGGCAGCTTAGGAGCGCATAAAGTTTGTTTACTCTCAAGAAGAAGCCATGAGGATTTGTTTCTTACAGCTCCTTCAGAGAACATTTTGGTCACCTACTCTGTTCCTACTTCACTTCATCGCATTCAATTCAAAAAATTCTTTTGTTTCTGCAGCACTTCAAGGTCAGGTGCATTCTTACTTCGCTCAACTATTCAAAATGCCTTTTCTCAACTGATCTTTAGATTACGTATCGCTCTCACCAAACTTTGATTATTCAGTGTATGCATAAACTTCTGGAATGGGTTGTTTCCATGAATTCCATCTACTCATGCCTCACTTTTTGCTCTCCTCACCCCCACCCACCCACCCAAACACCCACCCAGGGCCGCCGAGAGAAATTCCGGGCCCCAGAACAAAAAAGTTTGCAGGCCCTTAAGAAAAATTTATCAAGTAAAAAGACGTTATAAACTCTCCAAAAACAGCCTGACAAGGAAAAAAACTTATCGTCACCGGATCTGGGCCCCTGAAAACTCCATGGGCCCCGGTACAATGTACTGGCTGCACCCCCTCTGCTCAGGCCTGCACCCACCCACCCCTCACCTCACCCCACACACAGTTCAGTTCTCATCAAGCGACTCTAAAGTCGGGAGCGTCTCTGATTATAAATGGGAGCTACTGCAGACTATAGGCCTATTAAGCTTACAAGTCCCACATTATAGGCCTACTTCGTCGCATCCCATAGGCGTTAACTGCATGACAAAAAATAGCAGATTTTGATTAAATAGTTGCCTTAAAAGACAATTGCTAAGCGGAAATTGCAGAGTCTTTTTGACTGCTTATTCAGTGGCGGCTCCACCAGGGGGGAGCAGGGGGCCCGTGCCCCTATTGAGTGCCTGCCCCCCAGTGCCCCCCCAGTTGGGACCCTATACTTAATGCTACATACATTAAACAACAAATGGTTGGCCCCCATGAATAGAAGTTGCCACCCCAACGCCCCCCACTTGCCAAATCCTAGAGCCGCCACTGTGCTTATTTAAAGATTCTATCACGTTATCCTAGAGTCGTCTTATAGTCGCTGTGAAAGGAGTTCAACGCCGATCGATTCTTATATGGGAAGAAAAAACCCGTCTCCAGACGATCCCAGTAAGTAAGTAAGCAACAAATGACAGGAGTCTGGGCGATTGAGTGATACATGGCGCGTCGATTGCTCGGAACTCATTGTGAATGGCGGTCAGAGAACGCAGTTCCGCTGCACCGCCGCCATTTCGCCTCTGACGAATCACTTCGAAACAGTCAGAATGTCAATCGGATATGCAGTTCCCGATCACTCTCCGCCGCCCCCCCCCCTGCCTCAGCCCCTCTCAACCTCTTCATAGGCCATATATATATATATATATATATATATATATATATATATATATATATATATGTGTGTGTGTGTGTGTGTGTGTGTGTGTGTGTGTGTGTGTGTGTGTGTGTGTGTGTGTGTGTGTGTGTGTGTGTGGTGTATATATATATATATATATATATATATATATATATATATATATATATATATATATATAATGCTCTCGGTGCTTAATTCCAGAAGGTCTTATGAATAATGAATAAAAATGTCCGGAGATAAAATTTGTGTGTCGACTCTCAACACTGTCTCAACACAGTCTACAAGAAAATCATCGCCAGGAGATGGAAACGGCTTAGCGTCGACGAATTCGTGAAGAAGATCGAGGAGTCCTCCCTCACCCAGCCACTGCACCAGGCCCTCACGCCGACGGAGATTGCTGACATTTACCATAAAGAAATTACTCGCATACTAGATGAGCTGATTCCGATGACCGAGATGTCCATCAGGCCACGCCAACAAAGACCATTTTTCGATGAAGAATGCAGGATGGCGCGGCGGGAAACCAGAAGAAGAGAACGGTTGTATCGTCGGTTGCGGGGTTCGGATCGGGAGCTAGCCGCGCGTGAGGACTGGATAACGTCTTTAAAGGCCAGCAGGCGCATTGTCAGGAGGAAGGGCAGGCAATACTGGCGGACTGCTCTGTTATCAGCTGGAAACGATTCGAAGCAGACCTGGAGACACCTGGATTTGCTACTCGGTAACAAAGGTACGACTCCAGAACCGTCTTTACATTTCACTGCTGAGGACTACCATCAACATCTCGACAATAAAATCGCTGCAGTCAGAGATAAGACTAAAAGACCTGCAGAGCTAGGATACGAGGCTTATTCAAAGTCTGCACTAGGATCTTTCTCAATGCCTACTATCGCTGAGGTAATTGCGATGGTGAAAGCCATGCCTACCAAACATTGCCTTTAGATCCAATACCTACCTGGCTACTGAAAGATTCTATAGCGACGCTGGCACCGTTCATCACTGAGTTGCTCGTGCGGTCGCTCAGTAGCGCCGAATTTCCGGCTTCATGGAGGAAAGCTTTAGTCTTCCCACGCCTGAAGCGAACTGGCCTCGACGGCTCTGACGTCAATAACTACCGACCAGTGACGAACTTGACCTTCCTATCCAAGCTACTGGAGAGGGTAGTGAACGGGCAGTTGGTAGCATACCTGAAGAACAACAATCTTCTGCCCAGTGAACAATCCGCCTACAGAAGGGATATTCAACTGAGACGGCTGTTCTCCGCATCGTCAATGATATCATAGATTCGACGGCAGAGGGAAGAATGTCGCTACTATGTCTTTTAGACCTCTCAGCGGCATTCGATACTGTGGATCATGTCATTCTACTCCGCCGTCTGGAGTCCTCCTATGGTCTAAACGGAACAGTCCTTGAGTGGCTACGCAGCTATCTGGCAGAGAGGTACCAGGCCGTCCACTGGGGAGACCAGGAGTCAAATTCACGCCCAGTAGCCTGCGGGGTACCCCAAGGGTCAGTACTGGGCCCGCTGTTATTTATTCTATATGTCGGAGATCTCGGTCGCATCATCAGCTCGTACGGACTAAATGCATACATGTATGCGGACGACGTCCAAGTCCTAAGCTCGAGCGAACCGAACGACGCGCAGCGACTACGAGCGGATCTGGAGGACTGTATCGCAGCGATTCAACAATGTGAACAAAACTGAAATCATAATGTTCACTACTCCGAGACGCCACCACTTGATCAGTCACGAGCCACTCCGGATCGGGAATGTCGACGTCGTCCCGAAACCTGAAGTTCGCCTCCTGGGTGTGATTCTGGACGAGCATCTATCCTTTGGCGGCCACCTGGATCTAGTGGTCCGGAACTGCTTCTACCACCTCAGGAGGATCAAACTAATTCGTCGATATCTGCCAACTTCGGATGTCATCAAGCTAGTCCGAGCGCTGGTCCTGAATCGGGCCGACTACTGCAATGGAGTACTGTATGGCCTTCCAGCCAATCAGCTGCATAGGCTGCAATCGGTCCTCAACGCGTCTGCCAGGTTCATTTACGGACTAAAGTGGACAGATCAGGTCACGCCTCTGCTTCGAGACTGTCTACATTGGCTGAAAGTTCCGGAAAGGATACTGTTCAAACGCTGCTGGCTGACGTTTAGGGCATTGCATGACCTGACCTGCCCTGACTACCTAGCTAAGCTGGTACATAGGGTAGGGTCGGACACAGATCGTCCGAACCTAAGATCGAACCAAGGGTTAAGACTAGTGGTGCCTCCCCCAGCCAAGACCGCTAAGTTTGGGGACAGATCTCTTTCAAGGGGAAATGCCATAGTGTGGAATTCCCTCCCGGTAGACGTCAGGTCCGAAATCTCCCCCGACCGTTTCGCTCAGAAACTGAAAACTTACCTTTTTAGTACGTCTTATGGAACTCGTCTGTAAAGTGCTCTCGACTACCGCCCGAGCTTTAAGATAGCGCTATAAAAGTCGTCACTCTAATAATAATAATAATAACTGGTCTTCGAGGTCGGCTACGGAAAAAGATCTTTTCTCGAAAAGATACTGGGCATAGCTTATTAATATTCTGTTTTGAAAACAATGCGTAAGTCTGTTGCTGGCTGGAAATAAAACATTGGAATTGGGCTGCGATGTTGCAGTCTCCTTCATATTTCAAGTACAAGTCTCGCTGGCGACTAAGGCGACAATTTAATGTTATGTTTTTTTAAAACTATGTTTGCATGCACTGTTTAATAATAGGCCTATGCGCCGAGTAACCACAGTTATGAAAATGGAGAATAAGAGAATCAGGACACGCTTCTGAGCGCTCTGTATTAATTAAAACAGCAGATGACCTTTATACTTTTTATGGAATTTAAGTGAAGGTCGTATCATATGAGATGGATGGAATAATGTTCTGATATTGTCTTTTGAGGTCATCTGCCACGTGCATTACGGTCATTTCTTCTTCTTCTTCTTCTTCTTCTTCTTCTTCTTCTTCTTCTTCTTCTTCTTCTTCTTCTTCTTCTTCTCTTCCGGACGGCGTCTTTTTTTTCTGCAAAAAAGCAGAAGGTTATATGAATATTTATGAACCGCGTGACGCTCTTAATGTGAATATTTCTAAAGCAAAGGCAACTTTATGGGTTAGGGGTAGGGTTATGGTTAGAGTTAGGGTTAGGGTCAAGGTTAAGGTTAGGGTTATTTAACCCTAACCCTACTAACCCTAACCATAACCCTAACCCCCTAACCCTAAACCCTATGCAAAACCTTCTGCTTTTTTGCAGAAAAAAGACGCTACCGGACGATGTACATTGTTTAATTTCTTTCTGGAGGATATCTATGCCTTCTTCGTGATATATCCGATACAATCTGCAGGTTCTGTCTAACTGTTAGGGGTAGGGATGTAACTTTTCCGGAAAAGTAGAATGGCCGGAAATATTCCGGAAATTTCCGGAATACTTCCGGAAAAGTTATAAAAGCCTTCAAAACTTCTCTTTTTTAGAGGTAAACAGACAGCAGTGGACAAAATTAATTACCGCAGGTCTCACAGCTAAGAAAACGAAGTTTTATTATATATTTTTGGCACATAGGGGGGGGAATTGGTTGAAAACGGGTTCTCCGATATTTTAACGAGATCCCGCCAATTTAAGTATTCTACTTGCTGCTCAGGGAACCAGCTTCACCTTATGAATATTCACGGTTTTGTCGCATCGAGTGCTGGCGAGAGTGTGAGACTATGGGTAAATACCGTAAAATAAACAAGTGTTTAGTTTTGTTTTGTGACAATTCATTAATTTTTCGCCGAACATCGAGATTTATTATAGTTTTAACAAATCAGACAGCAAAACGGCGTCGCGTACTCTGGTAACTGGTTCTCTGCGACTTCCGACTCAGACATTATATAGCGCTACCATACTGACAGTTGTTAACTTATTAACAAATGCCCAACAAATGAATAGTTATAAATAGTAATAATGATAAAAAATAATAATAGATATCAGTAATAGTAATCAATAGTAATAAATACTAATAATAAACAGTAATAATAATTATAATAAATAACATTAATAATCAACTTTTCCTTTCCGGAAAAGTACCTCAGAAATTTCCGGAAATTTCCGGAAATTTCCAGAGGAAATTTCCGGAATTTTCCTAACTCACATCCCTAGTTAGGGGCCTATACTCGTCTCCAGTGTCCATCCTTTGTTCCGGCTTTCTTCTTCATCGACCCTTCGTTTGTCGTTTACTGTGAATACTGTCCATTCAAATCGCAGGATCTGTATCGATCCCTTCATTACGTCTTTATATAAAAAGCTTTTCTTTTATTTGACAAACTTTTGAAGCGCTTTATGCGTAATTATCTGATGTATCCGTTTAGTGAATCTATCTATTCTTGTATGGTTTTAATGGATGAAATTAGTTAACAGGGGCGTAGCGACGGGGGGGTATAACGGTATATAGGCCTATACCCCCCAAAATCTGTATACCTTACAGTTTTTTATGTGATTTACATGTGGTTATATGTGGTTTATATAGTTTATAGTTAAGATTTATACCCACCCAAAATATTTATACCCTCCCAAATCAAATTCCTGGCTACGCCCCTGCTAGTTACTGAAAGTAAGTAAGAACATGGGGCGCCGCAGGGTGGGCCACGGCCACCCAATATTTAGGCCCAATGAGCCACAAATCTGAAATGTGTTTGGCCCACCTAATTTCAATTGGCAAATTACAATGTTTTGTCTAACTATAATAACCGCAGGGCCGGAATATTATTGACATCGGCTAATATTGCAGTATATAATTGAGATATCACAGATGTGGAAGACCAGTCGAAATTATTATATTTATATATATATAACCATATAACTGTCTGTTTTCAATGATCGATTGATCGGAAGAATGGACATTGGAGGGGAATGACGTTTAACTATAAGGACGGGAAGGGGATGGGAGGGAATGGGTCCAGGGCTGAGGGCTCCAGGTCCCATGGGAGGCAAGGGAATTGAATTAACCAAATTCATGTTGCTAACTGCCATGGCAACTTGCCACGTTGGCCCACCCAATATTTTGTTCGTGGCGCCCCCTCCCCCATGAGTAAGAAAGAGTAAGTGAAAAAGCGAAATTCGATAGCGCCGCCCCTCCTCAATCCCAACCCTTCATTGTTTTAATTCATTCATCTGTAAACGTTATCAAAATCCCTAAATAAATAATTAATAATTATTAGGCCTACTAAAGCAAAACAACAGATAGGCCTAATTTACTGTACCTCTGGTAAAGTCAATTTTAGGCCTATAGCAAAATGTAGACCTATACAGTAGATAGGCCTAATAGGCCCTGTAAATATGAATAGCTGCGCGAATCACAAATTACTGTTATAAACAGTTATAAAGTAATGTTTCCTGTTTTGATTATAGGCCGAAAAATAATTGCCTCCCTTCTCGTGCAGCCCGGGGAGGACTGCCCCTCCCCAGGTACACCACTGTAAATAGGCTACTATTCTGATCGATAATTATTAACAGCTACTAGCCGGCGACATAGGAGAACGTTTGTGCTGTAAATAAGTTTGGTGCTATAGAAGTGAATTTATTAGCCTTAGCAGACCTCTTCCGACATTAACGTTTCATCGATCGTCGAGTGAGACGCTATAGTCGCCTCTTTTCCTTCGGCGGCGATTTATCGGTCAAACGGACAGAAAACGCAGCGACCGTGAAATGACGGCCGAACATTAAACCCAGCCGCGCGCCTGCATTTGCTCGTTATGCAGCAACGGTCCTTGCCGTCTGATCTAGCTATTCGTCCCCGGAGATTCACGAAAACGGAGCTATATAAATTGATCGTTACGACGGTGAGCCAGACACACCCACGCTTTCCGGAAGAGCCCTTCCATGCCTTCAGTTTCCTTGCGATCAGAAGGCTGATGTGCGGCCCCGGGGCGGGCGAAGCCAGGAATTTGATTTGGGAGGGTATAAATATTGGGGGGGGTTAAACCTTAACTAGAAACCATATAAACTACATATAGCCAAATATGAAATCACATAAAAAACTTTAAGGTAGACTGATTTTGGGGTATATATATATACCAATATACCCCAGTCGCTACGCCCCTGGTGCGGCCAAAGTAGCCTAATCGCTCGGTTCTCAGTCTGTTAACAGTTAAACGAAGGAGGAACCTTGGGTGAAAAGTAGGGGCCCAATACATAGGCCCTTTTTTCCCCTTCTCTCGCCTAGTCTCTCAAAAAGTGGGGGCTCCAGCCTATGAGGCGGAGGCGGATGCGAGACTACAGATCAGATCATCATCATCATCATCATCATCATCATCATCATCATCATCATCATCATCAATAACCGTGGGCTCAGCGCCCGTTGGTGTCTGATGCAATCATTACAGTTTTGTCCCAATCTTTTCTGTTGGCAGCAACATGAAATAGTTCTTGCAGACATTTTCCACACCAATCACAAATGTCATCACACCATTCCCTGTGTGGCCTTCCTTTCTTGTTGGAACCATCCATTATTCCCAGCATTAAAGTCTTAATCTTTCTATAAATTCTATAATCTTTCATACGACAAATATGTCCAAAGAGACGCAATTTCCTCTGTATAACTTTTTGCATCAAGGTTTCTTTTGGCTAGATTTTTTTTTGTATAGTTCCCCGTTGCTGATCTTTTCAACCCATCAAATTCTGAGAATCAATTCTGAGATCAGATAGACACTATAAATGTATGATTGCTTGACTCGATAAAATTGCTGACATTATTCCAAGAAAATGTACGTCGCTAAAAATAAGTTCCTGTAATAGGATAAGGATAGCGCTCTTCAGTTTGTCAATGGAATTAATTAGGCCTAGTACCTACCTGTTTTAATACCTCCTTTCCACTGGTTGAGATGCAACCCCGGTGGGGTTGAAACTTTAGCCTATTTGTTCGTGTCTTTATAGGTCTTCTGCCTTTTGCCAACCCATCCGAACAATTTATTTGCTAATTTCTAGTCATTTATTAGTCACACTGGCACAGCATTAATTCTTGTGCTTACACTCGCTGCACACTTCACGCCAAAAACCGAACAAATTAATTGATATTATTAATCAAATACGATTTGCACTGCAACACGTGTTTAACTATATAAATATGGCCTAATTACGTAGTTTAAGATTCTGAATAAACAGTAAGCCCTGTGCCTAAATTAAAGCTTCCTCAGCATTGAGACGCTACGTGTACATACAGTAACAGATGTTCAACACAAGCAACAGATGCAAAGCACAACCAGGCTTAGGGGTCGTCCATAAATTACGTAACGCGGTTAGGGAGTCCGGCCATTTGTTACGAAGTGTGACGACGGGGGGTCCGTAAATGTGACGTAACACGAACATTTTAAGTGATGACCTTTGACCTTTTTGCTTGTCAGAGATTTTGGAGAGGAAAACAGTAGGCCTACAAGGATGACCTTTTTTGCTTGTCAAGACTTTTCGGAAGACGAAAATGGGGGGTCGGCCCGTTGTTACGTCATATTTTAGGGGTCTGATGTTTTGTTATGTCGCGTTACGTAGGGGGAGGGGGTCAAAAAAGTGCCAAAATCGCGTTACGTAATTTATGGACGACCCCTTACAGCATCTGCCGACACCAGAAATAATATTGTGAGCATGATATAATCCTATCGTTGCTTCTATATACGGGGTGGTACCCTGATTTTACGGGACTATAAGCTATAACAAAAATCCTGACTTATTAGAAAAAATGACAATAAGCCTAGTTCTTAAATCCGCACCTAAACCTCCTAAAGCTGATATGAATTCACAGCTGGCCTTTCAAGTTATGAAGATTGCGTTGCACATTTTTTCACATTTGCACATTTCTATTCTTACTGGCTAGTTGCAGTGTGGCGTATCGTGACTTTTGGAGGCCCAGAGGGCATCTTTGATATGGGGCCCCGGCCCCTATAGGCTAACATAGATTACACCGTTCTAAAAATATCTTATGCGAACTGTAATTTAGAAAGGTGAAACTTCATCAGATGTCACTCGTCGGGGCCCCCTTCTGCAAATTGCCCCTCGCCTCCACCCACGTTATGCCACTAGCTAGTTGATCCGACTCGATTAGACACCAGACTGCAATCCATAATATCGACGGGGAAGAAGTGTATTTTTCTAGGCATTTCTCTTGTTGGCCTTAAGCCATTCGGTCCCACGATTTCTTGTACAGCCACATTCTGATAAGTTTGCTGCTAAAAACGGAGACCGGAAGACTCGGCGCTTTAAGTCAGGCCTCTGACTCAGTGACTCTGAACCATCACAGCCGTAGCTTGAGTATTCGGCGCCCGGGGCAAGGTTTGAAATGTGCGCCCCTAAATTCGGGTGATTTTTTGCTTATCCGCGGAATTTACATTTGTAAAAAAATCGACAGTACAAAAACGTGTCCCGGTACAAAATCAAATCAATTGAATAAGAGCGACTGGGCCCTATCCAGCTCTGGCGGCTCCAGGTTTATTTTGGCTTGACATTGGGGTTGAAATGTTTGGGAGACAAGGTTTGCGTTTCGCAATTTCCATTCCCCAGCCAACATAATCATTAGGGGGCCACTGGCTGAGTTTCCGTTTCGATTGACTCAATTTGTTACGACCATTGACTGATGTCATGAACATTACTAAATGGCGCTATAGAAGTTCTTCCATAAAACGATCAGCTGCAACTCATATACCCGATTCCCTGATTCTATCACTGCTGGAAACCTTAGTATTAGTAACTACAGTATAGTCATGGGGAAACTATTCAAACACAAGTGTTAATAAGCTTTCTCCTTTAAAAAGTGTAGGATAATATCCCAACTTAATCCCTAACCCTAGAAATGATGTGGTGAACCTTTTTTTTTCCTTGTCAGGGTTAAAAGGTGACCCTAACGTTTTTTTTTTCGTCAGGGCAGGATTCTTGCCCCGTGCAGGCCTCTGGTAGGTACCATGATCGAAGACAGTATGTGAATGTGTGAATACACTGTAACTCCTTGACGACCTTTTTGCTCATCGGAGATTTTTACCCAAAGGTGCCAATGTGCTCCCTATTTCAGAACCCTAGCTACACCACTGCTCATTATACACATAGATTACAATCATATAGTATCTATGCCCATTATTACTGGAATTAATGTAATAAGTAAACCATTACACTTCAAGTGTGTCGAGTACATTCTTCAAGAACATACAACCAGAGGTTTATTTGAAGCGCACAGCACACCTAGACAAACATCGTGTCATTTGTTAACAGTCTAGTTCGCTAACATATAATCGCACAAGATAAGAGTTTCCAATGCCATTTAAATGGCCAACCATTGACAACAAGTACAATGGTCAACAGAGTTCTTAAATCAAAGAGAAATCCACAAATTCCACTAGCTCCAAAGAAGACATTACAAACAGATCTCAGAGTATTTTCTTAGACACACTGTATCTCAATATAAACACATTTATAAACTAAACTTGTATAATTTTGAAAATAAAACATCAATAAATCAATTGGATAAATATTCACATACACCAGCAACTTTAATGCATGAGCAATGTCAAAGCCTGATTTTTCATCAATTTTTATATTACTTTACAAGTGTCAAACATCTGCATTATGCTTGTTTTCTTTCTGCTACCTTCAATCCATTTTCTAAATTTTTAAAAAAATTGCAATTTCACATCACATCATTTTGATGTTATTCCAGAAAAATTGCATTATCCATCATAGGATGAGCTATTTAATTTTCCAATCCTAGATGGCAACCTTACTTTAAGTAGGAATTACTAAACTTTAAAAATCTGCAATACACTGTACAGTAATTGAAATTCCCTACAAAATCTATTTCAGCTTTTTAGACGATCTCTTTACCTCTCGACTGCTCTCTTTCAAGCTCCAAAACAAATTAAGTAACAAGATTTTACTTAAATATTCTAGAAGCATTAAAACATCGAGAGCTTTGAAAGATATTTGCGAGAAAACGCAATTCGCATTCAACTTAACCCTTTCGCCTCTGTAATCCGCATAGCCAATATGTTATGGAGTTGAAATATTGGCCTTGCGGGGCCAAAGGGTTACCTCAACACATTGTTCAAAATGTGGGTCATCGATTTTTATCCTCCTCCTAATCATGCTAACACGGTACTTGAAATTGCAAATCAGCAGCCAGTGCCGACATTCATAGCCTAGCATTTGTAAAATACGACACTAGAGATTACACAAAATTGCTTCACATCACAAAATATTCACCCAATAAGAGTGTTTCCCAAACACCCAAACTGTGGGTCGCAACCCAAAAGTGGGTCGCAGGGCTCTGTCCAGTGGGTCGTGGGATAGCATGAAATTAGATTCAAAAGTACCCTTCTATAACCAACACAATAATGGCACTAGCCTTGCAAAGTTGCAAGTAGGTTTTGGTTAAAGAAATTTATATACCGGCAATCCACTCATATCCACTTTTAGTCGGCACAAAGCTTGCAGGGTCGCCGCATATCAAAAACCTGCTGAGCGGGCTGTGGCCCCAAAAAGTTTGGGAAACCCTGCAATGACATACCTGTGGAAGAAAAGATATCTGGTATTAAATAAAAGCACACATAGCATTTTACTGCTGTTTGGGGCCAAAAAACATTGTCAATCATATTCCAGATCTGTATCCAGACCAGCAGGCCAAGCTGATAAAACTTAGAAGGAAACAAATAAATAAATTTATTATTCAATAAACTGCAATACACTGTAATAGTGTCAACAACAGGACAAGAATAAATGAAACTTCCAGTGCTACACAATCTCTTCACTATTTTAGAAATGCTAGTTTAACAGCTTCCTAATGCATGCAATGAATCATCATAACTGTTATTGTCCGAGTAGTTACATTTATACTGAGCAGGTGTTGAACAAGTCACATTAGTCACAAGACAACAAGCAAACATCAGAATATCACAAACCACAAAGAATATGTCAACTGCTTGCAATTTACAAATGGCATTAGCAAGACAGGTTAAGTTTCAAAAGACAAAAGTGCCTCTGCTAATACAGTATTACCATTTTTTGTCTGCAATCGCATTACAGCAATGTCAACTAGGCCGCGATAGTCATAATCATCACATTACTAATTTTGAGAATCCCAACTCATCAGTCATGTTTTAATATGCTTCAATTCTAAAGTTTCATCAACAAAAATTTGCATCATCAAACAATTTTCCTCTCCAATGAAACAATTCACATCGGAAGTATCATTTTAAACGCAAGTGTTACACTTTGAAATATCATAGTTTCATTTGGCATCAGGTTTAATAAGTTTTACATAAGAAATTGATAACCGGAACATATGAGATATAATCCACAGGCATAAAATCCCAGGAAAAATGAAATAAATAATTCAGTTTATTAATATTATACATTATGAGATGCATTCAAAAGAAAAGATAGTAACAATTTTTACAAACTAGAAATAAATTAACTATGTTTTGTATGAATAAGCATCTGCCGCAGTGCTAAAATTATTTTGGAAACATGGCACCTCAGCCACAGTTAACAGCAAATCATTGCTAACTAATGCCATCTCGTTATGACCGCCAGCAAAACTAGTTAGTCCTTATAAGAACACCAAAACATTTGGAGAACAATATGGATAACTCAAATTCAACCTTCTACAGGATTGTGCACAATTAACTGAAACTAATAATGTGTGAAGCACAAGTCTTACTTGTGAAATTAGGAAGATTAATGTAACTTGGCAACATCTGGGATTTGCAACCAATGAAAATGATGACAGTACAAGCATTGTGAAACTAGTTTAGTCAAAATTAAATAATATGAGACTGAGACATCATCAGGATAAATCTAAAACTACCAACTAACTGGTGCAATCTCAGTTCTAAACCATCCGATGGCAGTGGAAATACAGTTTGGTAATAATCTGGCAATGGTGTTCATCAATGCTGGAGAAGGTAACTTTGGCCAGAAAATTTTATCTAGAGCCGTTTCTATGTTAGGCAAATTGAGCCGATTACTGCATTACAGAAACAAACTGGACAACAGAATGTTCTAGATCTGCAGACATGTGGGTTCACTCTTGAATTAACTGAAGAAAACATGTTATCGGAGCATAGATAGAACTCCTTCCAAAAATCACACAAAATGTGCACATTTCTTATTTTGGTTAAAGTTCAACAATTTCTCAAATGCAAATCAAAATGAGCACAAAAATTTTACACCAAAATAAATTAATATTAAAAAACATGCATATGCCATTTAAATAACCACAGGCTCACATACATATATACTTAGACACGTATATATGTTACTTCAAGAAAATGGGTGGCTATATTGCAGTAGTCGCAAAGTAATTACACACACACACACACACACACACACACACACAAAACTTGCAATGCAAGCTCAGCTGTACAGGAAAATCACACTGACATTACTCTGTGAATCTCACAATTTGATCATCTATTTTCTTAAAGTAACAAATGAGAGATGCTGCCTGATTATAGGCAGTGGCATAGCCAAGAGGGTTTCGGGGTTAAACCCCCCTTGGGCGCCGATTAAAAATTTTTTTCATGCGTTTCCATGCATTTTAAATTTTCGGATGCAGTTTTGAGGGTCAAATTCCCCTTGGGTCTGCTGACCAAAATTTTTTAAGCACCATAGGTGTGACGACCTTTTTTTGCTTGTCAAGATTTTTTGAAAGTTGGTGACGGTCAAAAGTCAAAACCAAAATCCCCCCTTCCGGAAATCCTGGCTACGCCACTGATTATAGGAACACCATTCCAAGGAATTTGGTGTGCCAAGCATCAGTCATGTTCGACAAAACTGTCTAACACTTAAATTCTTGCTCAGGTGGACAAGGAAAAATAGAAATCATTCAAATTCGAGAGATTTAAAACGCACCGGGAAACTATGACTTAACAGAGATCACAACTACTTGAACCTTACTACAGAACTGCTCCATCCACGTCAATCAGCAAGTCAGGCTTAGATTATCCTTACTGTCAATATATTAAATGCAAACAAGTTCAAACTTTCACTGGCTATCTCAAATATTTAGGGCTTCATATATTGAAATATAAAAATGCAGTCACAAGTTTAAATCAAGGAAAGCCGCATCAGTAAACTAGAATGAACACACACACGCACGCATACCATCAACACTACTGAACAAAGACTTTGGCATTATTACACGCATGCTCACAATGCCTCTACTTCGAAAAGGAAGTAGAAGGAACAAACAGCGCTGGGCTTTCATGACAAACAACCACATTACTGGCGTTGATTTCTCAAATCACGCCGTCGGTGATTGTTTCCGGTACACCATCTTTCCGAGGAGAGGGTGACAATCGGTTAACCTCATCAGAATCCTTTTTTGATAATTTATACATTGAGTAGTTTCCATCCTTGGTAATTTCTTTTATGATTTCCAAAAATCCAGGCAGTTCAAGATCCTTGTCAAGCAACGTTGTATATGTTTCTAATATGATCAGTCCACGACACCTTCATCAACAAGCAGCAAAGGCACAATAAATATAAGGAATATAATGGAAATTATGCCGACAATAGATATAATTGATGCCTTTTAACCGCATAATTGACATAAGTCATTCACAATGTTAGAAAATTGTGCCAGTATCAAATTTATTTTTAAAGAAATTCTCTTATACTTATTCAGAGAAATTGACTTGCCAACTGTTCTGTTGCCAAATGGAACTATGAATGAGACATTATGAACTCAACCATTAATAAAGTCAGTAAACTTATTGGCAACATTAAATTTCATAACTTAGTTTTTAAAATTTCTACAAGTTTCAAAGTTAAATGTGAAAAATAACAAACAATTCGATGCCAAACAAAATAAATCAAATACAAATAACTGCAAAGTTGTCTACAAAATAATCATTAAGACCATTAAGCAACTTGTAATAAAATATCTTTAAAAGTTTATTTCTGAAACTATTGCACAACGCTCAGAAGACTCCAACGTAGATCTAATAACCTTGGATGACATGGTTCTTCATAAATATCCATCTGAAAATACTGATTTTTCCATAGAAAACATCGCCTTTTCTTATAGATTGTGTAATGGTTGACGTCTTTTTGAACAAGAAGCAACTGCAATTCAAACATAACTAATATCAGAAGCGAACTCATTCAAAAATGGCTCTATATAAGTCACAGTTGCTGCATACGTAATGATTAAGAGTTTGAAGTAGGTGTATTCTAATAGAAAAATAAAACTTTGTACAGCCTTGTAGAGTTAAATACATGTCTGTATCTGTACCTAGGTCCCCTTCACGGATGAAGGTTGGCCACAGTGATGAGTAATTGACCTCCAAGATTTCCTGTCTCTGGCTGTGCTTATCAGACGTGAGCCTTTGAGTTTAGTCCATTCGCCAATGTTATCCAGACTATTGCCACTTTCCCTCTATTTCTTTTTCTTGCTGTTAATCCCGTTGTGATCAGGCCCGTCTTTGTGTTGGAATTTGGGCACTGTGCCCGGGGCCCCCTGCGCATCTTAGGGGCCCTGCATGCTCCAGCCTTTTATACTGTGACCTTTTTGCTTATCAAATTTTCTGCTTATTTCTTTCAAGGTGAGGTGGAAAGCTTATGTTTAGCATGGTTATCCACAGGTATTCATGCTTTACCATGTCAAATGCTTTAGTGAAATCTATAAAGCACAAGTAGAGTGGTTGGTTGTATTTATACAATTTTCCAGCATCATACGTAGACTGACAAACTGATCTCTGGTGAGCCACATATTGGCCTGAGTCCAGCTTGTTCATCTGCAATCTCCACTTTTAGTTTTGACCAAGTTCTCTCTACGGTGACTCTAGTAGGATTTCACTTGCATTTGATACTAATGCAATAGTGCAGTAGTTACTACATATAAGAAGGTCACATTCCTTTGGTAGAGGTATGAACATTGATTTTGTCCAGTCTTCTGGCCAGATTCCAGATTCCAATATCTCTATGCAAATTTGATGTAATTCTTGCAAAGCCGAGTCTCCTGCATACCTAAGTAGTTCTATAGGAATGTCATCTGGTCCTAATGCCTTGCTCTCAAGGACATTCTCTGCATTTCACACGGCATTTCACTTAGTGTGGGCGGTGGTCCCTTTTCTTCCACCTTAAACTGTACATTTTCTTCATCATCCACAAGTAGTTCTTCACAATATTCAGACAACCATTCACTGACGTCATTTGGGGATGTCAATTTAACGCCGTTTTGATCTTTAACGGCTGCGTGACTAGGTTGGAATTTACACGCGAGTTCTTTAATTGTCTTCTATTTTATTAACTATGTAGAACATTAATTTCTAACACCTCTGTCAAAGACACACCTGAAAACTAGATATAGCAGTCTCATGTCAAATATATGATAGCTGTAGCAACAATTTAATTACCACAAAGGGCCCTTGGCTTTGGACCTTGCTGTTACAGTGCTATATAAATTGTCATGAACAATAACAATAACCACATAGATAAATTGCTACTGCAATATGCTCTTGACTAACTTTCATCTGTAATACTTTCATAGCTACATCTTTTTCTCAGACAAAAGGAAACTCAAAATTTGCTTCAAAAAAGTGATAACCATATCTCAATGTATGCAGCCAACATTGAAATATAACCTATATAGCCTGCAAATATATAACTTGAAAATCATTGCATTCTGTAAACAAAAATGGCAGCATATATCTTGCATCTATGCTGCATAGTATTGTTTTATGTAGAGACCTCGAGAAAATTCGCAGTACAGCGCCAATAGGCATTTCTACCTGTCTAAAGTTTAAAGTCATCTTCATGACATTCAACGCTCTATCCAATATAATATATCTCTGATCTACAGGGTGTCTACGAAAAAAAACCCCCAGCAGGAAAACTTTGATTTCTTAAAAGTTCCTAAATATATTTCTATCAAAATTGCCATGCTTCTACAGCACATATTTGCCCACCTTTCTGCCAATTTTCATCTCATTTGCATGTAAGATGACCATTTTGTGAGATATCAAAGTCAAAATTGATTTTTACTATTCAGTCGCAGCATGACAGGCCTAAATATCTATAGCTTCACATAAATTAGGCTTCGTGTCAATTTTGGTGGTATTAGTAGCAGTTGTTGTTGTTGTTCCAGTAGTAGTAGTAAAGTTTAAATCGAATGCAATTTGGTAAACATGTTTTTAAACTCACAGAATTGACATAACAAAAAGTTTGATTTAAACTTTCAAAATGGGTAAAATATCGAATGAAGATCACGAATTCAGACATTCTGGGAGCTTGGCTTTGGATACCAAACAATTTTGCAATTAAGGTTAGGGTTAGGGTTAGGGTTTGCAATTATGTCCGATAACCATCTTGAACAATTGTGGTTTAAGCTGAAATTTCTAGACAATCAATAAAATTTTGTCTGTTGATTCTTAAAAATCGAATTTTGACTTTGATATCTCACAAAATGGCCACCTTACATGCAAATGAAATGAAAATTGGCAGAAAGGTGGAAAAATATGTGCTGCACAAGTGTGGCAATTTTGATAGAAATATATTTAGGAACTTTTAAGAAATCAAAGTTTTCCTGCTGGGGGTTTTTTCGTAGACACCCTGTATAAGTTGTTAGCAAGATCATGAACATTTCACACAATCCCCATGAAAAAATTATTACTCACATCCTGCCAAACGTCAACAAAAAATACAATCTGTGATCCACTGTACAGCTTAAACACCGCCATCATGAATTACAAGAATCTATATCTGTGAAAGAAGAAAAATGGAAATACTTCCATCCCTACCTGGTACTCTCTGGCGCTGATTTGCATGCGGAGCTCAGGACTCTCTTTGTTAATTTCTGGTCTTCGAGTTGTATGAGTGTAGGTCCAGTTGCCTAAAACAATAACAGTTTATATGATAATATACACTTTGCTTATAATAATTATAATAATAATAATAAAATAGTAATTAAGCATGTATCAATCGATGGTACTTCAAATCTGTCCGTAAAGTATCAGGTCATTCCAGAAAGTCACTACATGTTATCTATCCCATTCAATACATCCCAAATTATCACACAGAAAACATGCTCGTTCAGCATTGTCAAACATGACTGTAGAGGCTTCTATATAACCGCTAGTATTAAAACAAAACACATTTCATACACACCATCAATTTCCTGACAGCATTTGCATTTTGCACACAATGATACATACAGATGAGAATTACATAATATTATTCACAAAACATCAGACTGTGATATGCTTCCTCTGACTATTGAAATCATATCAAGAAATATATAACTACATGTAAATGTGGCATTGTTGAATTCAATGCATAGCAATTAAATAAAAAAACACAGGAGAGTCCAAGCCAGCCAACCTCTTCAAGTGACTATGCAGTAGGGAGAATCTTGAAGTTACAAACACTAAGCAATGCATAGGTTAGGTTAGAACAAGGATCATATCTTATCTATAATTATGAATAAAATTAGCATATAGATCAAATATATGTAATAAAATATAAAATTTACATATTAGCAGGCACCATCATAAATAACAATGTTCCCATTCTATTTAGATTTGCTCTGCTCTACATAAGTGCTTCTTAATACTATTGCCATGATTTCATTCTCAAAAATTTTATAACTTTTAACACATCAAGCTAAAATGCCTCAAGTTGACTACATTAGCTGAATGCCATATGATTATTACTTTAAAATATTACTTTTATTAAGTGTTTTAACAGTTAAACACAAATGTCATACAAGTATATCAATTATAAATTCCCCCGCATGTATGACTGAAATGTTAATCTAGCAAAAAGTAAACCCAATCATAGTTCAGCCAATGCTGTATAAAGCAAATCAATACAATAAAACTAACCAGTAACCACAAAATTCACATCACAAATAGTAACACATGCAAAATAAAAAGGCAACAAATTAATTATCAGAGAAACCAAAATGCATAGCAGGATTTGCCTTTAGGCAGGGACAGGAAAAGAATCAGTCCACCCCAACTGAACTGAACTAGATGCATGCATCTAGGAAAAAGCATTGTCTTCATCGCAGAGGTAACTGTGATCACTAAACAGAAGGAAGTGAAAATGCGGTTGGGGTGGTTCTGGTATGTTTCAGTGCTAAATGAACATGGCCTCTGCTGGGCCAAGATTCTTGATGCTTCCATTAAATATGATGCATTGCTGCAATAACTATTGGTCACCTGTCTGTATTCAATCATTAATTAATCTCATTTTTAATTTTGAGCTGCATTAAAATATTCACAATACTGTTTCATGTTAAGTGTGATATTCAGGCACTATTATTTTTTACAATTTATTATTTATTTGTCATGCATTAATAATTACACAATAAGAATCATTGCCTGAAGCTTGGGGACTTTTAATGACAATTAACTTGTCAAACTAATACAAGAATTGCAGATATAAATTAACATCTATATAACTATGACAAGTAACTGAAAGAACCAGAACCATACATGAACCTTCCATAGCAAGAACCAAAGCTAAACCAATTCTGAATCAAACTCACATCAAGAACATTAAACAAGAACCCAAACTATACATCTGTAGAAATAACCAAACAAAAATAAGCAACTTTGGGGATAAATTCAGTAAACATCCATACATGGAGAATTCTAATCAGTCATTAATGAGCTACTAGGTGTCATATGCTGATAATTGTTCAGTTACATAATCTCTCAAACGATTCTCTTTAAGCAAAAGTTTTGAACACAAAATTCACCCATTCTATCAGATGATGCCAAGTACCTGGTAAATAACTATAGCAGTCAACAAATCCAACTAAATACATTCAAATTATCTGGTTTTACGAGTTTTTATTTTGCTGCAAAGCAAATCTTTAATCATCCCTCAACTCAAGCATCCAAAAAGGGCACAAACAGTTTTCATAAAAAAGTGCACTACAAAAATAATTGTAAAGCATTATTATCAGCCCATGCATGACTTGTTTTTAAAGTGGTGTGCCATCTGTAAAGAAAACACGAGAAAAACATTCGTTTCTGCAGTGAAGTGGATCAATATAGGAGCCTGAATACAGTATATGTCTTCTAATTTTCAACATTATAGTAAACAAGACATTAAGCCACAGCATAAAGTAAAGAGTCCATTGAAATTTGAAAACAAATAATTTTACGCAATAGTTTTAGTTATACGAGCAGATATAAGAACATACTTCATCACCATCATCTGAAAGTTCTAAATTCACTTAAATTATAACTTGTACCTTAAGCACAAAAATATATGGATCTGAATAGGCTCTACCAAAAGGAACATGCACACATCAGAATTTAATGCAGTCCTGGAGACAAACCATGTATAATATGATACATTGTATTGCTTTTAACCAGATTAAGTACTGGTTTATGCACACATAATAGTATGGCCAATCCCTTCATTCAGTAATTCACCACCACCACCTTGTCAGCACAGAGGTTCAAGAATTACAGTCAAATGCCCATATTTTGCAAAAAAAAATTTTTTTTACAAAAGAGACATTTTTTTGAATGCAAATGAACATTATAACACCATCTTGAACGTCCATAATGAATTATCATTTCTAACTGTCAAAAAAATCAACATTGTATTCTAGAATTTCCACCAATCTCCTTGCTACATGTTCCATAACCCAACCTAGTTTTGCTGGTTCTGCTCAGAGAAGTAATGCCACAAAATTGACTTTAACCTGATGGACAGGACCACTTCTCTAAGTTTGCAGGAAATGCATACAGGATAGTCAGCCATTTTTATTTGCTCTTACAAATGCAATAAGTTTAACATATAAATAAAAAAGACATGGTGCATACTCATGTACTGAGTTTCACATAGCTTCATACTCCAACAATCACTCTTCCTATTCAAATCCAGGAGTGCAAGTATTTAACTAGATCTTCAGACATCTTGGTACTTCAGATACCTTACAACACGAGGACAATCTTGGGAAAGAGCCATTTCCGAGGTTAAGTTCGGACTCTCGAATTCACTCCATGCTTATGGTTGATCAGCTGACTGTGTCATAACCTAAAGTTTATGGCTGACTGCAGTCAAGATGCTGCTTCTTGCAACTGCAGATAATGTCCAAAGTTCAAATATTTACTAAATAAATTTTTTTTTAATTAGTTAAAATTTTCTGGATTTCTGATATGTATGGCTAAAGTGATTTTATAGTTCATTAGTACTATGTATTGTATATATACACAACAAGATAAACTGGTTGTCATGTACTCCTCTAGTAATATCACGTAGTCTGAGCACTTTCATACACTACCAATATAAACCTCCAGGAAATTCATGTATTCCGTAGACATAAACTACAGGGATGTAGAGAGGACAAATTCTGAGACTAGTCTACTGTCTGTAAGTCTTTCCAACAAGGTCTGTGCCTCCGATTACTGCTTCATTGCAAGACTGGAGGATAGCATCTATTTATAAGACATGATAACACAAATTTGCCCCACCTAGTTTGGATATGAAGCTAAAACAAAACATGCTATTAGTGCATATCACAATCAGTTTATACAAAGCGATGAGACAATTCAATTAATTTCAAAACAACCATGAAATACAACTTCATCAGCAATGAAAACAGCAGTGATCTCTTAGCCATTCAATCAAAAAATAAAACAAATACAAAAATTTCAGTCAACCAAGCAAACATCGTTTATTTAATCATACTGAAATCAGCATCAGTCCCAAAAATGAAAATTGGCGCATTGTTGGTGTCTTTTCCCTTTGAAACAGCACACACTTGATATCTGTTCTCTGCCATAATGCAGAAAAAATATTCACATACGATATATAAATAAATTTATACCTTCAAATGCGTGCAGTCATTCATTTGTATAGGCTTCATGAAAGACAATAAAGCAAAAATGAAAACAAATCACAACAATTTGTCACACCTTTGAGGTCCTGTGGTTGGGAGGAATGTTTCCCTCAGCAAAAGAAATGCTAGAATTCTGTGAACAAATGCTACTAATATGGTGATAATTGCAAAATTTAATAACCCAGTACCAGTGCTGTTTGGACCAGAAACCATAAATGAAGAAAATCCTCACAAACAGAAATTCTTCAATATTTAAACAATTGAGCAAAAGATATGAAAACAAAATTTTATCATAAAACCACAAGTCATAGCATCAAAGAATGTAATCAGAAGAATTCAAGAAGCACTTTACAAATGTAATCTTAAAACTACGGTAGTTAACAATGCATGTATCTGAATGACTCTGAGTACCGATAAATGATTTCAATCTTTCACACAAATTTACCAGCAGAATATATGTACATGTTGTCAAAGATTTTCAAAATAAAGTCAGAATTATTCAGAGAATAAAGGATTTGCCAATTAGTCAAACTAAGGTGAGAGAGAGTGATTAAATTGAATAGTAATATTTTATGTTATATAATTAGTTATAGGCCTATAAGCTTTATTTCACTATAACAAAATGCCCAGACAGCTACTGGTATATGCAGTGCTGCATGACTGCAGAAAACATTACATTATTTATTTACTTTTATTATGGCATAATATATACAATACAATTTTTAAAAATCACACTACATTTCAGGTATAAAGTCAGCACATTTGGTGTCAGTTGGGGCTTTGCCCCACACCCCCACATAACTGCATCACTGGTTGACCTACTTGGCATGCAACAATATTTTTCTTTTTTAAACTTAAAATATTGACACACAATCTGAAAAAGGTTAACCACCCCTGCACTAGGCATTACACAATGAATATTAGGAGAACATGCATCCTTCATTTGAGAAGTGCCACCAAAGCATTCACAGTTCGGCATAGAATACATAATTCTAAATCAATTACAGCATTGCACTGTGGTTTCCATGGTTTCACAGGGAAACTAACACCTGAGAATATTACTGTAATTTTAAAAAACCATTGCAAAGATCTAGAAGTCTCAAATCAATACACTGGTCCCACCTTGAAAAATGTATAATTAATTAATGGCAGGTAAATTAGCAACAAGCAAAGTAATTAATAACAAGGTAATTAAGAATCCTGCTACAGCAGACTTTACAGATGACTTAGCACTGTTGACTCAGCCTATAACAGATGCAACTGAAAACAACACTTCTGGAAGAGATGGCTAAATCAATTGGTTTAAACATAAACCAGAATAAAGCTAAAGTAATGAAAATAAACGGAAATGAAACCAGAAAATAAATCAATCTACAGGTGAGATAGAAGAAGTAAAAGAATTCTCATACTTTGGCAGTGTTATCTCAACATCAGGAGGAACTGAAGAGGACATAAGAGTAAGAATTGGCAAGGCTCAAACTGCGTTTTCTTTACTAAATAATCTTAGTCTTGGGAAGACTAAACAAGTGACCTCAGAACTAAAGTAACAATTTTCAACTCAGATGTAAAATTAGTTTTTCTCTATGGCTCCAAAAGTTGGAGATGCACTAAAAGTATGAATATGAAAATACAAAGTTTTGTAAACAGATGTCTATGCAAGATCATGGGCATCTAGTGGCCAAACAAAATTGACATTGAGAATCTTTGGAAGAAAAAGTCACAAGAACCAGTGGAACTTCAAATAAAACAAAGAAAATGGAGGTGGACTGGACACACACTAAAGAAACCCCTGAACAACACCACAATACAAATCCTTTCATGGACCCAACCAGGCAAACAAAAAAGAGGAAGATCAAAGAATACATGGAAAAGAACAATAGACAATGAGCTAAAGACTAATGGACTCAACTGGGATGATATATGGCCCTATTAGCTGAAGACTGAACTGCATGGAAGAATCTTATCAGTGGTGCATGCTCCATAAGAAGTGACAAAGGCTGCTGCTGCTGCTGATGATGATGATGCTACATCAGGCATTAATGGTGTTAACTTTTAAAAGCTGGCTGCTTTGTGTGCAAGCAATGACATGACATGTCATGAAGTCTATAACTAAAAAGATGTATTCAATTGTAACTCAACGTAAAATGGATGGATATATCTGGGATCCCCAGTTAAGGAATTAAGTGGTTTCATTCTCCTGCAATTATATAGAATATATGATTCCTAAGAACAACATTTTACAAATTTCTTGATCAATAATAGTCACTGATACCATTTATAAAAAACCTTAAGATTCTTTGCATCTGATCTGGTTTTTATTTTCTGCTTTGGTCATAGTAATGTTGCTTTTTATTTTAATTATGGTTCCCAACAATAAGCCATTCTTTTAGCAGCAGATTTTACAAATACAATATAAATTAACAGGATTTTTACATACACCGACAAACACCACAAGAACTAACTTATCAGAACCGCACCAACATTCAAGAACATAAACTAAATCAGTTTTCAGATGGCCAACAATACAGCTCCTAGGCCAAGGTTCATATAAACAATAGAACTTTAAATACAAACTATGGATCTGTATAAACATCATAAAAATACTTTTACAAACAAATGCTGAGAATATGCAGCTGAACAATTACCAGCACTGGGTCCAAACTGTACATGTCATAGAAGTCCAGTATTTTTCAATACACTACTTATCTATTGTCAGAAACTTTATAAATCAACAGGAACAGTCAAAATCTTCACTTGTTCATCAAAACAACCAGCCTTAAGACAATGTTTGCACTTAACCCTTGCATCACTAATCTATTTTAGTAATGACTTCTTCCAAAGGGTGGTTAACCCCCGCCCTCATCTATCTCAGCCCAGCCACTGAAAATTAAAAGTGTTATACACTGCTAGATTCTGCATTAAAAATTGTACAAAACTGGTATTTCATGATTTCACCCAATAGAAATTCTGCAATTTTCAGATTTTTGCATTTTAGGCCCATTTAATGCTAATAATGTGTGCTTATATGGCTATAAAATGCATACAAGTGACAAAATTACATACATTGCACTCCCACTAATCCACTACCCGTTAATCCGCCAAATTCGGTAATCCGCCCAAACTACGCAGAACGAATTAAATTCCATTGTTAAATTACTTGTTTATCTACCAATTTGCTAACCGCCATCTTCCAAAACATTAGCGATCCCAACCTATTGATTTACTACTACTTAACCCGCCAAACCACTACTGGTAAATTACTTTAAAAATCAGTGATTTTTAAAAGTTTTGGCGATTAACGGAGTTAACGGTCTGCTTTTCTGAATCACAGCAACAGCAGTGGCAGTTCTTGATTTTACATATTCCACATTCGTAATACTGTATGTGTCCTGTTTTTGAAAAGTTTTAATCAATTAAAGTATGCTGTAACATCCGCGTTAATGGCTACAAAGCGTAAACAGTGGACTAAAAATGAAATGTCTGTACAAAGAAAAAATCCCAAAGCAGAGGCGGATCTAGGGGGCAAGGGGTACAGATGTCCCCAAGCGTGGAGGTTGGGGGTGCCAAAATGGGCAGAGCGGCATCCTTTTTGCTTCTTAGGATTTTCATCAAGTTGAGGGGTGCCATCAGTATGTTTTGTCCCTGGGCGCCGGACACCTAGCTCCGCCCCTGCCCCAGAGCAAGCCAAAAGGATAATGCTGATCACTTCAGCCATGAATGAACATCAACATGGAAGATCAACATTTAGTGCTTTGCTTTTTCCAGAAATAATAATATACTGTAACGCAATAGGGTAGACCTATAGGTACAGTATCGTGTTTACTTTTTACTTAGCTATGCATACAGGAACAGTAGCTGTTCTTGTTACACCCTGCCTCAGCAAAAGGCCTGTTTTCGTTAATCCGCCAAACCCGTTAATCCACAAAATTTCCTTCAAACAAATTATGGCGGATTAACAGGAGTGCACCTGCATGCTTCCTTGCTATTATACTCACAATTTCAAGTAATCAATGTGAGTTATGTGCAAATAAATGTTTAATACACACCATCAAATGTCATGGCAATCACATCTTGCTCAACAGTGAGCACTGCCCAATGCAATTCCTTCATACAATGTATGTTTTGAATGTTTGCTGCATACTCTTTTACAGCATTTACATCATAGTTTTACTTTACTGCCATAATAATGTTACACTCAGACATTACGGATACATCTCAAAATTAAAGTTACTGGTTGAAAGCAGGTTAGTGGATTCATCACTAAACTTAGATTGCCCAAAATTATTCCCATTGGTGCTCTACTATCCTAGAGTTAGGGTTCAGTAACTTCAGTTTGAAGTGCTTGGAAATGCCTCATTGTGTCTCAGAAAAATTTGGGAAAACCCGAGAAGGTGGCAACGCCCAAGCGGTGTGAGGGTTAATACTCTGACATAGCATGCTTGAATTTTGCTATGTGTATGGATCACAAACACCAGTGTAACCAACTGAAATATACAAGTCGCTAAAAAGAATGATCTTATGGATGATTATACAAGTCTAAGGAAGAGCCAAATGAGCATTATAAGGAATGAATGAATGAATAGTTGTGTACCCACACAAGAAGTAAAAATGTGAAGAAGGGGCTGTGTGTATTGCATTATTGTTAAAACTTATAGAGTTCAAGTCACAAAGTTGTGCAATACTAAATACAATTGGTATTAACTAACGGTGATCAAATAAAGAAATTGCATGGACAATATAAAATGAAGGAGATACTATTGAGATTATTACATGGACCTGTCATCAACAACTACAGAATCAATGATGCAATCATGATCACGAATCTCTGGACACTATTGTCACAGCATTCAATGCAAAAAAAGTAAATGAACGCCACCCCATTCCAAGAAAATGGCAGTACCTGTTTCTAAATCCCAGCAGTGTTTTTCTACATCCCACCGCACTGAAAAGGCAACAATCACACACATGCTGAAGGCATGACATGCAAATTTATCCCCACCATACAGCACAAGCTAGAACACAAACGCTAATAATTAAGGTCAGACAAGACATACTTACAATTAATTCTACATCTCTAAGGAATATCATAATGAATTCATGATGTTCTGGCAAATCAGATTTTTAATTTATTTTCTCAGTCAAATATGTTCTTTAAAAACCCTAAATTTTGCAACATGCTATCAAACAAACCATATTCAATAATGGAAAACTAAAAAAAAAATAATTAATTTTAATGAGAACCACTGAGCTATAAGAAAAACCTCTGAAAAATCATACATTTCTTAGCTCATTGCACAATTCAGAATCATTATTGGAAAAAAGACACTGCTGCGTTTAAAAACTGTATCATAAGACAGGTGATTGTCTTCGATGATCATCGTCGTGAGTTTCACTTCACAACTGTTGATCAAATAAAGAAATTGCATGGACAATATAAAATGAAGGAGATATTATTGAGATATTATTACATGGACCTGTCATCAACAACTACAGAATCAATGATGCATCAAATTCATCAAAACACCTTCCCCAGAAATATTAAACAAATTGCATCAAGTCATTTCTGCTATTCACATCGTAGATTTTCACAAGCGAAGCCACTTCAGATAAATGCCAATATAGCACCTTACAGTCTTTTTGAAATAGAATGATGTCAAAATTGATAGCAAAACATTCACAAAATGTTAGCATTATACACACATAGTGAAATAACAAGCAGCTATATTTCTAGTTTTAAAAAAACCCTGCTATGCTAACCGTTCTGTCCCCGTCTTCTGATGCGTGCCTGCATGTGATGATTGGGGGTCACAAGATAATCGTGGACAACAATGAAGTCCTGAAACTGTGGGTATGACTAAAAGCAAAATCAAAATACATGCTCCAACACTAAAAAGGAAGACAACGTCAAGGAATCCCTGCAACACAAGTTAGAATACTTGCATTAGTGATATATAAATCTACAACATGCCTTATATGATCATAAGTCATAAGTAAGATGCTTCTTAGGGGCAGTACCCAAGCATCAAGGACCATTCCTCTGAGGAAAAGGATCAAAGACACACAAACACTACGGCTACCATGATTGTCTACTAATCTATATTTAGAGATCTAAATTACCAACACAAAATAGTTTAGACACACATTGCAATACATTCTGGTTAAGAGTGACAAACTTAATAATGACTTAACTAAGCCAACTAACACTAGATTATTTATAACAAAATGTTTTGGACCACATATCTGGAATAGCCTGCCTAACTCTAATGAAAATGTACCCAACCTAATAAATTTTTTTAAAACTGTCAAAACTTCACCTCATCAATCAATACTAGTACTCTCTTTTATAATTCCCTATTACTTATTAAATCATTACTTTGTCATCTTTGTTATTAGCATATGGTACTTCAGTTTTACCATTGGATACCCATTAGCATGAAATTGTTGTTTCCTTTTGGTATCCTTTTCAACACTCACATTTATTTAATAGTCTATCTTATATGCAAATAATTAACAATGCAATGTTCTTTATTGATACATGCTCCATTATGCTCTGATTTAGAATGATTCAGTTTGTTTGACTAATAATTATCCTTAAGTCCATTATGACAGACTGTATTCTGTATTATTATTACAATTATTATTATTACAATTATTACAACTACAATTATTATTATTACAATTACAATTACAACTACTACTACTACTACTACCACTACAACTACTACTACTACTACTACTACTACTACTACTATGTAAGAGTTCAAATAAATAAAGTGAACTGAATATAAATAGCTTCCATCACAAAAAATCTGGAAAAGAAACTACGTGTTCTTAAATTATTAAATCTATTCAAAATTAATTTATTTTACCAAACTAACCAAACTAATTTTTCATTGGAATCAAACAACCAGGATAAACAATACAAAATGTAGTACAGAATTAGATCAATATACAACTGTTTTGATTTGCATTATTTGAAAACATAACACAGAATTTAAATGAAAAAAGATCCAACATAAAGTCAATGGAGAGTATTCAAAATAAGCACCATTGAGTATGAAGATTATATAGAGTTTTAAATATAGACTACACAAAGACAGCCAACATAAAAAAGCATGAAGCAAGAAAATCTTGTTACATTTACAACTGAAATTCCCTTCTCATCAGTCAATCCATGAGCACCATTAATCTTCAACTGGAAGTGATCCTGAATCAAAGTATCAAAAGAACTCACGTGAAACTTCTCGCTAAAAATCACGAATTTACATTGGACCACCGAAATTCATCACCGAAGAGGAAATTCTTATGCATTTACCAAACACTCATTTAGTAACAAATAGCACTCGTAGCCATATAACATAACAGGTATAGCTCCATGATTAGACATCATAATGAAAAGAGATAAAGACGATTTCCTATCCAAGACAATTAAGTCCTCAGAGGTTTGGTCCATTGTTAGTCCAAGTGAGAGCAGAAACCCTGCTGATGGGTTCAGAAACAAACAATGCAAGGTATACCAATAATTTTGACCCAGACATGTTCCATATGGGATTTTTCAGTACATTTGTCTAGCACATCGCATGAAAGTAAACTAAAATCTTTCAAGCTGATTTTTGAAAAATTTAAATGAAAAACTTTTCAACAGCTTAAGCACATTCAAATGGTCTTTACTTTATTTTAAATCCATCATCTTTTATGACCCGTGTGCAATCACATAAACATAGCCATTGTCCTTCCAGAAATAACAATAACTTAGAAAAATATTTGACTCTTAAAACTGACTTTCACAGCCCCAAACTTATTCTATGTACCGGTAAATAAATAAACAAGTATCACAGCATCATTCAGATTGATATGTATACCAAAGAATACATAAACTTAATTTCAAACACCAACTAAACTAAAAAAATACTGCTTTATCTGCATAAACTTCCCATGCTACTGAAGATCTTTCTGCTTGAACAGCTATGTAATTGGCCTAATAATGCAATAATAATAACAATATAATAATAATAATAATACAAAAATACTAATACAAAATACTAATACTAATAATAATAATAATACAAAAACTTACTGAATCGTCTATCATTTTATTCACAAGAAACTTTCTCTTCTTGCTGTCCACGGACAGACGGTCACCTGCTTCAATGCCAAGTCTATTGCAAACAGCCTACAATACGAACAAGAGTTTGTTAACAACTGAAAACGTTCAGTCATCATTAATCTCTGTTATGAACACACAGAAACACAAGTTACTTAAGCAAAGGTTTTCCTTTCAAAAACAAAACTGTATCTAAATACTTGTATCTAGATACGTATCTTATCAAGCAACATTTTCAAAAAGTAAGTAACAAAATGTATTGTATCTTTATTTTAAAATTAGATACAAGATCAAATAGTCTATAGTGGATATTGTTGAATGGTGATATATGGACATTTCAAATATTTCAAATATTATTTTATGAAAATTTCATTTTCAGCATAAAATAAAGCATCTATGACCTGGATATATTTACATATAATGATAATCAACATTCTGTGATATTAGATGGAAAATACAAAATAGTTAGTGTAGAATCATAAAAATGTGTAAATGTGTGTCAATAAGACTATTTCTCAGGATTTGCATGTCAAATTTAGCTGCATCTCATCTGCATTTCAAATATACTTTTAAGCTAAATTAATTTTAGGCCCTGAGTCATATTAAGAGATATATAATTTGATTAATATGACAACCTCTTTGGTTGTAAATTTGCATTGCATCTATGACTTTTTCCATACTAGGTAGGTTTTGAAACAAACTCTTATATTTTTCTCAATACTAAAGCCATGCTTTCTATTTGTATTTGTATCTTGATACTTTTGATTTCAAAACAGTATGTATCTTTATACATTTTCACATGTATCTGTATCTGTATCTAAGATACATTTGAAAAGTATCTTTAACAGCAATCATCGTTATGCGCAACATTTTCAATAACAAAATGTTTGTATTTCAAATTCATAACCTATTACACTCAGTCAGCATATAAAGCCCAACATAGTTCTGGATGACATCAACTTCACTCAATGTTATACAAAATGAAATATGCTTGTATATTACTGTACTATTATTACATTAACCAAAGCCATGCTCATCAAAACAATGCTATGTTTCATGTACTTACTGCAATCATCCGAACTACCTTCCTTTCAAAATCTGTGCTGTTATCTATCACATCGTAGTATGGATGACCCACCCAGGCCTGCAAGACATAATAAGAATGCAATAAATAGCAAAAATTAAAATCAATAAGTTTTAAACAAATTATTATAAAAGCAAGCTCAATGCCAATGCCACATAAAAGACACGCTCAATGAAATAAACAAATATCAAACTCATATTTCAGATCCGTTATTTGGACGCAGTACACTGCAATACAGTAAGTGCTACCAATACATTCTGCCTAAAGCAAGCCTGCCTCTTGAGTAAATCAGTCAAATATAATGCTCTGAGGCTATACTATACAATTTCCTCTGAGTGTTTTATCAATCTCCTGCTTCTTTATTCTATGTTCCCAATAACATTCCTCAAAGCATTGTGATTTATGCCCACAATTACCATAATGTACTAAGAATTCATCGGATACGAGCATGGAACAGGATTCAACTGATCCATTAGATATGGATCGAATACATAAAAGCTTCCAAATGTGGATCTGATGCAATCCTATTATAGGAACCACAAGTCATTGTAGCAAAATATTTTTTGAGAGTCAGTCTACTAAGATCAACCCAAACCACTGGTCAATCAAAATGATTACCACATAAAACATGTTAAATATCACCAACCAAGAAACATTCAAATGCCAGAATGCACAAAAACTATATAATTATTGCAAAAGACTCTGAACCTGTGCAGTCAGTTTATCAAGTTGCCGAGCAATTTCAATTCCTTCTGTGCGGGTGCTGTTGTTGTCAAGACGATAGAAATCTTCGGCTCCGATGGCAGCCGATACCATGTGAATGACCAAATTGTAGCGACTGTCTCTCAGATCAACTTCATTCCAGTTGTTTTTCTCTTTCAATTTTTCCCACTCCTTTGGTTTCCAGATCTACACATAAAAATAAAATGCCGTGCTATAAGCACAGGTTCTAACAAGCAGAAGACTCAAATGAGTGTCCCCCAATCCACCCAGAAAAAATCATGTCAAAGCCAGAGATATCAGTCAGTGTGAGACAGAAAATGCCAAGGAAAAGCACTTTTAACCTATTTTTAAAGAACATAGCAAACTGAAATGTCTAACAGACAAAGGAAAAGAGTTCCAGATTTTTGGAGGAAGGTTACCAATACCAGTTTCAGTGCTGCTTCTAAATGTACTGAGTAACGAATCATCAAATCTTATCGATCGTGAATGTTTTGATGACTTTACAAGCATTAAAAATAATAAGGTTGGCCAGTCAGCAATACTTTAAAAATTAATGGACAGGTCTTAAATTTAAAACATTGTCAAACACACAACCATACAGAATTAAAACATTACATCTGTACCAAATGTAATTTAGATTCAAACCAATCCAAATTCATAACCTGCCATATTGCATTAAATTCATTATTCATATTTAGTCAAATATAAAATTGCTTAATTCATTACAGTACTAACAGACTTTATTACTAGAATAATTGCAAATACCTTCACAAAAACAAAGGTGAATTAGACTGTACCAAAATATACCAGGTCCATACTCATTCCCAATAATAACCCATATTTAAATAAATGCCTACAAAGCATTGCTTTTGTACAGGCTTGTATGCTCTGCAGCCTTTTCATGCATATGGCAAACATATGACATATAGAAGAATCAAAGAGTACATACAAGCAAGATAAAGGCATTTTCAATTAAATTCACTGAAGAAACAATTATAATAAAATTACTTTGGTGTACTACTAAAACTAGCAGCAAACAATTCAAAATAGTTTAAACCGTCTATCAAGATATTCATTAAGTTGCAGCAGTCACAAATTTATTTATTTTTAAAATTACTCTATGTATAAGAAACTTACTGCATTAAACATTACTTGGGAAGATATCAAGCATAAATTATGCAAATTTTATTTCAGCTGATTGGGGGAGTTTTTCCTGAAATCAGAACTTCTGAGAGTTTAGATTTGAATAATCTAAGGGAAGTTCATTGAAATAAAGATTAAGTGCAAAGCCAAAACTCACAAGCAGACCCATCCATTATTCCCCGATCACAAATGACCAAACAATTTCGTCTGCAACTTGAAGCCAAATCAAAGAAGGTGTTTTCAACCTGCATCATTGTTTTTATCAAATTATCTTGAAACCCAAGAACTGTCAGAAATACAAAACAAAAAAAATTATAATTAATTTTATATCTTATAACAAAAGTATCAATAAATCTAAAAAATAATCAAGTCATCAACACATAAACATCTATTATTAGCAGTTACCCGATTGAAGTAACCAAGTAATGCCAAGCTGTTCCGAAAGTCAATTTGTTTTATCATTGTTATAATATGCAACAACATTTACCATAGAAAGAAGTCGCTGACATGCAGCTTATCTAAACAACCTAAACACAAGAGCAAATATTGCCACACTACAGAATAATTCCATTTGTTCAAATTAACCAATATGAAAAATTTTCTGAATTAACTGGTATTAATCTACGTCATATTTTAACAGAACAATGTGTATGTTATATGTATATGGTATATAAAATTTTTATCTGAATTAACTGGTATTACGGTAATCGACTTCATATTTTAACAGAACAATGTGTATGGTATATGTTTTGAATGCCTGCTATGTTTCAGCTTAAAAACTTTGACAGTTTTAGTTTCCTAAATATATGGCCCTAAAATAAATTTGTGAACAAATATCAGTTGTTCAAACATCATTAAAACAGTTGCAAATGATACACTTTGAAGCATCATATGTCAAAATATTTGTCTCTGCAACAGGCATCTCTCTGGAGGGTAAGAACAAATTGCCATACTATAACTCTACAACTGCTGTATCAGAACTGGTTTTACTGCATTTCAACAGTTGCATAAATTACAAGCTTGTGAGACTGCAAGAACCAATTGTCCAATGGCACACTTCAGGATCTAACATATCTCAGAAACATCACAGATTCTGGGGTAAACCTGACATTCTTCACATGCACAAATTCTGCCAAACTCTGCCAAAAACTCTGCCAAATTCTGAAGCAAATTTTGAAAGGGTCAACCAGATGGCATGGTCTGTCTAAAAAAATAACTATGGAAAAAACTTTATTGAAAACAAGTGATCAAAGGCACTATATGTATTAAATGTATTAGAAACAAGCCAGGCTTAGAAATCTCACAAACCTTCTTCATGTGTCAGATCGTGCCATTTGATGCCTCCACTAAGTGCAAAAACCAAAGAAAAACTTATACTTCAGTTTTAAATGATTAACTCTTTAACAACGAGAATCCTTAAATTCCTTAAATGGAAAATTCCATGCAGCTGGGAGAATGGTGCTAGGACAAAATGTCACGGACAAAATGTCACAGATGAAAGTGTATGCAAAAATGTTTAAAGTTTCAAAACTTACAATTTTAAATCTTGCAATTTTTGCTTACTTAAGAGACATTGGTCTCTTTTTAAACATTAATTAATTAGTAATGATTACTTTCTCTTGATTACTTATTTTATTTTATTTTGAACATTAATTTTGTTTGAATCCAGTGATTTATCTTTCATTGAGACTTTGTACATTAAGTTGACTGATTGCAACAACCAGGATCCAATCACATACTTAAAAGACACTGTTGGCATTTGAAACATTAATTAATCAGACATTAATGATGCTTGCATTCATTGAAACATTAATTAATTAAACATTGATGTTTCTTGCATTTGCTTGAATTTCAACTTCAACCTCAAGGATCTGTCCTTTGGCCTGTACTGTTCAGCCAAGTTACATCATACCACATTCATCTTGAATAAATTTCCTAAATTTAAATCACCAACTCTATGCCTCTATGCCAATGATACTCACCTATTGGTTTCCTTTTACCTTTTTTATTTAACAAATCTATCACCTATCTATTAACACTTCAGTCTCCTCGACCCACACAATCGACATCTCATCTCACTCTTTCACGCCCATTGAATCAGTCATACTGTGGATCACGTCATTCTAAGTCTATGGTCTAAACGGAACAGACCTTGAGTGGCTACAGCTATCTGGCAGAGAGGTACCAGACCGTCAATGGGGAGGCCAGGAGTCCCCACGCCTAAAGGAGAGGATTGCCTATTGGAAGCGGGTACCCCACCTACTGGGCCGCTGTTATTTATCCTATATGTCGGAGATTCACGGTCGCATCATCAGCTCTCTGGACTAAATGCATACATGTATGCGGGCGGACTAAATGCATACATGTATGCGGGCGGCGTCAAGTCCTAAGCTTTGCGATTCAACAATGTGAACAAAACTGAAATCATAATGTTCACTACTCCGAGCGCCACCACTTGATCAGTCGAGCCATCGCCCCTGATAATCTGCGAATCGCCACCTGGATCTAGTGGCACTGCTTCTACCACCTCAGAAGGATCAAACTAATTCTTCGATATCTGCCAACCGGATGTCATCAAGCCCAAGCGCTGGTGCTGAATCGGGCCGACTACTGCAACGGAGTACTGTATGGCCTTTAGACACGCGTCTGCCAGGCTCAACGGACTAAAGTGGACAAAATCTGAGATCTCTACATTGGCTGAAAGTTCGAACGGATACTGTTCAAACGCTGCTGGCTGGCGTTTAGGGCATTGCCGCGACCTGACCTGCCCCGACTACCTAGCTAAGCTCATAGGGTAGGGTCGGACACAGGTCGTCCGAATCTAAACCAAGGGTTAAAGTGGTGCCTCCCCAGCCAAGACCGCTAAGTTTGGGGACAGATCCTTCAAGGGGGAAATGCCATTATTCCCTTGAGGCGTCAGGTCCAAATCTCCCCGACCGTTTCGCTCAGAAACTGAAAACTTACCTTTTTACGTCTTTGGAACGTCTAAAGTGCTCTCGACTACCGCCCGAGCTTTAAGATAGCGCTATAAAGTCGTCACTCTAATAATAATAATTAATTAATAATAATACTTGATAATCTAAACTGAATTATATAACTTAGACACTGCAAACAATAAAATCTTAATCTCACTTAATTCCTTCATTATCTCCTCATGAAACACTGATTGGTAGCTTTTTCTATTTCTCATTTCTGGAACTCTCTCCCTCTGGTTTCAGATCTTAAACTTATTTTATCTAGGCTTAAAACATATCTCTTCCAATTAGCATTTCCTCCATAGTCTGTCTTGCTGTTTCCCTCTGACTGATCTCTGGAATGACCTGGTCTTTTGCAGATGGATTTTACCATCGATTGATACCTTTGAGTATTAGAAATATAAGTGCATAATTATTTTTATTTTATTATGTCTTCAGACCTAAGCTTAAATCCACTATATTGTATTTGCTTACTTACTTTTATTTAACCTACTTCAAAGCTTCTGTTAATTAAACTAATACTAATTAAACTATTATAGAACTGGTAATTTCATAACTCTAAAAATGATAGCTCATTTCATTATCTTATTATTACTGTATCAATTTACTTTATATCTTACTACATGTACACTATTACTTTACCGTTAATTAAGAACTTAACCTGATGTATAATGCTCTGTCTGCTACATTTAACAATTTTAATGTATCAGGTTGCCTCTCTGGCAGGATATGTTTCCCTTTAGGCAACCCTTTTCTTCTCAGCATACCACTTATAACTCTTTTCTACTATATTATGTACTATTAACTGGATATTCCTGTATAAACCGTATTATCTCGCATATAAGAAGCACTTTTTTCCTTTAAAAATCAGTACAAGGTATGGGTGCATATTATACATAGAAATCAATTTTATGTACAAACAATTTTATGTACATAACATACATATTTTTAATTTAGCCGTATTTTTATGCATATAACACACGCGTTATACAAGTTTTTACCTACACAGTCGGTGGTGGAGAAAAGCTTTGTTTGCACATCAATTTTCAAAAAGAATTTGTCAGAAAATTGTGATTGTCTAGGTTGTCAGACAGTTGAGCTGAGTTGAAATAAACCTCAAACCTCATCCTCCTCTACTTAACTCAACTTCATTGAGATACAAATGAATTCTAATGATTCTCTCCTGGAGGTTGCAAAGTGCATTACGACTAACCGTCTAATGGTCCACACAATACATCAAAGATTGAAAGTTGCGACATTTTGTCCAGTGACATTTTGTCCCCGTGACATTTTTCGCCTTGGAAATGTTCTGGACGCCAGGGGTTTGGCCATTTTTCAGGCAAATCTAATTTTTTTCAACTTGCAATTGCTAGGGCTATCTAAAAGTTACAAAAATGTGACAAACCTCATCTTTTAGAACTTTCATTCCTCTTTCTAACCAGCCGTGAAAAAAACAGTAAAAAAATGTGGGGGTCCCCTGCATACCCAAAACAGACCACCCTCCAAAAAAGCAAAAATTTTTATTCAAAGCTCGGTGTCCAAAATTTCCAAGTGACACACTACCACAGTTGAGTGATGAAGTTGTCAGAAAATCAAAATAGAGCAAAATGCTAAAAGAATTGTGCAAATCAGATCAAATATGACAGAGAACACAGATCAGACTTTTGCAAAAATGGTTTGTGCTCATCCAAATTGCTTAGAAAGCCACTTTCAACATTATCAAGAGCTGCAAGCATGTTTTCTGAACACAGTCTTTTCGCCCATTTGGAGAAATAATCACATCACACCACTGTTTATATCACACCACTGTTTACATCACCGCAACCAACTTTCTAAATTAAAAGTCTTTTAAATGCCAGCTATAATTTGCTGATAGTTTTCATCTTATTTTACTTGGAATTGATTGTTAATTGTCTGACCCACTAACATCTGGTCCACAGACTTGAGAAAAATAGAGACCTGCATATTTAAGACCTTTGAAAATCATGTAACGCCAAAGCCAGGTTTGGGCGGGCTAGTAGCACAGTGCCAGGCCAGGTTTGGGCAGGCCTGACGTTAAAGGGTTAAAGAAAAGAGTCAAATAAAATTCTATATGCTCAGCATCTAGTCAGAATTTTTATAATAACAGTCAAGTGATCAATAAAAGTAAAAATGTAAAGAAAAATCCAAATGGTGCATATCATTTCTAAGCTATTTATTTTTCAATAGGCTTAGTATGGCATATTTACAACATGTTCTGCTAAACCAATTTGTTCCCTTTGCAGTTACTCATAACTGCCATAGGTCTCTGATGAACTCCAGCTAAATAATAAATGGCAAATAGTGAATGAATTCAAAGCAGCACAATAAAATCTGTCCCTTTAAAAAATTAAAATGCACCTGGAAGTGAAATTGAATCCACGAAAGTAATTCTACTTTTGTCTTTCTGGCACTTAATTGCCTCGGTAACATAAGAGTTCCAACAAAGAAACGGCTTGACTAATAAAGACCTTCTCGTGGTATACTTTTCTAATACTTTCAAATACTATAAGGATTCAATTTCACATTTGAAACATGATTAAGACCACTGGACATAGCAGTAACCACAGTAAGCAGGAGGTAAGCACTTTTGATTTTCAATCTAGATTAATGCATAAAAATATATCAAAAACCTGCAAAGTCTCAGAGAATTTAATTTTTCTGACCCAATCTGCCTGCTGTCTTACTCTTACCCTAAGAGAACACTTGCAGTTTCTGGCACACGATAAACCTGAAAGTAAGAGAAAACTCAAAATGTCCATTTGTTGTGACAAGAGACAGGATTTACTAAAACTGTTTTCACTAATTTCTCATCTATTAAATCTTATTTCCAGATCACTGATGGTCTGATATACAAAAAAAGTTCAAAGGTATTACAATTAGGAAGCAGATAAACAACAGTTAATAAATTAAAAGAATCATTAAATAAAAATAGTTAGTATTCCTACTAAATTCTCAATTAATGAAACAAATTAGATAAGGGGAGAGAAAATAATTAATAAATCAAACCTAATACACACACATATACACATACACACATACATATATATATATATATATATATATATATATATATATATATATATATATATATATATATATATATATATATATATACCAGATGTGTATTTTCCAATTGATAAAGGATCAGGATATTTTGGGTCACATTATATATGTGATACATTAAAAAACTGCTCAAATGTTAGGACATAAGAACAGTTGGCATTAAAGCAAGCAAGACAGAGTAAAAAGTTATAGGAAGGTGGAAATGACTGTATATACAGCACATGATGTTATCATGCCTTCATGTGAGATTACAACACAAGACAAAAAAATTCCAACTGTTAAACATGTTAAAACCTGCTGCTAACAAACAACAGCAAAAAACTCAACACCCAATTGCATGTCTAGGTGGCACTCCATAAAATCTAGGCAACCTATGTTGACTATTCAAGTTCAATGAGTATCAGACAGCTGCTTTGGCAAATCTGATCACATTAAACAAACAAATCCATTCTTCGTCTGCTCAATCTTAAATATACATCAACTCCATCACCTTCAATCTAAATATGGACAGATCTGTTGGAAAATCAGAATATTACCATGAAGTTGAGAAAAAAAATAATAAAATATAATTTCAGTAGACACTGTAACTGGTGGGATCAGTCTACTTTGGCAAGATATAAATTTTAAAAAAACTGTGGTAAAATAATAAATAAAATAATAACAATGCACAAAATAATAAACAAATACATAATATAACTAACCTTCCAGCCTAAATTCTCAAAAAATGTACATAATCGTGCCTGTCCAGTTGTCTTTCCTCCGCAAGGTCCTGCAAATTCATAAACAGCAAAATGTTTTCAGTACAATAAAGTTCATCTGATTTATTATGCAATTTCAAGTCTGCCAGTTGTTTTCAAAGTACATTTGATTGATCATATCTAATGGTAAATGATGCAGAATATTTGACAAGAAAATATATATAATGTAATATATAATATATATAATTAAATTCAAAGGACTCGAAAAATTTTAAAAATTTTATGGTTGTAAAAGCTGAAAATAACTTGATTTTATTTATTTATTGTTAAAACTTGCATAATTTTATTTTTAAAATTTAAATGAAGCATATGGTGACTCTGATTGGTTGGTGATGTTAAGATTCTTGATCCTGCTTCTTTTCTAATCCGTTAAACATTAATTAATTGAGAATTAAAACAATAAAATAATTTTTGATACCTCAATGTCAAGATTTCGAAAATTTAAAACTGTCTGGCCATCCCTATAAAAGACTCAAACATACTTGTAACAAACAAAACAATTGAGTTATGTTTTAATCTAAAGAACTATTTTAATCTAAAGAACTATTTTAACCACAAAGTTGTAACTCATAACAAACAGGTGAATAATAGAATATAATAATTTCTAAAATACATTTCAAATTTTTTTGTTCAAAGCTAGCAAACAAATATTTGTCCATACTTAAATTTGTTAATTTCATAAGCATTGCAGTGTCATCTATGCTCAATGTCCCATAGGACTGATACTGGACAAAGACAACTCCCAGGTAAGGGTATATTATTTTGACTTTTAGCTGTCTAATCCCTCCCCCCAAAGCAGGTTCAAAATTTTGGAGTGGGAGTAAACTGGCTGCACTGTTTTTGAAAAATAGACCAAAGAGTGTCACCCTTTGAAAAACATCATTATTGCAACTCCTGACAAACTCCACTTTGTCTAAAGTGGCAAAAATGTCACAGTTAATTGACATCAAAGTTTCTAACTGTACTTTCAAGTATGAAGAATCATGTGCATACTGTATATCCATTGGACACTTATTGATGAGAGGACATAGTAAATAGAATGCCTAAGCCAAGTCAGGCTTTTAAAAACATATTGACAATAAACTTGACATTTGCTAGAAGAGCTCTATTAAATTCTACTTGTCAGCAATTACCGATACTACAGAAGCAAGCATTCACTGGCCAATGTGCACTAATTAATTACTGGTAAACCTGACAGGCAGGTTCCATTTAGTATGAACAAGATAGGAGTCAATGCAAACCAGATCCTCAAGCTTACTTGGTCTGATCAAGAAATATTTCATTCATTTAATATTGGTTATCAGAGTCATAGCATTAAGTAACACTGGGTTCATATGCTTGAATACCCTTGTGGCTACCACGGCATGACTCAAATTCCAATCAATTATCAAAGCATTAATTGTGTATTTTCCCCAAAGCAGATAGATATGTAGTAATACAGTCCAATACAGGCAACAAAGTTAACAGATTAAGTTAAAGCTATTTCTCATATGTGGGTTTCAGTGAAATTCAATTGAATCTGATTTAATTCCTAGTAAGGCATATTAAACAAGATATGTGTACAAGTTCTTGTAGCTACACACAGAATCATAGAACACAGTGTTTTAGAGGCTGAACTTTTGCCATTTAGGCAGAATGCATAATGAATGAGTTGGCTGCACAAAGTGCACAAGGCTTGAATGCAGTCCAAATTAATAAGAAAATGTCTATAAACATAAACCTTAAAAAGCACAAGACGGACCATGTACTGGAAATTGCTATCAGAATTGGTTGCATTAAATCGAACCTCAAATAACAACTAGGTAAAAGGGTCACATAATAACTTTTGAAAATAAAAATGATGCAATAAGACACTTAATTATTTTAGTTTATATGACAATTTATATAGTGCAGTAACAAAGTAAGAGGCTTAAGGCAAAAGCGCTTTACACATTGCACTTGTACTTAATTGTGGAATGTGGATATAAATGCTGTAACTTGAAATCACATTTTCTAAGATGAACTTTATAAGTCTTATAAAATAGATAACAGTAAATTCAATGTTACTTGAATTCTAATTCAATTTCATATATAATGCCATGGTCTGGGAGGATGCAGTGCTATAAGCTAACTTATTACACTGCATATCAATGCCAATTTATAAAATGACTCTATGCACAACCTCTGCTAATTCTATCAAATAATTTTAGCACAAAGTCAGTCGCACATGCCAGAAGAAGAAAATGGAGGGTATCTCAGAATGTCAGGTGTGCCATAACAAAGGTAGACAATAAAGCTTAAAAAGAAAAAGAATCTTTTGAAAGACTGCATCAGATTCACAAAAGAATATCCAAATCTACACTGAGCAACTCTATAAAAAATAACATTCTTTCACTGTTTTAACAGGTTTGTCCAAGCAATGACAGCACACAGTACCAGTACTTACAAAATGTACTACTGAAACCTCCTCATTTAATGGCTAACTCATATTAAAGACAAACGAAACTGTCTTTTACAAATGACTTAATAAAATCAAGATAATCATTAAACTGCAAAACAAAGACAAAAATTTTGGGTGGGGTAGTTCCATCATCTTTTTTTAAACACTGAAACCAAAACCAAAAATGGGTGTACTGGTTACATACTCGGGCAGGCAAGTATTATTCTAGTACTAACATTGCCAGCCCACCAACCAACTGATGTCAAGAGCATAAAAAAGCATAATGGTTCAGAAAGATGAGATTGGCAATTTGGCATTATGTTCACATTGAAAACAATTGCATAACAGGATTGTCAGTATTCTAAAGCCAGCCTTTCACGCACGTTGAGCTTTGGCAGTTGGCAGCCTATATTAACAAAGACGTCAGACTCAGGCACCCAGGGTCATATAGTTAGACCATGACCAAGACAGTAAATCTCCACTACAAAAACTTTCTCTCCACTGTCAATCGATCAACTTCTATGGTGCCACTATCATAATGCCTAGTGCTTCAGCCAATGGCACACCGAATCCAAACCGGATTATAATTATAATTATTATTAAAGAGGGTTTGGTATTTGGCTAGTTTAGCGTCTCAAATTAAATTAGCGTCCCAAATTAAATTAGCATCCCAAATTAAATCAATACATGCTGTCTCCAATAATTTCATTAATACATTTTGTCTCCAATCTACTCACAAAGTTATTGTAAAATTATATGAAGTACCGACATGACCAACGGTATCCATTGATACCTTTGGAGTATTTGACTAATTAAGCAGGCAACTGACAACCGCTGCAAACACATGTGTTCATGATGAGACGACGCCTCGCCAACCACTGCAAACAATGCTCATTTGTATCAATTGGTTTTATAGACAAAATTTCACAAATTCATCGCTAATCTCTTGGACGTTTAGCGCGGTCTACCCATCATTTCTTTTATGGGTTTTGCAACTTATAACTAAAATTTTATAACTTATAACTGATACTTATACATTTATAGCGACAACATAAATGGCATATTCTCAAACATTATAAAGTTAGCCAATTTGTGAAAAAGTCAGGATTAATTTGGGACGCTAAACTAGCCAATTACCGGGGTTTTCGCTCAAGACGCTTTGTATCTAATCTTCTTCTTCGGGAAACCGAAACCCGATCGACGAGGAGGCCAGTGACGCCGGTCGTCGTCGCCTGACCCCCACGTGTACCGCCGCCGCAGCGCCGTCGAGCAACAGGTCCGTCTATTTCGACGGCGCCCGTTTCAACCTACCGCCGGTCAGAACCAATCGATAGACTTTGCTGTTGTCTCTTCCGACCTTCTGCGACATTGTCGTCGTCGTTGTTGTTATTGCGGACGGCGCGAGGTCCTGATCCTGTCTATTGTGGAGGACGCTAGCTCATCGAGAGAGAGAGAGAATCAGCCCGACACCATGATTACACTGACACAGTGCAACGAAAGGAGCACCAGGAGGAGCAGAGGGAGAAGGAGGAGGAGGAGGAGGAGGAGGCGTAAGAAGGCTCCGTCACCGAACCAGCACCGTATATGCCTAGATCAGCCGCAACTTAAGAGGACGACCTGCGACTGCCTCACAACCTGCGTATGTAATTTTCATAGCTGCCTGCAGCGCAAAACCACGAGACAATCGTTGATTCATTGATAGACGCCGAATATCATTTGGCTTTGTGCGTGCCCACCACCGCCAGGTTTTGTTTGACAAATTAGCTTAGCATGACCGAGCACTCGCGCGAAAATGTATACACGGAATCTTACTTGGTGGTCGATTCACGAAATTGAAGGCAATGGGATGGAGGTGAAATTCAATAAATCCACACTCATGCACAAAAGTAATGCATTCGTCGGCGTTTTGCGTGTCGCTGAAAAAGTTCCTTCGAACATCGGACTCACTTATTGGCAGGGACGTCATTTGACGGGCAGAGGCCTTTTGCCCCTGATTTTTAGAGGGAAAATTTCGCGAATTTTGTGTTTTAAACTTAATTGTATTCTCAATTGTTTTTAATAATTTTAGTACAATCACTGGTATCACGGTATGTACTATATGTAGTATCGTATGTAGCATGTACTATGGACAAAACCAATTTGCATACTATTAGGTATGTTAAAAACTGCCTGTCTGCCTGCCTGCCTGCCTGCCTTGCAGCCGAAAGTCTTGCCTCCTTTTGGAAACAATGAAATGGCGGCCTTGCTTATTGGATCTGACCAATGGGAGATCTTGCAGTTCTACTTCAGAACGACTATCGTCTGATGCCGAGTACAAAACTAAAACTGCACATGCGTAGTTTTTTTAGTTATTTATCTAATGAATCAACATCTCCACATTGTTCCTAATAAGCATCGACTATAGTCAACATGACGTGAAAAGCAATATTTTGTCTACATGCAGTCCCATGAGTCTGGCAAAATCTACTCCATTTATCGTTTATTTCTCGTATTCGGTTTGAGGAAAATAATTTATTGATTTTTTTTTCTTGTTTACATATATTCGCTTACGAAGTAAATCTAGCCACTTACGACCTAATTCTCGGCGTTCGTCTACGAATAATAAGCAGCTGAAGGTTAAGCGTCACTCGTGATCAGTCGTTATTTGGCGCGCCTTCACTGCCAATCAGCCATTGGCAAGCGCGTTACCCAAGATTCATCCCATTCATCCTCAACGCCACTTGACTTGCCCGCCTCTTCTATTCACTGATGGATGGATGGCGTCTCCCTTTCGTGCATTATAATAGATAATAGACACCGCGAATGTATGTTTATGTATCTCTAGTTCGGAATCCACAGAGCCTACATTATGAGTCGGTAGCGTCGGTGTTGGCTACGGGCACTGTCGGGCAGGCTGACAGCCGACTCGTTTCGAAGTGCCATTGATGCCAAGTAGTCTCGACTCTTGAGCCCTCCGCCGTGGGGTGGAGTGAGGGGGTGGGGGTCCAGAGCCATCGTTCCAAAGCAAAAAGTGTTGCTCGCACTGAGTGGGCCCAGAGGCGCAAACATGACACGTGTCCTAGTGTCCTGACACGGGTATATTTTGCGAAGGTCGTGTCCCTATGGGTGTGGACAGGGGTGTTTATTACCTGGACGCCCAACTGAAATAAATACATCAGGGGGCTGAATAAATGCAATCGCGTTCCTGTGTGTTTATTCTAATTTTGGACTTTTTCAAGTTTAATTTTTTTTCTGGGAAGGCTAAAATATACATATACACCAATGTTTTGCATTTTATCCCTCTTTCAAAAATGTCAAAATTTAATGGGGTGGGGAAATTCAAATCTGGCCTGAAACAGAACCCCCTTCAAAAAATTTTTTCTGTTAAACACTGTGCGTTCCTAAAATGTGGGATTGGCAACCTAACTTTTCTTTTCAATGTTGTAGGGAACAAAATAAACAAAAATTGGAACAAAATAAATCAAACATTTTGACAAAATTGGACAATATTTGATCGAGATATATGCTGCCCCTACCCCGAGAACTCTAACGTCGATAAATTGTCGTTTTTCGATCAGTTTTAGAACGATGCTTGTATTTCTTTTATAATTTGCTATATCTCGACCAAATATTGTCAAATTTTCAAAATGTTTGATTTATTTTGTTCCAATTACGTTTTCCAACCAGGTTTTTGCCGTTTACAAATGTTGACTGTCAGTGCAAAAATTTTAGCAACACATTCTTGGAACAGAACCTTTTTTTGGATGGTTCTGTTGAACCGCCAGATTGATAGACCCTTATCCCAATTGTTATTAAAATAGAAACGGATGGTTTGTCCGGGATAAAAATGCAAAACATTTGTATACCTCATTATTTTAGCTTTCACAGAATCGAGCAATTGTCAAGTTGAAAAGTCCAAAATTACATGCAAATACCCCGGAGGCTGCATTTATTCAGCCCCTGATGTAAGGCACCTTTTTCAGATCGTCCATGCAGGTCCTAGTAGTCCATGGTTGGACACGGGTGTTTATTAATTATTGGCTATGAAATAAATTCAATTATGTCAGAATCGCGTTCCGCAGTTTTTATTCTAGCCACCTAGACATTGGGAGTTTAATTTTTTTTTTTTGGGAGGGGGGGCGGAACATACATTGGGAGGTCACACTAGGCTCCACTACTTGCCAAAATGTCAAAAATTGGGGTGGGGGAAATTCAAACTTGGGGTGGGGGAATTCCCACAGAGAAGTCCTAGAATAAACACTGTGCGTTCCGGTACAGTCGGATTTGACTACGTAATTAATCTTTTCATGTTATAGCGTATATGCCCTAGTATACAGCTTTACCGTGTTAAAAAGTCCAAGTAACAAAAAATCCATCACTAGATCTTTGTGCCTTTTTTCACCTTTAACGTCTTCAAAAAGTTTTTTTGCGGTTCTTTAGCGTCCTGAAGAGTCTGACTAATCCAGGTGTTTTCTGACATGGCCGTTTTTCTAACCAGGTTTGTGCCGCTGCACTGACACTGACTGATTCGAATTCTTGGAATGACCTGGTCTTTTGCTGATTAATTTGAACCGCCATCGATCAGTGGCGGCTCTAGTAATTTGGCAAGTGGGGGGACCGTTGGGGTGGCAACTTCTAATCATGGGGGGTAACCATTTGTTGTTTAATGTATGTAGCATTAAGTATAGGTTCTCAACTGGGGGGCCACCGGGGGGCCAGACACTCAATAGGGGCACGGGCCCCACTGGCCCCCGGTGGAGCCGCCACTGCCATCGATTGATAGACCTACTTTAAGAGTATAGTAGACCTATTAGAAATGGGTCTGTCCGTTAATTATGTCAACAAATTTTGGACAATTTTTGACCCCCTCCCCCTTGTCAATTAACATCTGTCAACTTTCAGTTACTCCCTATAATTATGTCAAAAACTTTTGACCCACTCCCCACCCCAAGATAAATGACAGGTCCCAATAACAAGGTTATTATTTTTTGCGGTGATGACCATTTTCCCTTTTTTGCTCAAGTGTCAAAATGTGGTGGTGATGACCTTTTTGCCATGCTTTTTTCCATTGTAATGAGCAGGGCCGCCGAAAGAAGTTCCGGGCCCCAGCACAAAAAAATTGTGACGGGTCCCAGAAAAAAATTTCTCAACTCTCCAACAAACCTGACGAGCAAAAAAACGTTATCGCCTCTCCCGAGTCTGACAAGCAAAAAAACTTATCGGGCACGGGCCCCTGTGGGCTCCATGGGTCCCGGAACAATGTACCGGCTGCACCCCCTCTCCTCAGGCCTGGTAATAAGTAGTATACTAGTATTCCATGAAATTTCCTGTAGTTTATTTGTAAAAGGTGAAATTGTTGGCGTCAACTTCTCTTGACACCTCCCCTGTCAACAATTACTGTCAAACCTTATCAAACCCCTTCCCCTACAGTAAATTGTTGACGTAATTAATGGACAGCCCCAATGGTGCTATTAAAGTGCATACAGTAATTATTATAATTAGGCCTATTACTTTCTCTTAGTCTAGACCTGCGTTTTACAGTCGCAGCTTAACGCTGCTAACCTATTTATCGCTTGGTTGGCCGCCGGCATCACGACTAACGGTAGTCATAGATCCCGTGACGGTCACCCGTTCAAGTCCTAACGCGCTCAATGTTCAACGAACGTTAATTGCTTAATTTCGGTGTTCTGGTGGGAACCGGTTGCACAGCGCAAAGTAGGCCTACGCCGATAATTATAGACCTATTACACAACTCATTGGTCATATGCTTCAGACGCTAAAGATTAAAATAGAGTCACATTTAAAATGATTTCAATGTACCAGTTTATTTCCTTCAATAAACATAAGCAAAAAGTAGACAATTCATGTGGCATACAGTAAAATGCACGTCCCTGTGTTCGCAGCAAGAATAAAAATTAAATTAGGGCCTACAATGTTGTAAGCTGCTGCTATAGGCAGCCTACATAATACAGTAGATTGTTTATTTACTGATTAGTGATGGCCAACCTTTTGCTGCAATTGAGCTGCCTTTATAAATTTTGTTCAGCACGTGGAGGGCAACATTTTTGGTGCATTTTGCATATCCTTGTTTTTAGCAGTAGTAGTCAGTAGTCACTGCTGTCAAGTACCGATAGTACCAGTTACTACCGATACTTGGTATCAGTTACAATTAAATAGCAGTAAGTTATTATTTTACTAAATTAGGCTATGCACGGGAACTAAAAATCTTACTCATGACTCAAATATCATATGCATAAATTAAATAGGATCAAATCAATAAAATTCATTTGGAAAGGTGCCCTGAGGGCCGCCAATCACAGCCGGCGGGCCGCCGGTTGGCCACTCTTGGATTAGAGCATCAATTAGACCAATATGCATCACGTTGAACAGATGATGATCTCAGTTATACTTATACGTAGCATTTGATTTTTTAAAGCTGTTTGGGTGACTGGACTTCTACACTCAGTGATGTTAATAAGGACCGACCCCCCAAGGACGAGGATAAGTACAAGGACTGACCCCGACAATGGACCAAGGACGAGGCCGACCCTCCAAAGACGAGGACAAGGACTTACCCCCTAAGCACAAGGACCACAAGGACTGACCTCTAAAAGGACAAGAATCAAGGACAAGGACCGACCTCTGTCAGACAAAAAAACGAAAAAACCAAAGACAATTTCAATTCGAATCACAAAATTAGAAAAGCAAGAAAAGAATGTTGTAAAACATAATCTAGTCAACAGCAATGTTGCATTTCAAATAAACAAGTGTTTCCAGCAGTTGATCAGTCATGCGCGCATGATGAGGTCTACCCGGCAATTATGAGACCACTTTGCGAAAACACCCGTTCAACTGGAGCCGACGTTGCTGGGCAACAAAGAATTCTGCTAAAGAATCAACTCCTCTACTGGTGTTATAAAGGAAACGCCTCAACTGGTATTATAAAGTGAACTCCTCAAATGGTATTATAAAGGAAATAATGACTACACATTTAGAGTAATTCAAAGCAAGTATGTAAATACAAATCCACATACTACTCTTACCTTGGAACATAACTATCAGAACAATTGAAACTGGTATACAATAAATTTGGTCCTTATAAGGATTTTTCAAGGACTAAGTTACAAGGATCAGGACAAGGACCGATCTGCAAGGATGAGGATAAGGACAAGGCCGAGCCCCCAAGGACGAGGATAAGGACGAGGACCGACTCCCCAAGGACAAGGACTTAAATTGGTCCTTAAGGAGTCCTCCTTAGGACAAGGACCAGGACAAGGATTAACATCAGAGCCTACACCATAATTTACAACCTCCGCTTTGAGAAAATGGAAGTACTGTAATTCACAAATTCCACCAGAAAGCAGAAATATGGACTGTATCAGTGATGATGATGATGATGATAGATGGTTTAAAAAATAATGGCAAAAGACCCATCCTATTTCAATGCATATGTTATGTAGTTCTGTCTGCAGCCCGTAATTCAAATATAATTGGCAACTATATTAACTGTAAGATTTTGAAATTCCAGTTTGACTTTTTAAAAGGTTGAAAGAAGGCATATGATGGAACAAAGCTGATGCAGAGCAGAGGCACTAAAAATTTTGAAGAAGTAGGACTAGACCACAAAACCTTAAAAATGCTGTTGCTTAGCAGGGTACTGAAAAAAAGTTAATCTGAAATGTAACTGAATCACTGAAACTTATGCTGCCATTAATGATGCAGAAAAGTCATTTTGAGTTTTCATAAGCCTTGAACTTACACACAGAAGTCTATGATAGCTGTGTATTTGGACTGGGCGTTAAAATCCAGTTGTGTAGAGTTGTTCTTATTGCTCAGTAAACAATGGATGAAAACAAAACTGCACAACAACAACATAAACTGACGGTGGGTCAATCATGAACTCTGTACAAAAAATATCGTCGTTACAACATTTTACAGCAACTTCAATAACAAATTCTTTACACAAAGTTGGTTTAACAACATTAATAAAAGAACAGGCAAAAATATCAATGATTGTTTAATAACTGATGAACATGAAGATATTTTTCACAGACATGACAGCTAATTTACATTTACATTCAATTTCTTTGCTTCTCAAAGTCATTGAAAAACACCAAAAGTGACTAGCTGCAAAACTCAGCAAGAATTTTATTTTCTTTTAATCCAAAAACCACTAAAGAACCAATGTCAAATATTTTCAGAAAACATATTTTCATTCTTATTTACCATACACATTGTTGACAGAGAATTCGTAAATGCAATTCACATCTCTTGGCGACATCACCTTTAGTGTGAACAAATAAATTGCCTGTAGATGTTTACTTTAGTGATGAGAAAGTCCAAAATTTTGCATTTTGGTTCAGTTAAAGTTCTGTTTTGAAATTTATGCAGTTTGGGTTCTTGCTTGTTTTCTTGGTGAGTGTTTGGGTTCTTACAGCTGTGGGCTTAAAGTTTGTTCAGGATTTTAAAAGTACTAAATCCAGCCAGAGTTTTTGTGATTATATTAGGAATATTTTTGCTTTTGACCCAAGCTAAACCAGGCAACCCTTTTGCGTCCTTGTCAAAACTTCAAAATTTATCTGGAAATCAGTGGCACAGCAATATGCTCTGGGGCCCTTGGTGTAAAACGGGGAGGGGGCCATTTCCAGAGACGATCTGACAAGTTTGCAAAAATGTTGACGACTTTTTTTGCTTGTCTGTCTTTTGATCTGACAATTTTACAACTTTGCAAGAAAAAAAATTATTTTTGGCTCGGGTCGGGGGCCCTTTGCAGGTTGGGGGCCCTTGGCATTTGGCCATCATCATCATCATCACACTCCATAGTCCATAAGGACCGTCGGAGCCAACGGTGTAAAAGTGCTCGCCCATGGCCCTTTCCTTTCTTTGGCCATGTATATCGCATTTTGGGTGGTGTCAAGTCCAGTCCATTCAAGAATGTCATCGATCCATCTTCTCTTTGGTCTTCCTCTTTTTCTCATACCATTTGACCTGCCCATCATCACTGTCTTTATTATTCTGTCATCCCTCATTCTGCAGATGTGTCCAAATATCGATAATTTTCTTTCTTTGATCTTCTCCACAACAGTCTTTGTTCGTCCCAGGTCTTTGCGAATAGTATCATTTTTGATCATATCTGGCATTTGGCCAGGCTGTACATATGGCTGCTATACCTCTGCTGGAAATTGTTTTGAGTTGTCCTCTGCACAAATGTTGATTAAAGAGAAAAACATCAAGCACACTTCCATCCATAAAGTTTACATTTCCCAGGGTTTTAGGGATGCACCTTTATGCTACACTCTTTTCATAAGCTACCACAAATTTTCTGACAAGTAGATTCTGTTATCAGGCCCATCGAGAGAAATTCTGGGTCCCTGGGCAGAGTAGTCTAGGGGCACTAAAAATTTGTTAGAAAGCTTGTGAAACGTTTATAATGTCCACAAACAAAATTCAACAATGTTCTAAAAATATCCAAACCAAGTAAAGAAGTAGTGATGACCTTTTTGCTTGTGTCAGACTTTTCAAGACGTTTAAGGACTGCATGCAACACCTTCAGTGGCCCCAGTACCACCACAGCACTCATAATAATAATAAATAGTATTGCATGAGATAACTTTGTTGCTGGCCTACCCCCTACAGATCACAGGACACCTGGGCATTTGCCCCCACCCTCCCTCTCGGCGGTCCTGTCCGCTAGGAGCGTCCTGCACCCACTATATCCAATAGTTAAGAATGTAATGCAAAATGCATGCTCTAGTTCTCCCAACATTTATCTGAAACTCTAATACTAATTCAAAATTCAAATACATATCGAACACCATTCCAACATACCAGTAATTTTCAAACAATAATTTGTCTTTTGACTGACTAAAACAGACGACCACTGAATAATGCATTATCAAATAACTTGGTTACAGTGTGAAAACTGGTCATACATTAATTTATCAATGCATGTATATGGTAATGTAAAAACTGACATAATAATATTTTAACTCAGCACTTGGTACTTAAGAAAGAACCTTATATTTTTAGTACTGGAGTCAAGGTGCGGGAAGTTAGAAGAGTGGGGGGGCGGGAAGTTAGAAGAGTGGTAACAACGCTGGACGATGGAGCAGAAGGTCGCGGGTTCAATTCCCGCAGGAGCCCTAAGGTCGACTCAGCCTTACTCGCTAGAGGGCGGTGGTAAACTGAGGAGCAGTGTTAAGCTATAAGGTAAAGCGTGGGTCTGGGGAAAGTAATGGCAGCCTACCCCAGATTAATGAATTATACCACCTAAGTCGCTGATTGACTAGACCGGAGATAAATGCCGGAACCCAACGCTCGGGCTCGTATACAGGGCCTACCTTCACGGGGCCCACCTTCACCTTTTTTTGGGTTCAGTTACTCTAGAAGAATAGTTTGTTTCTAAGACCTTAAAAAGTTTTAGGGCTTTAGGCTCAGATTGAATCTAGTAAAAGAATGGAATATAAATTAGTTCATTTAAGAATTCTGGTTCTTTTCGCACCTCGAGTTTAGATGGCAAAAACATCCTCAAATATCATAGTATTGTAAATAGACATAGATGTTCTGATACTGTTTGCTAGTGCCACTACTGGTATTTGCTCTCTGGCCAAGGTTCCATAAACTAAGCTCCGGAATAACAGCTGCAATCGGCAATTTAAGGGACATGGGTGGATTAAGCAAAAAATTCACGATCGTGTGGTTTCCTCACACCGGAAGATGGAGAAGCCTTCGGTTCGTCTAGCGCATAACTTCCTTCATCTTTCTTGCGCATTCGATAGACAAGGAACATGATGAACAGAACAATACACAGTAAGCCCAGCGACGTTCCACCAATGATTCCTGAATAGAGACACAGTCAAGAACCAACCATAATCAAGGACTGTACAATATATCAATTTCTGCTAGGCTTAAGCTGCTATGCCAGAGAAATCAATTAAAAACTTAGGTCAATGGACGGCAAAGCTCTGTAAAAAACACGAGCCATTCCTGTAACTGATGCTTGAATGTGATCTTTTACCAATGTATTTCTATTTGTCTCCATTGATAGCCTAAAATCTGAGAAAACTATGTTAAAATGCATAACTCAGCTTCTAAAGAGGAGTATCTCTCATGCAACTTTGAATATTCAGTAGATTTGTACTTTAAAGGTTTCATTAATAAATCATGCATGACATCAAACATAAAAACAATCTAAGTGACATTGTCCTTTTGAAGTGGCGATTCAATGCAATAGTTGTGATAAAACGACTACCAACTTCGAGTCGTTCTCATCAAACTTTAAAACACATTTATTTCGTATATCTTACGAGTGCCTTTTGTAAAATGCTCTTGTTTTGGGCCTTAGCCATGCTATAAAGGTAAAGGTAGTCCTATACTCGATTTTTGAGCGTTGGGACCGGTATAGTATATTATAATGACTCCCATATAATAATAACTCCCCCCTCATTATTATATATATAATAAAGACTCCCCCCATCATTATTATATATATAATAATAACTCTCTCTATATTATAATAACTCCCTTAGTTTTTCAGAAGCCATCAGCTGAGATACCATGGCCTAGAGCACCAAAAGCTTTTATTATATCGAGGATTGTTCCAAGAGTGTGCTTGTGGGATTAAAAATTTGTTGTTTTGGTATCAATTAAATTCATTATTGGCATTTAAGTGGAGAAATAGGGCTGTAACCATATTTATCAGTGGATAGCATATTAAATGCATCTAAGTAGTTTAACATTCTGGTAAGCATTGCCTTTCAGGAATTTTAGGAAAACTGGGACATTGGAAATGGGTCTATAATTTGATATAACCATTTTAGAGACATTTTTATAAATTGGGGCTAGTTTTCAATTATTATTTCCTCTGGGATTTTTCCTGTAAGAATAGAAGAACTTTTGATATCAGACATAAGTTCATCTATATATTCAACACAGGGAATAATTATATTTTGATTTAGTTCATCATATCCAGATGGATTTTTACATTCAAGATTAACTATAATATCTGTAACCTCTTCTGGTCTAGTTGGATAAATTTGAAAGGAGTTATTAGACGCAATGTTTAAAAAAATTATCATCTATCTGATCTAATGTATTAGAAGGCTGGATTTTTGAAGCTGTTTCGTGACCTATATTTAGTTGTTGAATCAATTGGAAATAGATTTCTTGTCATCCAAAAATGTGTCATTGCCTTCTGTGCTAAGGAGAGTTATAGAATTATTTGTATTATTATTTTTGTTGTTTAACGATTCATTAATATAGTTCCATGTAGTGGTAGCCTACTAGCGTTTGTGCTGTCTCTTATGTTGTTTGAATGGCATGTCCTTTCAGCTTGTTTCATTATTATTTGTTTGACCCATATCAACCCAATTTTTTCTTTCAGCATCCCATTAACATTTTCTAATTTGATATGACACATAAGTGGGTCAGCTAACATTTATTTCTTATATTTACATTTTTTATTGAAAATATAGTCTTAAAGTCATGCACCATGGGAGGGTGCGCTAGTAACTTAGCAGTAAAATATGCTATATACAGGCAGTTTTGATGTACTTCTGCAATAAAATAACAAATCAGTGTTTTATCCAGTCCCCAGGCCTGGGGGGCAACTTCACGTGGCTGGAGGGAAGAGACGCAGTTCAATGCAAACATTTACGTATAAGCTGGGATTGAGGGAGATGTTGTGCTTGGGGATCTCCCCTAACAGGCCTGAATAAAACAATGTTATAAATAATCACTTATTGCCATGAAAGGCATTGAAACAATGGATATGCAAGCCAATGTTACATTTCTGGCATCTTTTCCTCGTATTCTTGCCACATTGTCCACAGCACCTCTGCATGCATGCAAGTCATTAAAGTAATGGCCCATATTTCCAAAGGCACACGGCTGTCAAGAGGCTTTGGCTTTCCAGGTCGACCAAGTTTGGCAGTGTTGGCATGAATACCAAGAAGATCTAGTAGTTTCCTTGATATTATGGTGCACATCTATACAAAATCTATGCATTCTGCACCATTATGTCGATGATGTAGGCAGAGCTTCTCATTGACATATGATATAATGACACATTCTGGTCAGCCTGATCCACTCCAACCATTGCTGTATTATAACATCGCACAACATTAGGCTGAGATTCTGTATGCTGACTCATTGGTTCTGAGATCTGCACCAGAGTGATGCACTGAAAAATGGTTCCAGTCCAATGGCATTCCATGCCAAGTGCATCATCGTCTCTCCAATTCTTCCAGTGCTTTAGTAGTGCTAGATGCAATTATAGTCGCTTTAACACGAATCTGTTTTCCAGTCATATTATTGACAGTGCCTTCATTTTCATCCCCATAACCTTCATAAGATCCCAAACCATGTAGGTCCAAGGTTTCGCGACAATTTGCCTACAGACCTTACGTCTATGACAATTCGTCTACAGACTGTTGGTCTACCAACAGTAGGTCTACTACGATACCTAACCATAACCCTACCCCCTAACTGTAACCTAACCCTAGCAATAACCCTAACCTAAACCCACCATAACCCTAGTCTAGATATTGTAGTAGACCTACTGTTGGTAGACCACAAGTCTGTAGGCGAATTATCATAGACGAAAATTCTGTAAATGAATTGTCGTTATCTGAGATTTAGTTTTGGAGAATTGCAGTTTTGACTTTTTCTGAATACAAATTTATATCTGAATTAAAATTTATAAGAAAAAGTTGTCAATCAAAGTTTTGCTATATGGGGTATATCTTTAAGGCTCATTAATAGTTGGCATGAAACAATTTGCCAACATCATGTTGATAAAACATTCAGGTGGTTCATGAGACTCAGTTTTTTATGAGTCAATATTAAAATATCCCATAATTATTACTTTTTCAATGTTTCATTACCTAAGGGCTAACATAATTCAACGTTGAAAGAGTCCGTGGATGTTCTTGGAGGTCTATAGTTACAGAGCACTATAAGATTTTTCGTTTTATTTGGCTGAATGTTGATTCTAATGTATTCAAAAACTTTGGGAGTTATGTATATCAATTTCTTAAAACTTGAGATTATCTCTCAATCATAAACAGGGCACAATTTTGTATGGGAAGGGGGATTTCCTTCTGCCCAACTGCATCCCCCCACTGCTACATCCCCCCACAACTACATCCCTCCACTGCAACATTTCCCCAACAACTACATCCCCGAAGCTCGACATATTCCCACCAATATTCCTCCCACTGCTCCAGTCACAAATCGCACCCTAATCATAAACCCTACATCACCTCTGGTAGCATTACTTCTAGCTTTATGTATAAATGTATATCCAAGAACATAAACATTATCGGAATTTGACATAGAGCAAATGCGTCAGCATCTTCAGTTATGCTTGGAGCAAGGCAATATGCATCCATTTCCTAAATCTGCAAAGAAATGTAAACGACGAAAATCGAAAGTGACGAAAATCGAGTTATATTTGTGATTTCTAACATTTTCAATACGAATAACTATGTACATTACATGAATGTAAATCCTTCAACTGAGATGAAAATAGACCTTAGATTAGAAGTACATAAATTGGATTCACGTGGATTCAATGATCTAATTTTGACCGATTGCTCAGAAGAAGGAAAGAGTCAATCTATGGTTGAAGACAAAGAGAAACTGCATCGATGTTCACAGTGCAATATATCATTTAAATTGAAATCACATTTGAGGCAACACATGAAAATTCACACTGGAGAGAAACCCTTTGATTGTTCTGTTTGTGAGATGATGTTTAACTGGGCAAATAGTCGAAATCAGCACATGAGAATCCACACTGGAGAGAAACCCTTTGATTGTTCTGTTTGTGGGATGATGTTTAACTGGGCAAATAGTGGAAATCAGCACATGAGAATCCACACTGGAGAGAAACCCTTTGATTGTTCTGTTTGTGGGATGATGTTTAACTGGGCAAATAGTCGAAATCAGCACATGACAATCCACACTGGAGAGAAACCCTTTGATTGTTCTGTTTGTGGGATGATGTTTAACTGGGCAAATAGTGGAAATCAGCACATGAGAATCCAAGAAAGAAAAACTTTTTTAGTGCAAGGGTTGTGGACAAATGGAACAGTTTGGACGAGGTGGGAGTGACAGTTGAAACAGTGAACGGATTCAAAGGATATCTAGATAAACTAGGTTATTGAATGCAGATGGTTACATCAGTGGTTTTCACACAGGCTTACTTAGCCTCCTAAACCACTTAAAATCACATTATTATTATTATTATTATTATTATTATTGTTCTGTTTGTGGGATGATGTTTAACTGGGCAAATAGTCGAAATCGACACATGAGAATTCACACTAGAGAAAAGCCATTGAATGCCTCTCCTGGGCAGTGAAACATTCTCATTTGATTCAATGACTGTTGAAACTGATTAAGCACAGTTTAATTCTGAGGCTTTTGTAGAAAAGACATCTATATCAACTCATTTCATTTGTTGTGAATAGTTCTCAATTGCTTGCATGGTTTTCCATACAAGTGGTGATATTTTCAAGCAATTAATATTACAGCTTAGTTCACAACTTATATAGATGTTCAATGGAAATGTTTTATCTTTTGACAATTGTTCTCAAGTGTTTTGCAATTTTGTTTTGATCCTTTTGAATATAATTTTGCAAAAGCAGTTGCAAAATGTTCTGTCACTGAATTATTTGTCTGATCTTTTCATTGCTTTAATATTCGTTGATGAAACTTGTAAGAGGGACTTATTTTATTGTTCATAAAATAGGGCATTGTTGTTGCTCCACTTGATGTTCGCTTATTACATACTTACTTTTCCTGTAGCTTCCGAATTGTTTGTAGCCATCATCACCTCCACCAGCACCCTTCACCATGATCATTGTTCTTATTTAGAAACATTAGTAATATTAGATGTTTTATGCAGCGGTTTGGAATATACATTCGTAGAAGAAGCCTTCATTACTAAGTTAGTAACGTTTATTAATGCATTTCAGTTCTGTTTTGCATGTTTTGTATCTGTCATTGCTGTTTTTCATATAATTTCATGTTATTCCGATAACGAATTTTCACTTATAAATATATATATATATATATATATATATATATATATATATTAGGTGGCCCAAAAACAAAAAGTTAAAAATTGTTTATCCACAAGGCTGCACATGTTCCACTTGATGCTAGTAATAGATATGCAAAATTTTATGATGATCTGATGATATTTAGAGGTAGCTACCAATTGCAACTTGTTGTATGTATACGATAATCAGAAAATGAGCAGTTTATTACTGTCTGCCGCACTGTATTAGTGTAATGCAAACCATTCAACTTACCTATAACAGATTGAAATCCAAAATAATTAAATGCAGTATCAGCCTTTCAATCAGTTTAATAGGTGTATAAAATTAAGTAGGGTTAGCAAAGAGTCCAGCGTCTTTAGGGTAAACGTAATAAGAGAGTCAGCAGTAAGAAGTTGCTTCTTTTAGCGACCTTCAAATATGCATCAATATGTACAAAAACCTGCCTGCACACTCTTTTTCGTAGTGTAACAAGGGCAGCCTTGTGGAGAACCGAAAATTATACTTTTTCTTTCCCATAGTATCGATTAGGCCACCTAATATATATATATATATATATATATATATATATATATATATATATATAAAGTAATTAGACTTTTTCAATTTTAAAACTTCATATTTCCCTTCCAAGACATTTAGAGCTTGCTGTGTGCGTAATCCTCTCATTAAATGTCCAGCATACTGTCTTTTCCTTTAGCAATCTCTTTCATCAGGGTCTTTCTTTTTCCATTCTCTTCAAAAATTCTTCATTACTTTTTTTATCCATCCAACTGATTTTTAGCATCCTTCTGAAACACCACATTTTAAATGCATCAATATTCTTTTGAATAGTTTTTGTTATTGTAGATAATTAGGTCTAACATTTAACATTGAAGTTAGTGGCGATAGGCCTACTTCTTCTGGGGAGTTATTATAATATAGAGAGAGTTATTATTATATATATAATAATGAGGGGGGAGTCTTTATTATATATATAATAATGAGGGGGGAGTTATTATTATATGGGAGTCATTATAATATGCTACACCGGTGCTGATCTCCGGTTACTAGGCAAGCAGCAACGCAGGTGGCTTACGCCATTAATCTAGAGTAGGTTGCCATTACTTTCTCTAGACCCACGTTTTACCCTTTGCAGCTTAACGCTGCTACCAATTTATCGATGCCTAAGCGATGAACGGCTTGGTTGGCCGCCGGCACCGCGGCTAGAATCCGCGATGGTCACCCATCCAAGTACTAACCGCGCTCGACGTTGCTTAACTTCGGTGTTCTGACGGGAACCGATTGCACAGCGCCAAGTAGGCCGGGTAGCCATGCTATAGCGCTACGTAAATTATCAAATAGAATAGATTAGAATAAAACGACCATCACAAAACTTCTTTGAAAAGGCTATTCCAGTAGATAGCAGCACTGCAGTGAAATTTTGCAAACAGGCTCAATCATGCAAATGTTGTCTATCACTGCTTTACCACATATTGCATTGAAAACTAGCACAATAAACATGGGCAGATTGAAAAATGTTGTACTTTATTTTAGGTGCTAAAATATTGTAGAATAGTCATGTTATCTCAAGCTAGTGATCAGTACCTGTCATTAGATTTTTTCTAATTTGATGAATAATGTATCAAAGTTGTTATTTTATTACCTTATTTTTGGTGTTTTTTTACTTATCAGCTATCATTTTGCAAACAAAATTGGGTCTTTTTATGGCTTCAAAATTTTCATCTATTCACGATGCCCATTTTCTAATCAAATTTGAATCATACCCACAGAGACAATACTATCAACAGTTTCATTCAGATGAACCGTAAATAGGTTTAAATATGGTTGAAGAACAACGTGTAGACCAACAGACCAGCTAGCAAACCAGGTCGATTGTATATTGGTATCTTCGAAGGACTGCTTGTTGCCTTTCTTTCTAGCATATTTGCTTCTATTTCATGACTGTTTGCATCTGCCACACTTATTTCCACATTATTTTCTAAAAGAGAAAATCATCAATAAATAACTACAACTAACAGATTCATCACTGATAACTTTACAAAATATAAAATAAACAATACAATGTTTAAGAAACAGCTGTTAATTATACTATCTAAGTTATTTCCAATAATTCTTTCCCCAGCCTATTAATGCATAGAAACCCAGCACTTGAGGACTAAAATGCAGATCATGAATCTTACATTTATATAGTGCCTTGATTTAATGTGCTACACAGACCATATCAGATTTCACTCTGTGTGTGCCTAAGGACAAGTGAGGTGCCAGGGAATCGAACCCAGGTTGACAACGAGCAGGGCTGACACTCTACAAAGCCATCAAGGCACCCAACTGTACATAAAATTGATACTACTACTACTACTACTACTACTACTACTACTACTACTGCTACTACTACTACTACTACTACTATTATTATTATTACAATGTTATAACACAGTGGGCATGACAAAAGCCAAAGTCAATAGCGTTTGTAGGAGATATTAAACAAGTGAGCCTTTAATTTCTAACCAAATGCCACTTGATTGATTCTGTTCTTGTGAAGTGTTGCTTCTCTTGTCTCATCAATGGTAACATCATCGCTTTTTGAGTTGGAAACAAAAGGCAGCAGAGTTGTCGTTTTCGCGTTAGGTAAATAAATACTTGGCTGCTTTGTCTCTGTAATACCAAGGGATTTTAAAGTTGACTTCCCTATCAAATACAACAAACGCAGTCATATATGCATTCAAGATATTATGGTCTGTAATGCCATATACCGATACATACAAATTAATTTATTGTAAAATGTTAAGAACAGATATAATATTATCGTACTTAGGAATTTTAGCAGTGGCTCTTACCGATCACCAATTATATATTGATTTGTAAAGTTCTTTTGTTCATTACTGAGTTCAAAATATTATCAAATGACCAGTTGTAGCTCCTATATGTGGCACTGTGTTTGACCTATATTGAAAAATGAGGAGTGAAGTGTTCCAAATAATTTCTTACTATCAAATATATTTGGCTGAAGTGACTTTGTCACAGGCAACAGAGGAGCGCAATTCTGTCTGCTGGGCTAGCCGCATTGCAGTGAAAAGGGACAGAATGCGTAAACTACCCTCTACTGGTTACAATCATTGCTCTTTGCAAGACAGACTGCCTCATTGTCACCTCCGGAGGCACCACAGCATTAATCTGATCTATTGAAGAATGCCCGGGCAGCAACCATGCACCTTCTTGACGAGTGACAGGCAGACGACCTCCCCTCTCTTTTTGTAGACCTATCTGCCAGTGATGTTAATCCTTGTCCTCGTCCTTGTCCTTAAGGACTCCTTAAGGATCAATTTGAAGTCCTTGTTTTTGTCCTCGTCCTTGGGAGTCAGTCCTCGTCCTTATCCTCGTCCTTGGGGGTTCGGTCCTTGTCTTTATCCTCGTCCTTGCAGATCGGTCCTTGTCCACAACTTAGTCCTTGAAAAGTCCTTATAAGGACCAAATTACTTGTATACCATTTTCAATTGTACTGATAATTATTTTCCAAGGTAAGAGTAGTATGTGAATTTATATTTTGGCTACATACTTGCGTTGAGTTACTCTAAATGTTTAGTCATTGTTTCCTTTATAATACCAGTTGATTCTTTAGCAGAATTATTTGTTTCCCTGCGACGTCGGCTCCAGTTGAACGAGTGTTTTCGCAAAGTGGTCTCATAATTAGACCTCACCGTGTGTGCATGACTGATCAGCTGCTGGAAACACTTTTTCATTTATTATTATTTTTATTATTATTATTATTGTTATTATTAAACTTGACAATTTCTTAAGCGCAGTAACATAGCTAGGTGGCTAAAGTCAAAGGCGCATTTGAAATGCAGCATTGCTGTTGACTACATTATGTTTTTTTTAAATTTGCTTTTCTAATTTTGTGATTCGAATTGAAATTGTTTGGTTTTTTCCTATCCGACTTTTTTGTCTGAAAGAGGTTGGTCCTTGTCCTTGTCCTTGGGGGTCAGTCCTTGTGGTCCTTGTGCTTGCGGGGTAAGTCCTTGTCCTTGACCTCGTCCTTGGAGGGTCGGTCCTCGTCCTTATCCTCGTCCTTGGGGTTTAGGTCCTTGTCCTTATCCTCGTCCTTGGGGAGTTGGTCCTTGTCCTTATCCTCATCCTTGGGGGGTCGGTCCTTGTTAACATCACTGCTATCTGCTGCATTTGATATAATAAATGGTCTCATACTTCTCCACAAAAATTGATCTCATACAATTGGTAAAGAATAAAATTGGCTCTGGTCATATGTTGATGTCTACTGAATCTAAAGAGTCAAAACTGAAGAAACAGAAATTGCATGTAGCATTTGCAGCTGTGTCTACAGATATAGAAACCAAAAAGTCACGCTTCTCAAAATCCATAAATGATGATGGAACGTTGCCACACCAATGGTCCCTGTAAGCTGGGCACGTGCACCCAAAAACGGCAAGACATGTGCCCGAAAAAATTTGTAATGCCCAAAAATTTGCAGGAGCTTTTATTTTTTAATTAAAAATTGTGGAATATTTAAATATTCAACTTAAGTCATGTGAAGTGCTGCGCTATATAAATATTTATTCGCAGCAACTCAATTTAAGAGACGATTTAGAGTCTGGCACGTGGTTTGTTATGGTTGCAGACTTAAGTTATAAGTAGACTTCTTTAGCGCCAAAATCGATGGTCGCTTCAGTGAAAATTAGTCAATCATTGTCCGAGAAATTGTTGCCAAAGGTCAGTCCGTACTTCCAGATTCCAGGTTAATTATGATAGCATGCGCGATTTTGTTCTTTTGCACAAAGCAAAATTACCAAAAAAAGTCAACTGAGAAATTGTTGCCAAAGAGAAATTTCTAGCACACAAGGACCCTCAAGAATTAGAGGGAACATTGTGCCACACCCAAGAGTATTAGAAAGGCACCATAAAAAACACATACATCTGTGCACCTTTCCTGGAGTTGTAAACCTCTGAGCACATACAAGAACATGAGCAGATTTAATGGCATTGATAGTAAATACAAGAATGAAAAGAGAACTTAAGAAAAATCTCATTTCTTACCAATGACATCCAAGCAGTTAAAAGGTATCGATGAAGAATGCCTGGTTCCAGTTATTTCAAGGCCATAGTGAGTTATACACCAGCATTGATCCTGATGACACTGCTCTGTCTCAAATTCTCCTTCTTCATTACACCTTGCTACAAAAGTGTCCAGATGATTCTTCACGCTTGCCTCGATCTCTTGGCGGCGGCAGAGACTAGTCGGAGCGTAATCTAAACAATTTTGATTTTGACAAACTCATGATTACCGGGTAACCTCTCATTGCATTAAAGATAAGGAAATGCAATAATCTCCCAAACCCTAAAAATTTGTCTATTCCAGGATTTTGTGATTGGGTAAACTTAGGTTTAATCCTGAGATTTCAGGATTCGTCACAGGATTTAAATGCACCATAAATGAACACAGTCTTCAAATCCAGCATGCCTGCTGCTGCAACAATACCGCATATCTTCTAATACAAGTCATTCTTGAACATAAGCCACACATCTCCAAGACAACTGAAGAAAAAAGGTCATATATTTTAATAGAAGCAGAGGTTTAATTTTTGAGGATTTACAGTAATCCTAGAACATATCTCTATTTTTAGGTCTTATTTTGCTGTTATTAATAGATCAATTCAAATACCGGGTAATTGCAATAGTATCAATAGCTATCCAAGAATAACTAATAATTAAAGCTGTGCATTTAATGTGCCGATTATGAGATCGCATATGTTTAAAAAAATTTTTAATGTGCCACATTTTCAGCCGTTTTTCGCATATGCAATTTCTGCATAAATGTGCAACAATTTTATTTGCATTTTTGCTATTTTAGTCACATATATATCACTTTGTGCTATTTTCCTAATATAGGCATAGATTTACAGATACACACGCACACACTGTGCTCCAATTGAAGGCGCCATTTAAGAAATCAATATAACTACTACAACAACTTTATAAAATTTTATTCACTTTCAATGTCATCTATTCTACACAAAATATGCAAATTTCAACAAAATAAGTCATACAGGATCTTGTAAATTCATTCTTAAAAATTTGAACAGAAAATGCAAGTTTCCACAAATCACCATTCCAAAAATCACCATTGCAATGGCATCATTATGTTGAAATCAACGGAGCATATTATTGAGACCTTCTGATTCAGCACCTGCTTCCAGCATCAGTTCCAAATACGGAGACATTTTTACGTTTCAACAGGACAACGCTCCGTGAAACAGTGGAGCTCTTGTCACGAACAAATCTGATTTCATCATTCCGTTAATGTGGTCGCCGAATAGCCTGAATCTCAATCCAGTTGACTATGAAGTGAGGGGTCTGCTGCAGTGACGTGTCTACAGCAGCAGAATTCAAGACGTCGACCATTTGAAACAGTGTCTTATGGAGGAATGGTGTGACCTTTACCACAAGACCATTGGCAGAGTGGTGCTACAGTGAAATCTCTGTTTACATGCTTGCATTCATGCAAGCGGTGGTCACTTCTAGCACAAACTGTAAACGATGTAATGATGCGATTGCAATGGTCATTTTCCCATCCTGGAAACTTGCATTTTTCAATTTAAATTTATAAAAAGTAATATCTTGTAAACTGAATGACTGATTTTGTTGAAATTTGCAAATCTTGTGTAGAATAGATGATTTAATGTGGATAAAATTTCATACAAATTTTTGATAAAATTTGTTGAAGTTATAATGATTTCTAAAATGATGCCACTTCAATTGGCACCCAAAACACCATACACTATAAGCTTATATCTAAAATTAACTAACTAAAAAACAAAAAATTGGCATAACAATTGTGTAGGAGACAATGGCATCTGCCAATGGTGAGGTAGGAGGATCCATCTCGCAAAAATAAATTATGTAATAGTAAAGTCTTTCAAGTTTTAAAGTGAGTTAGTTTCATATGCTTGAAGCCAATAGGAGAACTGAAGGGTTAGAGCCTTCAATGTTTTGCTACATTTCTCTCATGCCTATCTAATCCTAAATTTATATATATATATATATATATATATATTTATTTATTAATTTTATGCCCTCGGTGCTTAGTTTCCGAGAGACTTATTACAAAAAAGTGTCCGGAAACAGATAAATGTATACTTTCCAGCTCTTGTCTAGATCCAAATCAGAATCAGGGAAAGTCCCTTGGAAAGCTATCACATCGAAACGTTGTAAGGTCATTGAAACGTGCTGGAGCAAAAAACTTCTCTCCTTTGTGTCTCCGAAAAGAACAGAAAGATGATGACCCAACACTTTTATGAAATATGAAAATAAGTGCATCGACTGGTTGGACCAAGAGTCATATATATATATATATATATATATATATATATATATATATATAATTGTATATATACATACATATATATCAGTGATCATTTTGTAAAAAGGTAACAATGGGAATGCTCCCTCCCACTCCCCTCTCCATTCCCAATTGTTCCTCTGTCAGTAGTAACAATGGGAACGCTGTTCCCAACCATGTGTAGTGACCTTACCCTCCCCTCCCCAGCATACTCTAAATCCAATTTAGCAAGTATTGCGTTGAAAATATTTGCAAATCTTTGCATATAAGTCTATTTTGAAACCGTTTGAGATTGAGAAAGCATAGCAACAAATCAAGCCATTGCCATAATGTCAATTTATCGAGCTAACTTAACCCGTTGAAGGGGGAATTAATTTTTACAAGACGTTACCAATTTTGGTAACTAATTTTGGGGGAAAGCGTTTGTTTGAACTGTGAACATGTACTTTTTAAACTTACTATATTTCAGGCTATGTAGAAGCTACAAAGATGTGGTTTGCATCATTGTTTAGCATTTTTATTGTACTTACCATCCATCCGTGCCAAAAAAGAAATTTCGGGGGTTGGGTCCACCCTACAGACCAAAATATGACCCCTTTCAAAAAATACGTTCAAAGGTCAATAAAAAAATTTTTTTCAGCGGTGACCCCCCTAGGTTCAGCGGCAAAGTTGTAGGTGGGTGTCTTTGGAACAGATTAGTTCAAAAATTTTGAAGATGGGACCCAATTTGGGGAGTTATGGTGTTTCTACACCAGGCACACGTTGCTCGGAGAAGTGAAAGAATCTTGAAATCTGAAACACCTTACCTTGCAGGCTATATAGAAGCTACAAAGATGTGGTTTGCATCATTGTTTAGCATTTTTATTGTACTTACCATCCATCCGTGCCAAAAAAGAAATTTCGGGGGTTGGGCCCACCCTACAGGCCAAAATATGACCCCTCCCAAAAAATACGTTCAAAGGTCAATAAAAAAATTTTCAGTGTGACCCCTAGGTTCAGCAGAGGTGGGTGTCTTTGGAACAGATTAGTTCAAAAATTTTGAAGATGACCCAATTTGGGGAAGTTATGGTGTTTCTACACCAGGCACCCGTTGCTCGGAGAAGTGAAATTTTTTGCGAGAATCTTGAAATATGCAGGCTATATAGAAGCTACAAAGATGTGGTTTGCATCATTGTTTAGCATTTTTATTGTACTTACCATCCATCCGTGCCAAAAAGAAAATCAAATCAAATCAAGAAAATGTTTTTAAACGGCGAACACCGTGGTGGAAGAGCAAAACAGTTGCGCGACGTTTTAAAACGTCGGACCCCGTTCGCATATGATTTTCGGGCGACGTTTTAAGACGTCGAACCCCTGTAACGGGTTAAGCAGCTTAACATTTCTGAACTGTTAAAAAGACACCATGTCAGGCTGAAAGATTCTGGTTACTGCACTGAACACTGCAGCTAATACAGCAGTCATTGCTGGACAAACAGTTAGCAACAATATTGTACTGCAAAGTTTAGGTGTTTTGGCTGAATCTGTAGAAAGGATTTTCTGACTGGCAGCACGCAACAGTTCAAAGTTATGGATTCACTATTCACAACACAATGCAACTTATCTATCCCCAACAATACAGACCAATATTGCTCATTTTATTGTATTTCAGATGCAATATCCAAGGCTGTAAAGGGGGGTCAAGATTCAAAAAGTTTTTTACATAATTTATGGACAGCCCCTTGGTCAGCTCTCCTGGTTACATTTTGACTATGGTTACACCACTGCATGCATGAATGTATGTGTACTGGTATATATATATATATATATATATATATATATATATATATATATATATATATAGTTCTATTCATGATTTAAGAGACCAATAAATGGAAGAATGTCAATGAGAAAGATAGCAAACGTGCTCATGATGACAATCATGATCCAGAATCTATCCATCAACGCAGCACTTTCAGAACCATCATATCCAGAATGATAAGAAAAATATGTCAAAGCAGTGACAGAATGCAAGGTCCTTACAGGGTCTAATAAAACTATTCAAAATCCCAGAACAAATGTCTGCCCTATGGAGCAGTTGGAGAGATACCAGTCAAAAGTCAATGAATAACTCATATTTCAAAACAGACCAAGCAGATTTTCTGAAACCAAGCAATGTCATCACGGTCCGAATAACATACGGGTTGACTGGAATCATAAAATAACCCAGACCGTCGCTCTGAATTATGAATTCTGTTTACCTAAGCAACTGACACCAATGAATTATAACATGGACACTATATACACTATTATACAGATGCAAAAGCAGGAGCTGAACCTGCAAAATTCCAAGTAAAGCAGAAACGATCATTGACGAACAAACCAACGCTAACTTCAAAATGCTTCAAGAGCGGTTTAAGACATTTTCAATAACAACCAAAGTTCTGTCATTGAAATAACCATGGACATCTGCTATTAAGAGGTCCTTGGAAATAACAATATAATTTCAAAATAGAAAATCTCTGACAAATAAATAGTTGGAATGACAGGCTGTGCAAAATTAGACATGAGCTGTGGGTTTAATTCTAGTTGGTTGAAGATGAACCTTGGTGGCAAAAAATGTTGTCACCCACTCATATGGCCTACAATAAAAGTCATAGGTAATTGAAAGACTGTCCTGTCAAATATTATGACAATGAAACAAATGCAGAATTGTACTCTTTATCACAAAAATTTTTATTGCACGATATTTCTTCTCATCTTCTCATAAGTCGGCAATTTCTTTTCACAAGCACGTTCTTTCTGCACTATCTACTGAATTTCCATATCATTTATCATGTATGTCATATATAAGTAAAAGTAAAGGTTTTCATGTAGGCTCACAAAGTATGATATATTTAGTAGCCAGCAGCCCATAGATGGCTAAGCCATACATCGGCGGACGGTGGCCAGTCTCTTCCGCCGAAACTAATGCATTATTAATATTATTGCTACTCATTTTGATGTTATACATCCAGCGATTAGGCTATAGACCTTAGGGGCTATACGGGATTGAATACATGCCCAATGATGTTACCACTCATCTATCTTCCCGCCCTATGTCATATATACCAAAATATATATGTGTGTCTATATATATATATATATATAATATATATATGTCAGGCAAATGCAGTAATATATTATGTATATATAAGATATATATATATATACATATATCTATCTCTGTCTCTTTCTATCTCTCATTAATCATTAATCATTAATGCTGTCAACCAAATTGTTAGAATAAGATGCACTGATAGACAACACAAGACAAAGCTGGTCTGTGAAATGAGTCAAATGACCTGCTTGCCTTGTCTGCAGCAGCAGCAGCAGCAGCAGCAAGAGCAGCAGCAGCAGCAGTAGTAGAAGCAGTGCAGCAGCATCTTCATATATGTATATATATATTATATATATACAGTATATATATACAGTGTATATATACTGGTACACACACACACACACACACACACACACAAGACCCTTTGGCAAGATTTGAGAGACATGAGGAGGAAATGGTCAGTTCCATCAAAGTGATCAAACCACTGATAGCCTCAGGTCCTCAGTCATCATCTTAGGAAAACATAGTCATTAAGATGGAGTTCACCTGGTACATAGCTAGTCCCTGCCCAGGGACATCTGTATGTTAGCAAGTACCTGCCCTGCCTATCCTTAATGTCTTGCCGGCCAAGGAGTGAGTCCATTCAGAACCCCTCTAGGCCTCTACTCAGTTGGGGTCTTCTCTATTCTGCACAAGCAATGGCATTGAGTTCTCCATAGCTTTGACTATGCCAAATTTTCAAACCTTCTAAATTTTTTTGCAGAATTCATCCTAATCTTTGTAATAATTTTTAAAATGTCCTGATATAAGAAAAGAAATGGTTTTCACACATGCTTACTTAGCCTCCTAAATCACATAAAATCACATTATTATTATTATTATTATTATTATTATTATTATTATTATTATTATTATTATTATTATCTGAAGTGAAAAAAAATAATCTCATTATTGTCACCTGAAATTAACACACAGCATTCATGGCTCAAATGCCATTGTACCTACTGGCCTGAGACCTGCTCAATCAATCAATCAATCAATCAATCATGCACTCAATCAATCAATCAACCAATCACTCATTCAATCAATCAATCATGTACATGCACTGGTGTTCAGCATATTCTGGTAAGCTTAAGAGCCAACTTGGTGCAGAATGTCAGGTGTCAAATGTTCTCAAATGCATGGCTCATCTTCAGGACTTCTTCTAGTCCAATCACACAACAAATGAATGCATCCACCACACCCCACAAACCTTCATTCACCAGATGTTCCAGAATTGATATTCAAAATCCCCATCATGACATATCTGGCACTCTAGTTGCATAAACCTTAGTATTCATCATCACAGTTCATCCCTGTCACTGATCAATGACACTGCCAGGGTTCCAGAATGGGGGGAGATCAAGGTTTCTATAAATAAGCCTTCCATATCCAACTAGGGGCTTGGGAGAGCAATACCCAAGGTATCAATGGGGATGGTCTGCTTCTCCAGTCAAAATCATTCCGCAAAAGATCCAGGTCATTTAAATGTTGATCATTATGAACAGAGTTTCACGGACTATATGACAGCATGTTGAAAAACATCTTAAGTCTGGACCCAAAAGATGATAACATTTGAATTGGAAGATCTGACAAATCGGACCAACAGTCTCCAGACTTTAGGCCCAGAAATAGAAAAAGCTCTCTTACCAATTTCAGTGTTGGTTCTAGCAACACAAGACATTCAACAATGAATCAGCATAATTGTTGAATCTTCCGATTTGGTTTGCATGATTCAACATAGATTTTAAATATTGAGGTTGGCCAGACTGCAAAGTGTTTCAAAACCAGGAGACAGTTTTTAAACACTTTTCTCACTCTCTTAGGGAACCAGTGATACTTTTGTAATTCAAGACACAAAAATCTTTATTAATGGTGTTTTTGATAATGGTCGGGCAATAGAAAAAAAAAAAAAACTCGTAAGCATGATCATTTAAAATGTTTTTCAAAAGTTCACTGTTTGTAGAACAAATAATTATCATTCAGGTAACTTCCATATCCAAATAGGAGCTTGGGAGAGCAATGTGAGTGAGCTCCCCAGTGGGGTGGGGTCTGCTTCTCCAGTCTAAACATTATGGGCAATATTAATTTTAAATGTTGAGATTATGAACATAGTTTCAGACTATATGACAGCATGCTGGCAAACATCCTATCCTCCACCCCAAAACTGATAACATTTGTATGTTTTGCACAAATCTCACCAACAGTCTAGGTCTAAAGAGTGGAGCCCGCCCATTTGCTCCTCTCATGGCCGTACTAATGTTATTGATTTTCGCAAACAAGACAAAAGATACTTAATCGAATCCACTAATTGTTCCATCTAGCTTCCTATTTAGTTGCATCTTCCCTGCTGCCGCTTTGCCATAATTAAAAATTTATTGGAGCTTCCAAAACTGTTCAATATTGTGACACTTAAACACTTTTCTCACTCTCTTAGGGAACCTGTGATACCTTTGTAATTCAAGACACGAAAATCTTTATTAATGGTGACAAAGATAATGGTTTCAATTTCAAATAAACAGCTACAATCATTTAAAATGGTTTTATCTGGTCAGCTGTTTGTAAAGTAAATAATTATCATTACAGGTAACTGTGGCAGTAGTAGCATTAAATCTTACCACCAGACATTTCGAGAAAATCTTCTGCTTCTGCCAGTCTGTTGTAGCCAGACCCTGATTCCAAGATGCTTTGAGCATGGCTTATACCCTGTGAGGTCAAACAGAATGACAGCAAGCAATGACATTTATATTTAAACCTAAGACATATTTAATCAATCACTTAATCAATCACTGAATCAACCAACCAATCAACAAATTAATCAATCAGTCAATTGACATTGTAGAATTCTATAAATGTAACAGTCATTGAATTCTTTCAAAGCTGTTGTTTAATTTACTCTATATATTACTGGTAAGTCAGATTGTTCATCAATGTCATCCCCCGCCCACTATTGTAGGCATAAGTGTTTCATTACATATAATACATTCTGAGTTACTTAATTCTGAATACATGAATAATAATATCTTTTATCTTAGGGCATTTCCCTGTCATTTCTTTGATTTCAATTCAACATAATTTCAGTTTATAACTGTGATAGATTCTACAGGTGGGAAGCACACATTAACATTCTAGTATTACCGTTCAGTTGATTGTGTTATTCCTTGTTTGTGTACTATTTTGATGTTGTGCTTGTCGCGAATAAAGATTATTATTATTATTATTATTATTATTATTATTAAATTCAATATTAAGGAAGAAATAAACTAATGCTGAAGCTAATCAACTAGATGTTGCCTGAATTTCGTTTTTTAATGGGTGAACTGTTTGCCATTGATGATCTTATTGTACGTCACAAAACGAAAGCAAACAATGAATCTGCAGTCAACTACTGTAGATAAATTAATGAATAAGAGGAAGCTTTAACACTGAGTAAAAGGATGCAATTTTATGAATCTATTAATTCAAGGATCTGGTTCAAATCATTGCAACTTCAATCTGAGATCCAATATGCAACAATTGTATTTATGATTTCACTGCTCTAATAAAAAGAAATAACCAGGAGTCCATTTTGAAACTTAATAAAAACAAGATAGATATTAAAATGCTGTTCATCAATGACAAAAAGCTGTTTAAGAACTATCCAATGATTGAAATGATTGAGTGCCCACAAAGGGTCTGAAACCCCATAAAGCAATCAAATATAAATCTTTGGATTGAATGGACCACTCAAAATTGCAGTCCAAGCAGCTTTCACAGGGGAGGGGGATGATGCAGCTTTGCACATGCCTTGCAAAATGCTTCAATGAAGAGTGATGAAAATCAGACAGGCTTAATAGGAAGTCAAGGCAATAACAATAAATTGGATGAGGAGTCAAGTCATAAATAGTGACACAAAGGCCTGAATGGAAAGAACAGATTGGTCAGTTGCACCATATGGGTCCAAAATGTTGACAAAGAAGATTGATGAAAGATGTATTGAAATTTTTAAAATGAAAGGTCAAATGAAAGGTCTCCTGAAAATTAAATTCAAATGGATGCAAAGAAAGAGAAACGAATGGAGAAAGCTGGAACAGAAGCACATCTACATAGACAGTAATCAAATGGACGTTGACTTATTCTGGACATTTTTCAAGAGAAAGTGGAAATTGCCTTGAAAAGGAGATTATACAGCACACAATGTCATGAAAAAACACGAAAAGACAGGCAACAGATGACTTGGATAGACACTATCAAAACATGGACCAGACAGACAACAGAATCAATAGATTGGCAAACTGGCAAACGAAAGAGATGAATGAAGAAAAGTGGTCCACAATGTTGCCAAAACTCCCAAGGAGAATGGCTAAGAATTGACAAAAATATAAAAATATTATATATATATATATATATATATATATATATATATATATATATATATATATATATATATATATATATGAAGACTCTACCAAAAGAAATCAACAACAAACGATTGTGACAGAGAGGATGCTGAAAGTGGGAAACAGCTCTTCCATCATCACAGTCAAAAGCCGCAAAGTGACAATGACTATACATCATGTAACATTACTGGAAGAGAATTTGACTTCGGAAATCTTATTTCCTCGGAAAAGCTCAAGCTGGAATTTCAGCTTTGACTAATCAAACCAGACACATTGACATTCACCAACAATCATGCAGTCTCACTGCTCCACGATCATTATCTCATGCAATAGTGTCAAAAAGAATTTTGTTGCTAGTACATGTTTGTTGCCAATATTTGATGAGGATGGCCCATCATTGATCCTTTACATTCCTCACTGGTGGTTGAAGAGATGGTTCAAAGTAATTTAAAACTGTTTGAAAAATTGAACACTGTTGTCTTACTTTTAGGTCAGGTTTTGCAGAAATACACTGTGACAGAAAATATAACTACTTAATATTATAATGAATACTTTAGTATACAAAGATGCATTAGTCAAATTTTGCTAGTTATATATATTTTTTAATAATCACTTCTATCAGAAAACATGAAAACAATGAAGTTATCAAATGCTTAGAATTGACTATTGAATGTCCCAAAATATAAATGACTCCCTTCAGTCAAAACGAGACTTAAACTCACATGACCAACTCTTAGCAAATAATGCCTACATTATGCAATACATATAACATAATTTCAAGAATATACTGGTAGTGACTAAAGGCAAACCAAAGCCTATTCTCCAATGAATTTCGCTAAAGTACTACACATGTTCCATCGGTTAGATGTCCATTACAGAAGCAGGAACAACACTACAATAATTTTTGAAGCACAAAAGAGTCCAGCACACTTTGTCATTGAATAATTAATCTGCGCCTTCCATCTTTTCTTGTGTTTTAATAGAATGAATGCAGATGGCGAAATTTGCATTTTTCTCAAGCAATCATTCTTAAGTAAAATGGGAGATTAGATTATGCATTTGAAGATAGGCCCTGTTAGATTAATTTATACCTAGTTGTCATAATACAGAATAATGATTAACTGAAATTAGGTACATGTGAACTGCTGTGGCAGTGCAAATGTGTTTGCATTTGGTAGAAGTACTGGTAGACTCAAAGTCAATAGTTGCAGCAGACTTGACAGACAGAAGGAATAGAGGGGTTGCATCCGTGGCAGTGGTTTTTAGCACATGAGAAACCCTATTAAACCACTCCTAAAAAACCAGCAAAAATTATTATTATTATTATTATTAGTAGTAGTAGTAGTAGTAGTAGTAGTAGTAGTAGTAGTAGTAGTAGTAGTAGTAGTAGTAGTAGCAGCAGCAGCAGTAGCAGTAGCAATAGTAGTAGTAGTAGTAGTAGTAGTAGTAGTAGCAGTAGTAGTATTCATTCAGAAGGTGATCATATGAAACTATTTGTCCTTCACATGAACTTGTCACTTCTATTTACACTGTGCATCTTCCTGCCTCATGTAATGAAGCCTTTTTCTCCAAATGTGCCACATCAAGCGATCTCAATCTTATCGATATCCTTGTGAACTCTGCAGCTGCATGGTTGAGAATTTGCTTATTTTCTTAGGCTGTTTTCAGTTCTAGAGCTCTAACATTTGCTATGCTAACATGATATCAGTCCATTTCCATTTTTATTTATTTTGCTGTACATAACAGATTCTGGCTCATCCTATTTTCCTTGTTCTTCTCCAAATTTGTTTCAAATCCAGAGTACAGTTAACAACAAATTTACTCAATCTGCTGGGAACAGGTAGAATGCTTCATATACCTGGGATGTCAAATAACAAACAATGCAAATTGCAAAATGGAGGTGAAAAAGAGACTAGCCATGGGAACAACAGTAATGATCAAGTTAACCAAACTATGGAAAAATAAATCAATAAGCACTACCACAAAACTGCGATTGATGAAAACCTTGGTATGGCCAGTGGCGACATATGGATGCGAATCCTGGACATTAAGAAAGGATGAAGAAAAACGCATATAGGCCTTTGAGAACAAGTGCATGAGAAAACTGCTATGCATACCATGGACAAAACTACTAACTAACGAGGAAGTTTACAGCATGGCCAAAACAGAAAAAGAACTACTAAATCAAGAAAAACAAGGTGAGTTACTTTGGGCATGTGATAAGACATCCACAAGACACCATCGAGAGCAGCGTGATCACAGGACTTGTTGAAGGAAACAGAAGACGAGGACGACCAAAGATATGCTGGATTGACAACAATACGACATGGACTGGCCTTTATGGAGGCTGTCTACTACGCACAGCACAAGACAGATCACGCTGGAGAACACTGACCCATTCTTGTAGCCTACTGTCACCCAGCGACGACAGCGCAATGACTTGACTTGACTTACTGGGAATATGATTTTAGTATTAAACAGTGGTGGTTCCAAGAACTCTTGGTGGGGGGATGCACTGAATTTCTAGGAAGTCGTTGGAAGATGCAATGAATTTCTAGGAATATCCTGCCAATTGTCAAAGGAATTACATTTACGGTAAACGGTTTAGAAGAAATCTGTAGATTTGATTTATAAAATATAAAGTTCATAATTGATAATGTATAAAAGCCATTTCAGTCTTGTTGTACAAAGTCATAGTGCAAAATCAAGTTTTCTATTGCTGGAAGTGAATCTGTGAATTTGTCGATGACATTGTCTATGAATATGCCCATATCTTTGTGGATATACATCAAGGTTATTCCGTTTAGATGATCATCTTCCATTGAAGACACATTTCTGGTGGGCCGGTTGGGGGATGCATCCCCAGTCAGCCACAACGTGGAACCACCCCTGGTATTGAACATCTAAGACGGGTGGCCAATCAGCGGCCCATGGGCCACAGGTGGCCCATTGGCTGCTGATTGGCGGCCCTCAGAGCATCTTTCCAAATAAATTGTAGTGGTCCTATGTATGCATACAATATTTGTGTCATTAGTAGGACTTTCAGTTCCTGTGCTTAATTTAGTAAAATAATAACTTGTTACTATTCAATTATAACTGGTACCAAGTACTGGTAGTAACTGGTACTATCGGTACTTGACTGCAGTGGACTGTACTACTGTTGAAAACAATGAAGTGCAACAAAAGGCACCAAAAATGGGGCCCTCCTCATGCTGATCAAAATTTATAATGGCCCGCTTGTAGCAAAAGGTTGGCCACCCGTGATCTAAGACATTTTCACAATGACATAGCTTGTATATTGCATCACTGTCTTATTTTCAGCAAGCATCATTATAGCGAAAAACTATATGCTGACATAAGAACCTTACTTAAAAAGTAAATTTAAAATGAAAACCTTCACAGTGTTCATGTTTTTACAGCAAAATCTGCTTCAATGAAATATATTAGATGCACAACAAATGTTCAAAATGATGTCCCTCTAGTCAAAACAGGTATCAATGGTTAATTAATCAGCCAGTCTGACCAGATCTCAATGAGATGCTGGTGTCATCTCAAGTACATTGTGCTCCAAAGGAAGCAGCAAATTTTCAAATCTACTGGATTCAGGTCATGGCTGGCTGGTGACCAGAAAGAAGATGGGGCAAGATGAATTCTGATGTGTCCTGGTGCAGGCATTCAACAATTGAATAAGTCAAGAAATTTGTCCTATAGCATGATTTTGTCTATATACTGTACATACATACATATTTTATTATTATTATTATTTTTATTATTAGACAATTTCTATAGTGCAGTATTAGCAGCAGTAACAAAGCTGATGCCTACAACAAGAATGCTTTAACACATCAATAATATCTAAGTCTAAATAAATGAGTTTTTATAAGTTCCTAGTGAAAAGTCCGGTGGAATCAGATTTAGTTATGTCATCTGGCAGAGAGTTCCACAGAATCAGGTTCCTCTGCATGAAAGATCTTTCTCTGAACTTCACAGTCTTGGATGGAGGAGGGACAAGAAGTCTAACATGATGACTGGATCATAAGTGTGATCACTGCTCATTTGACGTTGATCTATGCACAAGTGCAACTAGATACCGGCAGTCGGGGTAGTACAGGTCATGTAGCACCGAAAAATCAGCCAGCAGCGCTTGTATGTTATCCGATCATGGATCCGAAGCCAGTGGAGACAGTCTCTGAGTAGTGGTGTGATCAACATCAAAGCTCAAAGACTGTCAGGGATCTTGGAGTTATCCTCAACGACAGTCTTACTATGACCGACCATATCAGCAAAGCAGTCTCAACCAGCTTCTATCAACTACGCCAACTCCGTCCAATAGTAGACTCTTTAACCACAGAAGTAGTACAGACTATTATACATGCATTTATTTTGTCACATCTTGACTATTGTAATAGTCTCTTCTACTTAGTCCCAGAAAATCAAATCAGGAGACTTCAAGCAATCCAAAACTCAGACCCTCCACTGGCTACCAGTTCGAAAATGGATTATATTCAAAATAATCTCGCTCGTAGACAAATGCCTAAGATCTGAAGCTCCAGACTACCTTATGAGGGACCGCAAACTACTAAGTGACATTGGAAGAAACTGATCGATCAGCACAAGGTCTCTATTGACGCGAATACTATCAGTACCTCGCACAAGAACCAAAATCAGAGAATGCTCCTTTTGAGTAAATGGCCCAGCACTCTGGAACTTGTTACCGCCATATCTTAGAGACGTAACACTTTCCTGCGAAACTTTTTTGCATCTCTTAAAACATATTTGTTTAGCACACAAGCCAAGGTGCATTAGGTCTAATTAATTATGCGCCTAGAAATGAGATGATGATGATGATGATGAAGTGGTCACTCAAGCGACATCCAGAGACGATCCGTGCAGGGAGGTTTAGAACGGACTGCAGGCAATTCAATTTAGTGTCTGGGAGACCCAGTTGCACACTATTGCAGTAGTCTATCCTCACCAGTACGAAGGCTCGGACGAGATGGACCGCTGCAGTAACTGGGAAATAGTGACGAACCATTCTGACTCTCCGCAGTTGGTAGTGACATTGGCAAATCACATTGTTTATATGAGCCTCAAATGACAGTCCCATGCAAGTATACTCCCAGGAGCCGTAGGCTATCAGAGGGCATTGGTCACATTGCCCACCTTTGGTATATATATATATATATACAGTGTGTATATATATATATAATTATATATATATATACAGTGTGTATATATATATATATATATATATATAACACACACCCACACATATATTAGAGCATCAATAGCTACTGGTAGCTCACTGCACAGAGCATCAGCATAGTCCTAGAACCATCAACCTGGGTTTGATCCTATGGAATACAGCTGGTGCATCTCAGGCACTCACATATTCACTGGCATGGAGTAGACATTGACATGGAATGCATAGTGCCTTAGGCTGATTCACTCGTGTTTCAATATAAAGCATAACATAAATTGAACACTTACCGCCATTAATGCACTACAATATTTATAACAATTCTGTCTTCTTTACTCAAAGCAATTGTCCTGTCTACGTCAAAATCATCGTCCACTTGGCTGCCATCCCAATGCCTGCAGCTGATACTACTGCTTTAATGTAAAATTTCCAGTGCTTCTTCCAGTGGGAACGCATGGGAAAGGCAATCCCACACTTTTTGTCAGATTCATTTATACATTGATATGCAATAAAAAAGGTTATCACCACTTTTTGACACTTTATGAGCACGAAAAATCATCATCACCACTAAAAATTAAAAAAATCAAACCTTTTAGTGGTCCATAGGAATTTCTCTTGATGTCCCTGGAAATGAGTTCCCAAACATTTTTTCATAGAAAAAAGCACTGAAAATTTTCATAGTAAACTAGTGCATAATTAGAATAATTTCATTTACAATATTTGGTCGTTGTCAAAGTTATGAGGTGCATTATGTGCACCCAAGTTTTCAGACCTAGAGCAACGTTTCTAATTTGGTAGGTATTAGACCAGTCAATTCAATTTCACAGATTTCAGAACGTGAGTTCCTAAAATAACAAATTCTGAAAAATTCTCTAAACTGCTAGTATAAGTGCAACTTTCCAGATTGTTTACTGTATAGATTTTCAAATTGAAAGAGCATTTATGCTCATTTGAAATCTCAACGAACAAAGCCATTCCTTCAAGTTGATTGAATATTATGGATAGAAAAATGAATATCTATCACAGTAGAAAAAAGCAAGATAAATGCATGAACTCCATAACATAATCCATCAATCTTATTGAAACAAACTAGGAAATGTCTATAATGTAAGTCTGGGTATTAGTAATGTCTCCTGCCAACATTCATGTCACATAATTTTGTTTTAATGACTCTCATAACAGATTGCCTAATCTCCATTTATTGCACATAAAAGAGTAAAAATATGGTCAACTGCAGCACACAGAAAATGGTCAGTGATAACAGAAAGATAGAAACAACAAATACGTTTGACATAGTTCTGGACTAACATAGCACAGACATAGAGCAATAACACAGTAACTGAGGAAATAAAGAAGATGGCCTGTACTAATGCTGAAGTGGTGGACATGTTGGGCTTGTAAATAACATAGGCAGCAGTAGAGGTCTGTTGAGTCTTCATTATGGGAACAGATACAAGAGCAAAAACGCTTCAGTCAAAAAAGTGCAAATAAAATAAAAATCTATAAATATATGAAAATACTAAATCAGCATGCAGAAAAGCTAAACATTCATTCCTGCGTCTGTGATTTTATCACCATTTGAGCGTTGTTTGACAAAAAATTTCAGTCATTGCACTAGTCTAGATCTAACATGCAAAAGCTTCAAAGGATTCAGAATTCTATTGCCCGAGCCATTACAAAAACTCGTAAGCATGATCATATTAAACCTGTTCTTCAAAAGTTACACTGGTTGCCGGTAGAACAGAGAATTCTATTCAAAACTGGTCTCCTGGTTTTTAAAACACTGCAGTCTGGCCAACCTCAATATTTAAAATCTATGTTGAATCACCCAAACCATCGTCATTCAACAAGGTATGCTGATTCATTGTTGAATGTACCTAGAACCAACACTGAAATTGGTAAGAGAGCTTTTTCTATTTCTGGGCCTAAAATCTGGAACTCTCTCCCTCCGGCTGTCAGATCTTCCAATTCATTGAGCATCTTCCGATCCAGACTTAAGACGCATCTCTTTCAATTGGCGTTTCCTCCATAGTCCGTCTCACTCTCTCCCTCTGACTGATCTCTGGAATGACCTGGATCTTTTGCAGATTGATTTTGAAGTACCATCGATTGATACCTTGGGTATTAGAACTGGTGCTATAGAAGTGCATAATTAATAATTAATAGTCATTCCTATCTGATATGGATCAATTTAATTTTGACATACAAATAGCTTGATATATATAAATATATGAACAAATACTACTACAAAGGGCCTTGAACAAATAAATCATTCAGGAAATTATCATTCTTATGATAGTCTATGCACTGTTGTAAATTGTCAGTCACCTCAATTACCAGGGTAGTAGTTCTTTTATTTGGAAACCAGTTTCTGTAATGTGTACCTTACAGATAAAATGGTCTTACCATCATATTCACACTGTAACACAATATTTCTATATGCCTTCAGTTTAGCTGTAGTAAAGACTGAATTGGATTTCCATAAGTTATGCAGCTTCTGCAAGGCATCATGTGCCATTCCCACTGTTCACAGCGCCAATCTGCCCACAACCTCGGGGTAATTTTTGACAAATCGACAAAACCTATCACTTTAATCTTGCTAGTAAAACTACTCATTTGCAAATTAGAGCTGTTTATAGAATACGGGATCCTGTAAAAAGATCTTTTCTTGTTCAGCGAGCAATGCTCTCTATACTAATATCCGTGATGGTGACCCAGTAGCATGCAAAAGGGGGGCCGGTGGGTCAGTGGTGGACCCGGAATCTGGTCGGCATAAAAATTGACTCGGCAACTTTTTTTACTCATCAAACATTTTTTTATCAACTTGGCCCCAGGCACCCACCACTCTCTGCATGCCACTGTGGTGACCCAATCCTATGTGAACAGATATGCAGTATCAACTGAAACCATTCAGTATTAGAACTTGTGCTGCAAGTGCATAAACATTACTAGTATTATTTGTAATCTTTTGCTTAATCCTTAATGCAAAACAAACCTAAATGCAGATTTAATGTGTACATTGGTCTCCTTTGAGGAATTAATTTTCATGATTTTCTTTTAATTTCATTTCTCTGCTTATGTTATGGTTACTTGGTGACAGAGCTGCCACAGAGGATTTAAATGTCATCCATAAATCTAATGTTCTGAGCATGAATGACCACTCACTATTACTCAAGCATCAAAACAAGCAATGCACTCAAAGAATCAATATTTCTACAAGAATGTATTGAGCAGGATGCGTGGTACATTATCAGCTGAAACTTAATTGCACGTGACCCGCTGTCTGTGAAAGTTCAGGTGAAAAAGAAAATAAAATACAAAAAGACATAAATATCATAGAAAAAATAAAAACAAGCCTAAACGTATAATTTCCTCTTACAAGAACTAAATTAAAAACTACCAGTACTGTTGTCAGAATGAAATAAAAATTAACTAAACAATTTCTGTTGTGAATACATCCATGGGCTAGTAGTTATTCTAAAAAAGCACATACTACTTTTAAAAATATGACCCTGAACTTCTGTCATAAAGCATAATGCAGGTCTGCTCTCTTCCCTAATAATTCTGCTAGGCAATTATAACCTCCCATCACAAAGTGCTGCATGCATATGGCATTACTGCATTGGATAGCACCAAATTGCATTGCTACCAGTGATACTAGACTACCGGTAGTTCCATTAATTGTAAATTATTGCTCATTACTTCTGGCAGAGTCAGAAACTAAGCATCAACAAGGATAGTTTTGGTCAAAAATGCTGACGATGAACTAATAATGCCAGGTCCATGAGATGTGTATGTGACTATGTGTGGGGGATATGCTTAGTGTAAACCCTTCCCTCTCATTTGACAAAACATGTCACGAGTCAGGAGAGACCAAAATCCTCCTTCCCACCCTTTGCATCACAGCACCACGTAATGTCACGCCATTACCCTTACTGGTTGGTTGTGCAAATGGCCAAGTAATGACCTCCATTGCTTTCTGTTCTGAACTGTGCATAAAGGTCAGATACTGAGAGGCCACTCCACAGTGATGACATCTAGCCACTAGCCAAGAAATTTTTGGTCTACAACATTTTCTCGTGCCTTCTACTAGCCCTGTCATCACAGAGCCAGCCATTTATGGTGTCCACTATTTCTCATTAAATGGCCAAAATAGCACGGTTTGCACATTCTACTATGGGTCCGTAATTCACAGTTGATATTGGTCATTTAGTGAACAATTGACCTAGTGGCATAGCGTGGGGGAGCTTGGGACAGGCCGCCCTGGGCGTAAAATTCTTTGGGGTACAAAATTTCAAGTGAACAAAACAAAAACTTGTAATAATAAATCATAAATTAGGCTTATATATGTCATTCACAAAGAAGAATTGCAAGTACTGGTACTTACTGGTAAGTACTTTCTTAGAATTTATTATTGGAATGTGGGAACACTATACGAGAACCTTTTCTTTTTGCCTGTCAAGACATTTGGGGCACAAGTTAGAGTTGCAATCCCTCTTTTCCCTGGTGCTGGCAACCCATGCTATGCCACTGAATAGACCTCTATATCTGTAACCTTTCTCAACCCTGGAATTCTCAGCAGTTTCCTAATATAATTATTCCATAACATTTGGATACTCTTTCTTCTTCCTTCTTTAGTGTCCACGCTTCACAACCATAGGTTGTGACAGGCCATATGAGAGCTTCTATTAAACGTAGCTTGGTCGAGATAATGATAGATTTGCTTTCCCATGCTTTTGCCAGATTGATCATGATTTCAGTGCACATAGCTAACCTGATTTTCATGTTATCAGTGCATCTAGCATCTTGAATGAATTTGCTGCTTAGGTACACAAAGCAATACACTTGCTTCGATTCATCATCGTCCATAGTGATTTGAAAAGTTTCATTAGTGCTGGTCATTACTTTGTTCTTTTTGGCATTAATACTCAAGTTTATCTCTTCTGCTGCTGATTCTACACAATGCAGCAGTTCTTATGACTCTGTATGGGACCTTGCTGGTATAAAAACATCATCATGACTTAGATACTTAATACACCATTGCATAATAAATTTGGTCTTGTTGCTAACACAGGGTGGTATTTGGGAGTCGGACCAGTGGCAGTGGAGGAACTAAATATGGCCATTTCCTCAGTTCCCTTTCCCTTGCTATTTAAAGAGCAGACAAGTCAGTAAGCAGAGACCAGGAAGTTCCCATTTCCTCTGTAAATACCCCACACTACTTTAACATAACAGCCAAGCACATCAATAGGAATTTTGAAAGCTGATATTCAACATTGTTTAGGCCTAATGTCTCTCCTGCTGTTTTTCTCCATTCAATCCCTAGTCATCTCAGAACCATGGGTGCCCACAGAAAATTTTCCAGCAAAATCCAAACAAAATCAGGTACCGTTATACTCTAATAATTAAATATAAATAGTGCATTTGTATGAAAATATTGGTTAAAAGCCAAAATATTTTAGTTAAAAAATAGATTTGCATGTTCCAGGAGACAAGTGCCCCTCTTGCTCGTCAAGGTTTTTGGGCAGACAAACCTTCTCCCCCAAACATTTAAACATTTCAAACTCCCCCTCCCCCCCCCCAATGTCAAGGTGGCTAGAATAAACACTGTGTAGGCATAATAAATTAATAAACTCACCTTCAGTTCTGTGACAAATGAAATACAAACGCCGGCCATAAAAACGGTCAAAAATGCGCGATATGCCATCGATCGGGTGCTAACCTCTCGCCGATCAATAAATAATTATTACAGCTATTTGCGTCAAATGGCAGTTTCAATTTCACGACCGATCAATCAACGCGCGCATATAGACGCCGAAGAGGAGCGATTTGTTCGGCCATCGGCGAATCCATTCCTCACTCAAAGCCAATTATATAACGCCTTCTTCGCGACGCTCGGACAGGCATCGTCACTTCCAAAGCCATCGTCGAGTCTGTCGAGTTTCAGCAGCAATTCGAAGCCTTTCTAGGAAGCCGCCTTGGTTGCAGGACCGCTCCTCATTCGCCCCGTCGTCCGGCTTTCGTTGCCGACGGCGGCGGCGGGCAGTCTCTGCCCCGGTCTTCGTCGATGGTAATTGAAGCCGTCCGTTGCACGCCGCTCGCAATCGACAGGATGCGTCCAGGTATCCGACGTCGTCCACTTATCGGCATAATTAATTCCACTGACCAAACACACAGGTTGCTCTATGTAGGCCTAACGGAAACCATTTTCAATGTAGACACAAAGGCATACGTCTATAGCCCTAAAGATAATTTAGGCTTGCTAGTTGGGTGAGCGGAAAATCATAGAAATATAGTATTGATGGCTTAGACGGTAGAGCGTGGAACTGAAGTTAGAGGTTCCGGGTTCGGCAGATTTTAGTGAAGAATGTAGGCAAGTGGACAGGCATTGACCGACAGCTGAGAAGGTTATGCAGTGCGGTATTTGCATGAGGGCCGTCCATAAAGTAGTAGTAGTAGTAGTAGTAGTAGTAGTAGTAGTAGTAGTAGTAGTAGTAGTAGTAGTAGTAGTAGTAGTAGTATAGTAGTAGTAGTAGTAGTAGTAGTAGTAGTAGTAGTAGTAGTAGTAGTAGTAGTAGTAGTAGTAGTAGTAGTAGTAGACTTCTTTAGCGCCATTGCAGTAGTACATCTGCACCAGTCGATGGTCGCTTCAGTGAATAATCGTAGTCGTGAATCATTGTCCGTGGTGAATCGAGGTTGTAATCCAAAGGTCAGTCCGTACTTCCAGATTCCAGGTTAAGGCGGATATGCAGTCAGGAATAGATGTGTTTTAAGTCTAGACCTGAAGGTAGTAAGACAATCAGTTTGGCGGACCTGTACCGGCAGAGAATTCCAAAGTCTGGGTCCGGCGACAGAAAAAGCACGTTTTCCAGTATAGTAGTCCTGCTATAGGGTATGTAAAGAGTAGTAGCATCAGATGACCTCGTTGAGTGCTGGTTGTCTTGAGCTGTCAGTAACGATCGGAGATACATTGGCTGATTTGTGTGGAGCGTCTTATGCACAATGAGACTTATCTTGAATTCAATTCTTTGTTTGACAGGTAGCCAATGAAGTGATTTTAGGATCGGTGTGATGTGCTCATATTTGGCAGTTCCAGTGATAGCCCTGGCTAAAGTACGTCACACCAGTAGCGTAATTTCATACTTTTCTTGGGGAGATGAGATCAGTGTTTAATCTAGACTCCTGGACTCCGGGGGAAACTGAAAAAGCGGGGGAGGGAGGGAACTGACAAAGCCGGGTGCAATTCTGCTAGGGGCCGTTGTTAGTCCATGTCAAAAAAGTCAAAGTCAAAGTCCTTCCCCGAGCCTCACGGGCTCATAAGGCGGCGCTGATCTCCGTTTCTATAGCCATCAGCCAGGCGTGCAATGCCACGGATACGGAGCTAGTGTATCGCATAGCGTACCTGTTTGACTTATCGCAGAGATTTTTACCACTGCTCCTCATTTTACCACTGCGAAAAAGGCTGAGTCGACCTTTAAGGCTCCTGCGGGACTCGAACCCGCGACCTCCAGCTCCATCGTCCAACGTTGTTACCACTCTGCTAACTTCCAGCCCCATTAGTCCATGTAGTATTTCAAAATTTCCGGAGGGGGATTGGAAATTTCCGGGGGGAAAAGGGCAATCCCCCGGAAACGGCCTAGATTAAACACTGGATGAGATAATTTTTTGCCAAATTTTGGCAAATTTTAGGCAATTTGTGCAAAATTTAGGCAATTTTTGCAAATTTTAGACACATTTTTGCAATTTTTAGGCAAATTTTTGCATTTTTTGCAATTTTGGCAATTTTTGGGCCAATTTTGGCGAATTTGCAATTTTTAAAATATTTTTGAGCAAATTTTTGGCAATTTTTGCGATATTTTGCACATTAATACGCTATAAATTATTTTTTTCATTTCCTTGGGGGCCACGGCCCCAGCCCCCTCAAATGACGCCCCTGCGTCACGCTCGAGGGAAGGGCATAAGAAAGTGTGACAGTTTGTGATAGGAAGGGGGTGGTAAAGACTACTATGACGTCACACTTTCCGCACACATGAAACCTGAAATATACGGTGATATTTATCGGGGGCGGGAAGATGACAGAATCGGTTAGGCGCCGTCCACAAATGACGTAACGCGATGTTGGCAGTTGTGTGATCCCCTCCCCATCGTCACAAGTCGTCACAAAAAGTCAGACCTCTAAAATGACGTCACAACGCGTTAACCAACTTACCCCCCTATTTCTAACGTCAAACTTAATGCTTCAGTTCACTTATTCCCAGGGCCGGAGCGACCCACTCCGCGAACTCCGCGAGGCAGGGGGGCGCACGCTTTTGAGGGGCGCCAAATTTTCGAAGTGATCAATTATTGAGATGACGCTCTGTTAAGTCTTTAGCACAAATGATCAGCTACTTCAACCTACTATACTGTTCTTTACATAGAATTGAACTATAATTCATATATTATTTAAAGAAGACGAGCAGAAAGCTTACGAATTTTTATGAACCGGCGCCTAGTTAGGCTATTTGTCTCACGTGACCTGACTGCTTTTATGAATATTCATTTCTACGCGCGGTAGCACGGGTACCTCTTTGTTAAAAGTTAGAATATTGTGTTCAAATTTACGTAATCCTTGATTACTTGGTATATTAAATTGAGACGAACACTTGGCATTTGTGCTCCTTTTGTTTTGACAGTTTTGTCATCCGGAAACCGCCGTCGCGTCTTACCCTGGACGTTTAGATTAAATAAAGACGATGGCTAGATTTTGACCGTTCATTCGAATGCAAGATATGATTGCGTTGATTCAATTTGATCGCCCGATGGAGAGAGATATTATCTCAGTAGTAATTACTAATTGCGTGAATTTACTGTGATTTAAACGAATTCAACTACATTATGTAATAAGGTTACATAATTTTTTTCTAGACATATAAAGAAATATTCAGAGTAGGGAAGGACGGGGTATTTTCGGCCAGCGGAGAATTTCGGCCATGTCCATTCTGCCATCAATCGACAAGAGTGCAAAAAATAAATTACTGATACCTCCCTTTAGGCCTATTAGGGTAATCATTTCTAAATTGCGATTATTAATATGGATTCCAAAAAGAAACTCTGGTGCAGCAAATAGAAAGCGAAAGACATCTACTGCTGAAATTGCCTGGATCTGGAGGCCCTTTTAACAGATATTTAAAAGATGTAACGGGATTAGAAAGGGAAATCTCATCATTTAGAGTTTTATTTAAATCGAGTCTACTCAGTTTCTTAATCCACGTGAGACTCTAAAGTTTAGTCATTTAAACCATCTCACTTTCTCCAACATGACCATTGCCTTACGGATCTTGCTTACACTTCCTGTCAGTGTGGTCGGTGGAAAACCGATCATTTTCCAGATTAAAATTAATAAGAATCTATTTGAGATCAACTATCGCTCACGAAAGGCTTTTGGGCCAGGCCTAGTTACATTAGAAAATGATGTATGTTCTAATTTGGACATACTGTAACTGAACTAAAAGAGAGATTTGCTAACATGAAAGCCAGTAAAGCACAGTTGTAGTAGCTACATTTTTTCTCTGTAAGATAAAGGCATTGTATTATTATTATTATTATTATTATTATTATTATTATTATTATTATTATTATTATTATTATTATTATTATTATTATTATATTGTATTATAACGAAGAAGCCCGTTATGTGTCAGATCCTTAAAATTGTTTATATTGAGTTCATATTGCCAATAGATTTACGAAGTTAAGGTGTATCCCGAGGAAACAGTCTGTCGCTGCCGGGGCGCCAAATACGAAGTTAAGGGGGCGCCCGATCAATTCGGCCCTGCTTATTCCTTGAATGAAGCGGGCATTGCAATGAATTCGTTTGAAAATACTCATTATATAATTATTACAGTTGAAGCGATATTCAGAAACTTTTGCAAATTCTTTTTGAAATGAACTATTATAAGTTAAAATAGGTTCAACTTTGCGGTAATATAGCATTTGCGGTATTAATTAATAGCAATATTTAGTATTATGTGACGTCACATTTTGGAAACCCTTCCTCGTCGTCACACATCGTAACAAACGTTTGAACTCCCTCCCCTAAGTGCGTGACGTCATTTATGGATGAACTTACACTAAGTGCGTGAACGCTGTCAGAATGGATGGCTCAAGCCACGCAGGGCAGGAAAGTCGACAGAGCCTTACTCGCTAAAAAAGCTCTGAACGTCGTAAGCCTGTAACATCAAGTCGAGGAGCAGCGAAGTAAAGCGCGGGCCTATAGACGTTTGACTGGCAACCTACTCTACAGTGTAGGTTAATGGCGTAGGGCCTATGCCACTTGCGTCGCTGTAGGCGTATGGCTAAGAGACCGGAGATCAGCGCCCGGCCACCGGCCCCAACGCTCTAATCAGGGCATGGGAAAACTAGTTTAGTCTATTTTACTTTCTCTTCTGATGGAAGTATTATAATATAATAATATAACAAGGTAACAAGGTTTAAAGTGGTTCGGTAGGGACTGCCCTGTGTGAGAACCAGCTGCTCCAACAAAAGATGTCAGTGGCCAGGAACGGTTCCACGTTGGAGATGGTTGGGGATGCATCCCCCCACCGGCCCACCAAAAATGCGTCTTCAGTGGAAGATGGTCGTCTAAGCGGACTCCTTAAAGAAGTTAAAGTACAACAGAAATCTCCACAAAGATATGAACATATCCATAAACAATGTCATCGACAAATTCGCTTAATTCCAGCAATAGAAAACTCGATTTTGCACGATGACTTTGTACAGCCAGACAAAAATGGCTTTTATACATTATCAATTCTGAACATTAATATTTTATACATCAAATCTACAGATATCTTCTAAACCGTTTACATGTAGGCCTAATTATTTGGACAATTGGCGGGATCTTCCTAGAAATTCATTGCATCCCTCCACCAAGTGTTCTTGAAATCGCCACTGTCAGTTTAAGCAGTGGAAGATGGTCAGTGTCGGAAAAAATGGGGGAATATGTTGCTTTCAACACCATTATATAAACTATTAATAAGCTAAATGAAATCTTATCTGAACAGAAGATATATTGATTCAAAACATATCGTGACGTAAACAATTTGTCATCGAAAAATGAAAAATATTCATTTATAATCCAGCAAAAAATTGCAAACAATTGCCAAAAATATTTTAAAAATATGAATTTGCCAACATTGGACAAAAATTGCCAAAATTGTCCAAAATTTATCAATTTTGCAAAAAATTATATTTGCCAAAAATTGCTAAAATCAAAAAATTGTGAAAAATTTATCTCAAGAAAACCGTTTGACGCTACTGGACGTAATCAATTTGATACAAAGGATAAAAAGCTGAAAATTTCTTCCAAGGAGCAAATTCATTTGTAATTTTTCCACCAAATTTGTTTTTGAAATGAGCCCACTCAGGGGGATAGAAGCCGCTGTGTAAGCATATAGTAATTATAGGCCTATTATGTCAGGTAGACCCACATGGGATTTTAAAATTCAAATCAGCCTTTTGTACCTCCAGTCAATCTAATCTTTTGAGTGCTTTGAATAACAGCACTAAAATAGTAACAAATAAAAATTAAATCTCATTTGAATAACCAAAAATTAGCACAAAAATGGCGTAGCGTGAGGGGCCCGGGGGCATCTTTGACATTACCAAGTTTCGAGCTCATTTGATTGTCGTCTCCACCAAAAAAAAACAAAAAAACAAAAAACGTTATCGTCTCCACCTTTTTTAGGTTGAGGTTAAGTTTAAGTTAGGGTTAACCCTAACCTAACCTAATCTTAGAATATTCTTCAGGGCCCCCGATTCAGCCCATTCAACAAAGTCCCCCATCGCCCCTAGTTACACCACTGACAACATCATTTTTGATATTTTATTGACTGGAATTGGAGAGATCCATCCAGTAATCACGAATATTATTCGCGATTCAACGTCGCACAAAATTAAACATACACGCATAAGAGCTGTGCTATATAAATAAAATTCGTAGGTTATTTCTGGTGCATTTTATTTAGTGTTTTAACAGAAGTAGAAATTCGCTTATTTCTAAGCGTTTAACCAAAGTACTCGTATAATTCTAGCATATTAACGTTAAACGTAAAAATGTTATATCTTGAAGACTATTTAGAAAGTGAGTTTTGTCATTAAACTGCTTCTGATGCATTTTTGTGTTGCGACTACTTATTACAGCTACATTAGACTCGCAGATTTGGCTTTTAACATCAGATTTAACCAGTTTTTTGTATTTAAAGTCAGCCCATCGGCATTCTCCTGTCAGATGAAATTGATTAGCAGCTATTGACTGTTATTTTCGGGCCTGTTCATCTGTGGCAAATATCAGAATGTAATTAGGCAATTTATTTAACCCATTTACTATAATGCACTAGTTATCAACCTATGGCTCTACGCAGACATTATTTTCCACTCTACGTGTAAGTGTCCGAGATGCGCGATCTCAGGTCCCTAGGATCGATTCCAGTTTGATCACTCATCTAGACTAGAGCTGGCGATCTGCCGAATGAGCCACCACGCTCTTTCGGGTTTGCTCTAGTACTGATATTTACCACCTTATTCATCTTTTTGAGACTTAACTGGTGGAATTTCATAAGGAAAACAAGGAAGATAGGTACTTTACATGCATTTTAAGCAACTTATAGAAAGATGCCAGTTTGAAAGGAAATACTGTAGGAAAATAGATAATCATGGATGGTCACTACTCCCATGTAAACAGGAAGTAGAAATCTGCATATTCCTAACGAACAAACTGAAGTACCACCCAGCCAGTCAATCAGAACACATATCATAGATTTAAATTATATATTTTATCCATTTCTTTCCTATGTTATCTTAAATTCCAACCTTATATCGTGAAAAAGTAAAAAAATATAGCAAGGTAATCTCAAGATCTCATAATATGCCTCTCAAGATCTCTATGGAGCGCGTTGGCTTTGGAACTTCTTTCAGAGGAAGGATCTTAATATTACTTAGATGCCAGTTTACATGAAAGTAGTGGACCAAAATGATTATTTGGTCAAATATAATCAACAATAAGAAACCAAGAAAATCCAGGCAAAGAAGACTTTGTTCCAAAAGGTGAAGTGCAGAAACTAGATGTAGCTACTGAATGAAAGATTACAGGCAGATATAGAAACAATAGATTTAAATTACACAAAATGGATTGATTTATCCATTGAATTCCTATGTTATCTTATAAACAAGACTTAGGCTAGAGCTCTTAGCAGACAAAAGTAAAAAAATAACGATTGCATCAGTTACTCAAGATCTTATTCTGTGTATCTCAAGATTGCCATTGATACAGTCGCAATCAACTGGAACTTCTATCTGTAATTCATACCTTACAAAGCTTTCTTTTGAGATGCTATTTTGTCTACCTGATTGATTCTTAGTTCAGGATTCAAATACTTAATTAACAATGAATGAAATTCCAAGAAAATCCAGCCAAAGATTGTATTGATCAGTAATACTGCATGGAGTTCAAGGTTTTCTGTGTTGTTTTCAGCCTGATATCCTATTCTGCTTTTGAAGACTCTCAGATTATAATTTCATTTGTAGCTGAATGCTATTGCCTTTATTTGTTCGATTATCTGTTGATTTTCTAAGCTCTGTTTGCTATAATTTGACTGTGTCTGAATGTTGCAGTGATTGAGAATCTGCCCATGGAAATGAGGGACAGATTTACAGAGATGCGTGAAATGGATCTTCAAGTAGCCAGTTAGTACATTTCAAGTAGTTTCCAGATCAGCTGTAAAAGCATGATCATAAATAGTAGTAAAGTCCTCCATGTGAGGGCATTATCCAGTAGCAATAGTTTACCATGGCTTAAATATCTGACAGGTCTATGTAATTAGTTTAAGAAATTTGTTCAATTAATTAAAAATTTTATAGATATTTATTTCCATTTTAGATATATGGATAAGAGAAGCTGCATCTGTACTGGTTTACTTACTTACTTTCAGATACGATGGATAGCCTAGAAGAAAAGGTTAAGGCTTTTTTCAAAAAATGTGGCTCAGTGCCAAATTTAAAACAGGAATGGAAGGATGAGCAGATGTCAAAAATCAAACAGGTATGCAATTAATTTCTTTGATTTTCATTCATTCAACATGATTTTATTAAAATGAGCAACTGGATGTCTTGTTTTGATTTTTGAAACTGCTTACACTGGACACATCTAAAATGTGGTTGCTCAAGTTAAATATCAATATCTTGAACATTTTGTCTGCCTGTTAGCATTGTAGCTTCTTGTATGCATAGGAATATCAAAAGGCTTTAGAGGATGCTGATGAAAAGGTACAGCTGGCCAACCAAATTTATGAACTTGTAAGTATAGGACAATATAAGTTTAGCTGATTGAGTTAATTACATTCCTAATTTATTGCATTCTTGATTGGATGACTCTTTGTTGATTATGTAATACGTTTGTCCTAAGATTTTAAAACTATCGTCAAAAGTTTGTCCTTTGTTATTTTTCCTGAATATTTTTAAGTTCCAGTTGATTTATTTATTAATGGTAATGGCATTGTTATAAAAGTCAGAATGTTGCTGAATTTGACTGACTGTTCAGGTAGTAATGAAATAAAATTTATATATTATGATGATTAATCATTATTTTGTGCATTATTCTTGAATAATTTCATGCAAAAGATCTTTTTTATCCAATGAAAAATCAAGTCTATGGATTAATGAGAAATCTATTTTTGAACTGATGAGTGTGGTCAGTGGGGTCCTGAAGCCCCACATTTTATGAGAAATATTTTACATGACATAATGGTGGACATTTTAAGATTTCTTTAGTATTTATTCCTCCAGGACCCTCCTCACACCGAGAGCCCCAGAAGTAGAAAATTTTGGCCATATGGAGATTGACTGTTTGGGACATTATGAGCCCTTTTAGACTTTTTTTCTTACCAATACTTGAGGATAGAAAATCAAAAGGCATTGGGAGAAATTAGCCAATATTATCTTGTACTGTGTGGGGCATTCACACCATAAATTTTTGAAATTTTTATATTTTTACAACCTCAACAAACTGCTTGAAGTTAGTGGGTAGTAGTTGGTGTGGGGAAGTTTGTATTTTGATGCATATAGTTTTTTCTGTTGCTCCTAGCTTTTTGACTCTTAGTATCAAGGATGGTTTTAGTGTTCTGATTAAATGCTAGAGATGAGTGAATTGTCAAACATTTATTGTTCTTAGCTAAAATTGAAATGACTAATTTTGCTACACTTCTAATATTTTATGAATCAGTGAATGGTTAATATTGTCAATAGTTGTGACGAAGGTACAGTTTTGCTGTTTTTGCTGAAGTCTTTTGTAAAGGAACCAGACTTGTTGATTGCAAATGTGTCTCATGTCATGATGGTAAAAGTGTTTATCCTTGCAGTGCTTCACAATTTCATTATCAGAATATTATATGATTTTTTTATAGGTCAAACTTACAAAGGAGATTTATGTTGACTTGTTTGACTGTCTGTGCTTCTTTAGGTTGAAAGACATCTGCGAAAGCTTGATCAGGAAGTGGCAAAGTTCAAGATGGAACTGGAAGCAGATAATGCTGGAATAACAGAAGTTCTTGAAAGAAGTAAGGAAACTTTTGTCTCATCTTAGTTTAAAATGTTTCAAAATTGACTCTTATCCTGAGTAACATAATGCTCTGTCCTGATTTTTGACTGTGAATTTCTGTGCCTGGTAAATTCATGATTGTGTTGATGATGATGATGATGATGATGATGATGATGATGATGATGATGATGTATTTTTTAGATAAAAGATATTTAAAATAAAATTTTGTACTTTTCTTGTGATTATTTTCATCCTGCCTCATTATTTGAAGGGGTACTGAAACCGTTGTTTGTCCTTGAACTTATAAATGATGTACCATTTTAGATAAAAAAGTGTGAACATTTTAAAAGTCTATTTTTCTTTTGTACAATTTTTGACAACAAATACTCTGGTTTCTTGTGATTATTTTCAGATCGGCAGCACTCTTTGACCCAGATCATCAGTGGATCCAGTATTTGAAGGGATACTGGCTGACGATGGGCGTTTGTTAATTTTTGGGTTTTCTCTGTTTGAATCAATTCTAGTGTTAAGATGATGTCATGAAATATTAGATGTATTTCCGGACACCGATAGTGTCAGGAATCGTTTGTGCATCCAAAATCGGACTCATCAGTCACCAGCGAACACATTAAACATTATTAGGCCTAAATATAGCGAACAAAAACTACTGTATATTAGCTTATCATATAAATACTCTGGAAGTCATCATCGTTCCCGATGGACTGCTTACTACTACTAAATGATGTATCAATTTATTTTCCATATTTGCCTTGCAATTTGGCCTCTGTTTACAGAGTGAAGCAAATACTTTTATATGTAACCATTAGGTTTAGGACGTAAAACATAGTATTCTCATAGATATGAGCTCATATTTTTCTTTGCTTTGTTATAAACTTTAACTCATGCTTTGTTATGTTATTATTTAGGAGTTGTGGAATCAGAAAAGCAGCCTTTGCCCATCAACAATAACCATAAGGCAGAGAGTGAGTTGTTTCAATTGTTTAGAATATGTTTTTTAGCACCATATATTACATATCTTGAGTATTTTTGCTTTGTTTAAATACCGGTAGTGATGATTTTTATTTTCTCAGGTTTTTGCAATATCTCTTACTATTCTCGTGTGAAATCTGTGATTATTTGGTTTCCAAACCGTCAGAGTTGCACTTGGTTAGCAGTTTTTTGTCAATTTTATATGAAAAGATCTGTTTGAATGATTCACCAACTCTGCAAAATCAATGCGGTTGTTGACTTTGAAATAAGCAATCAGTTATGTTTATGTTTAATTTATTGTGGTTAACATAACATATGATTTTTTTCATAAGTTTGGTTTATGGTCAATTGATTTGACAGATAACGTGTTTAAGATTTGTTTGATTTGACATGTTCTGATGTTTTTTATTTGCCACGTTTCAGTAAAATGCCATTCTTCATTGCCGTGACTATGCGTAAGCATGCCTTGATAGCCTCAGCATGGATCTCAGTATGCCCATGTTGAAGTTTCATTGTCAGCCGAAATACAGAATGATTCCATTGCCCCTTGCATCCTTGGCCAGTTCTTCATCTGGTCTAGACCTAATTATGCCTTTGGGTGCTTAGCCATCTACCAGGCGCTCTGCTTGCAATGGGGATACCATGTGTTTGTGCCCTGGTTGACAGTTGGGCAGCAGAGGCCTTTCAGAGATGCATGCTGCACCTAGGAAATTACGGAAATTAATGCTTTCATAATAATGTGTTTTTATTGCTTCAAACTTTAGTTATTTAAAATATTTGTCATTAAAGAAAGAAAATTTACTGCGTCTTTGAGCAATCATGTCGGAACAAAACTCACTGATAAAGATAAGACTCTGTCGTCTCTCGCATCTGAGTTAACAAGAGACACAATTCAACCACTCACAATTAACAAGGCGCCGAGTAATAGTTTGACCTCATCTCCTGCGATGGTGATGTTCGACTCTACACCAAAAGTTCCATCAATCGCTTACAATCTTGGTAATCTACGATAAGTTTTATTTCACAAACTGCTCTTATCAATGCTGCTGTATCAGTAGGGTTGTTGGCTACTGATTTTTGACTATTGGAAAAGAAAAGAAAAAAAACAATCTTTTTTTCTCAGTTCAGTTCAGTTTGCCTTTGATTTCAGAGTTATGGGTTTGCCTGTTAACCCTTTGACCACTGCAATCCATATAACCAATCTGTTATGAAACTTAAATATCAGTTTTACGGCATCAAAGGGAAAAGAATTGATCATTATTAGTGATAGATATAAACCTTTGAATGTTTTTGGAAGTGATGTGATAACTTTGGAACTAAATTGCCAATTCTTTTAATCTTGAGTGATTTACGAAATTGTGTTAGGACATTTTTCAAATGATTATTTGATGACTTTAAAATCTGTCACCTTTTCTGAAATAGGTTTTTAAGCTGTTTTTAAAATGCTGATTCTTTGTGATTGAGAAAATTTATATTAAGTTTGTTCATAATCATTTAAAAATTTCTAGAAATGGCAAAAATGTTACTCCTTTTAGACTGAAGTTGATTTTGTGATTTCTTGCAGTTAGTAATTTTGATCTATTTTCGTGTGTGTTTAACAACTGGTACACTTTTGTTAAACTATATCTGATTAAATTACATTGCCTATGCTTTTATCTAGTTATGTTTTGTTAGCGTTTGAAATGCTTTCTTACTTATTTGTTGTTTACCAAATTTAATCATATTTGGAAGATTTAAACCTTCATTCAAACCATGACTATTTCTTCTGGAAGTCATATAGTGATTACATGAAATGAAAGGAGCATATAGCATTGACTTTATACAGCTCCATTTTAGGCAATGTGATGATTTTCTCGTTTAGGTCAAGTGGGAGCGGGCAGCACTGCAGCAATCGCAGTGGCTGCATCAAGGGCAATTGGAGCGACCCTGGAGGTGAGTGTGACAGTCCCTGCAATTATCTTGTGACAGATGATGATTTTTAGAATTGAATTGAGTGTTCATTGATGTCTTATTTTTGCTTCTGTTTAACCCTTTTACTGTACATGAACAATTTTAGACACCATCACCATGCCGGGGATTTATTTTTCGAAAAAGCGTTCTTCAAAATAGAATACTGTAATTTTAAAATTTGGTATATATCTGAGGCAATTTGAAAATTATGACGATGAGGTATACACCATTGTTTAGCTTTTTAATTGCTGTTTCTAAACATCTGTGCCCCAAAAAATTTGAGGTGCTGTCCACTCTACAGCCTAAAATAGCACCCATCCCCAAAAATGTTTTCAAAGCTCACCAGCTAAAATGTTTGCATGGTAACCCCACTTGGGTGAGTAGCAAAGTTGTGGAAGAATATCAGTGTAACAAAATAAATCAAAAGGTTTGAAACTCAGACAACAATTCATTAAGATACATTACTTCTACTCTGCCGGACAACGTGACCAGCACAGACTCTGCCGGACAGATTATAAGTCTCTTGTCTTAGTGCTGAATTTAAAGAACATAAGTTTAGTGCTGAATTTAAAGACATTTTTGTAGTTTGCAGTTTGCAATTTGCTATATCTCAGGTTATATGAAAGCTAAAAAGATGAGGTATATGTATATATTTTTTAGTCTTTTTTATTGCTCTTTCTAACCATCCATGCCAAAAAAGTATTGCTTCGCCGCCGCCATTTTTTGCAAGAGAATCTACGCTTATCTCCGGTTGCTAATGCACTGCCACTAGCAGATCAACTATTCGTAGGAGTGGATGAAACAAATTGGATTTTTGACAAATATATAATTTTGTCAAACTACTTAATATATCTATTATTTTTACTGAAGGGAATGATACTGAAGTGATATTTAGTGTTTGGACGTAATATTGCTTTACAGCCAGCTAACTGGTGGTCTGGAAAGTAGCATGCCGATATCTTCTGGGTCCCCAGTAGTCTAATGGCTAATTGATGACGTATATCTTTGGGGTCCCTGGTAGAGGGGTTAAAAAGGATTTAGATTTTTATTTATATTATGTCCTGATAGATGCAACAGGGCCGTCGTACGGCAAGCCTGAAAGCCAGCTATGAGGCAGTTAGCAAAAACGTTGATCTGACAAAAGAGCTGAGTCTTGGCCGAGAACTGCCGATCGCCAAGATGCAGACAACTTCAGCCGCTGATCTTCCACCGGTCGCAACAAAACAAAGATCAAAAAAGTGAGAAACCTCTTGAATTAGCAGTTTTAGTTGATGCTGAAACTGTGATAGGCAGTTGCATTAATGACAGTGAAGGTTATCGCTGTCTTTTTGAGCATCTTTTGTCCGATGCAGCGTACCATTTATTTGCCTAAGGTGTTCTTTTGCATTGCATTAGTCTGTCAAATTCTTAAACCAGCTGTGTTTAGAAAGCTTGCAAATGTTTAGAAGTGATCATGTGTTTCATTTTGTGACATTTAGCACTAGTTTCATGCATACTTTCCCATTAAAAGTCTGCTTAATGCTTCTCAAAATTATAAAAAAATGCTCCAAAACATTGGTGTGTATACAATCAGGTGGCTATATCGTTGCACATGACATGACATGACATGTCATGACAGCAGTATAGAATACTGAGAAAACACCATTAGACTGGAGAAAAGCAATTATCATACCAATACACAAGAAAGGAGACATAAAGGAATGCAACAACGCCAGAGGAATCAGCCTCTTATGTGCAGCAGGAAACTCTCTTGGAAAACCATTTTGGATTCAGGAAGGGAAGAAGATGCTCTGACCAAATCTTCATCCTTCAACAACTCATTGAGAAAAATATAATTCGCTTAAGATTTGGTCATGTACTTCATCAATTTTGCCCAAGCTTAGGACTATCTGGAGAGAAGGGGCGTGGGAACTCCTGGAGAAATATGGCATTCATGCCAAAATAATCAGACTAATTGAAAATTTATGTAGCACAGTTTTAGTACACACTTTACTTGTTGATGAATCAGATTACACAGAAATTCTGGTTAAACAAAAGACGTTGAATGAATTTATTATTTGATTGTATGCATTAATAATTATCCAGTACCCAGCAGATGTGCTTAGTATTGTCACTGTCCTGTTTTGTAGATCTAGTTCAAGAAGCCATCAGCATCAGCAGCAGCAGCAGCAGCAGCAGGTGGCAGCCGTTCCGATGATTCTACCAGAGACGTCTGTGATGGCTTTAGGTGACGCATCGAGTGCAGTTTCTGAGGATGCAGCATCTGCATCAGCGTGGCAAATCGATCCAAACGAACCTCGTTACTGCATCTGCAATGACGTATCCTACGGCGAAATGGTTGGCTGTGATAACGAAGATGTGAGTTTTGATTAACGCTAACTTCATTTTGATGATTCTACCAAGTTTATCTGAGTGCATTTCAACATTTCCTTTGCCAGGTCGCTCTATTTACCAAGTGAATTTATTTCACTTGTCATGGTATTTATTGTGTTAATTTTGCCAAAATGCATTCAATTAAATTGTTTTCAATTAGCATCAGCATTTATTACATTGCTGTATTTTTATTACTGCATTAGTACAGGTTTGCACTTTATTAACCAGTAAATAAGTGGAAGATTTTTAGCCATTATGATAGTTGTAAATTACAAGAGAATAGTCGATTGGATGTCGCTGTCTATAATCTGGAAACTTGAATTTATTATGAATTGTGGGGGTTTACATTTAACATTGAAGCAATTTGACCATTTGGACATGCAAAAGTATACTATTTCATGTGCTTGATTAGAATGGGAAAGAAAATTAGATTCACAGAAGCTTTTGTGTTCTGTGCTAAGCTGCTACTTTTGTGATAATTTTTATTACAGATATTTTAAAAATCATTTTCTCATGTCATGTTCTGGTTTCTTGTAGTGTCCATTGGAGTGGTTTCATTATGGCTGTGTTGGTCTTTTGCAAGCGCCAAAAGGCAAATGGTATTGTCCGCAATGCTTGTCCGCCATGAAAAGAAGAGGAAGAAAGTGATATCGATTTTAGCGACTTTCACTTTGCATCATCAGTTTTCAGAAAACCGCTAATCCTCCATTTAATGGGATTACCAGCTGGTGATATCATAGACTGTCTGACCGGGAACACACTGTTTTATGGACTCGAAAGTGGAAGATGTTTAACTGAAGTTTGGAGGCATTCAAGTTGTACAATGTACAGTAATAGTTTTTGTGGGCTTTGAATTTTTCATTTGAGAAAATTTGATACCTGCTATTTCTGCACTGCATTTTTTCTATTCAAGTATGTTTAGAAAAGATTTTCATTGCATTGAAACAGTAGAGACATTGTGGAAGCCAGGAAAGAAACACAGAAGCTGAAATGGACTGTCATCTCGTCCTTTTGCTTGATATTTTCAAAGGCCACATTGCCGGCCCCAAGAAACAAATGAGATTAGTTTAGAATAAATTTCTGTTTTGGTAAAGCACTGGAGAACAGTTCTAAATCTAGAAGGATATTGCATGCAAAGAAATTTGAAAAACTCAGTAAAGTGAAAAGCAGAAAATGGTAGCAGTAGCAGGGATCACCATTAGATAGCTGCTCAGTCGGTGTTGTGATGCATGTTTGACTGAAATGGCCAGTCATTTCTGGAGGCACATAGCGTTCATGACAGTTGTTCATCTTAACCAAAATAATAGTTACTGTATATTGTTTATTATGTAATATTTATTCTTTGTTTGTAAACAAACAATAGATGTTGAATTTAAAATGATCCATTTCTGCCCTTCTTTTCCAATTGGTGATTATTTAGAACAAAGCTGTTGGTTTCATTGAATTCTTGGCTCACCAATAATTTTTATAAGAGCCAATTTCAATACTAATTTCAACAGCAGTTTTATTGTTGTGCAGTGCATTATCTGTGCAATGGTGAGATATAGAGGTCATAATTATTACACCATGTGTCAGTTTTGGCACACCTCAGAATGTATAGTATATAATTATTTGCAGAGTCCAGTTTTGTTGTAAGTGCACAGAGATGCCAAGAATGTTATCAATATTTAGCGTCAACAAGATTATGGACACTTTCACTAATAGGTATTTAATTTAGCCAAGAGGTTAAAACTTGTATTGAAAGCGTCTGGTCTTATTTTAATAGATATGAAAACGAAGTTCCAAAGATTATAAAGTAGTCTTCCATCAGTGCTGTTGCATCACTTATTATCAGTGATGGTCACTAACTAATTTGTTTTAGTTAAACTTTACCTAAACTTTTTTTTGCAATCAAGCAGTTTAACTTTTTAAGTAACTAACTTTTCACTGTAGTAGTTTAACTTTAACTGATAACTAATTAAAAGCAGTTTAACTTATTACTTTAACTTTTTGGCTTTGACATGAGCTACTGAGCTAGTAAAACTAGGCTACAAGCTGCAACGAACACAATTTACAACTATAATTTCATATAGCACAATTTTAACAATAATTATAATAATAGCAATAACGGTAATAATAATAATAATTCATAATTGAAACTGGTAATTATGCGGTTGACATGAAAAAGTAGAGCCTACGCGTGACTTAGCCTGTGCTGAAAGTGGCATAGAATCTGAATAACTCGAGTTTAACTATTAGCCAGTTAACTAAAAAAATTTCAGTTTAACTTATGCCTAACTAAACTTTTACCCAACCAGTTTAACTTTTGATGCAACTAAAAAAAATTAGTTTAGCTAAAAGTTAACTAATTTTTAGTTAACTTTTGCCCATCACTGCTTATTATCTCTATAAAACCACGGGCTAGAAATCATTCTAGTGCCAAAAAATTTTGTGGCCAACATTTTAACAAAAAATTGACGGGCGCTAAAGATTTATGGGCTGTTCGTTAATAACTGCGTTTATGATATGCAAGAGAAGTTATGTGCTGTGGCATCGGGTTGATTGGTCTGCAGTTACAGAGCGATGCAGCCCCAGCAGTGTCTCTGAGGGTATTCCGGAGCGTAAACGGCCATCTCGTTGCCGTAGATCCAGAATTTTCCGTCGGAGTTGACCCAAGTGTAAGAGCACTCGAAGATGTGGATCACTCGTAGCCGCTGCCTCTGAAATGTTTCGCCAAACTGTTAGCAACGTAGCAATGCAGCATAACAGTCGTGAACATCTATGGATACATTATTTTGCATTGTGAATATAAACGACTATTGCAGGCAGGGCGCGATTTGTAGGGGGAAGGAGGAATCTTCCCCCCACTGCCCAACTACATCCACCCTTAGTACTGCTACATGCTGCATCCCCCACTGCTACATTTCCTCAACAACTACATCTCCCCAAACTCGACGTGCCCCCCCACTGCTCCAGGTCACAAATCGCACCCTGATTGCAGGTATTCATATAGCGCCAGGTTCCCGATGAAACGAAGTAGGCCTATCGCTTGATTCGCTTCTCAGTTACTGAAACAAGCGTTAAACCAAGTGGATCTATGCGCTTAATTGACTCAACCCAATCCATCTGATGTCCAACGTGCGAACCTGCAAAAGGACCCGAGAGCCGCGTGACCGGTTCAGGTGCTGATGGTGGACTTCTTGTGACATGTTGCACAGCTCGTCTTCAAGTAAGTCGGTTATTGGCCAAACCTATATAAAAACAATACGGCTGCAATATAGACCGACGATATTAATTTAAGATTCCACTTCCAATCTATTCGAATAAATGTCAGGACCATCGTCACAAAACTGGTTGTCACCGAAGAAGGGCAGAATATTTTTGATAAGTTGCAAGTCCCAAAACTCTATCCTAATTTTTTGAACTTGCCACTGGTTAACAAAAAGATCGCATGTCAAATTTTAAAGTGCCAGTCCGTCCATGCTAGTTTGCTGATCACCTTTTCCTCTTCGGATTTGCCAGGACTGAATATAATCAGCCAGCAGATCAGGGATATTTTTACACCCCCAGCACCTCCCAACACCCCCCCCATTTGAGCCCGACCCCCCAACACCCTTCAATTTCAGCTATGCGATGACCTGTTTTGATTGTCAGACTTTTTGGCAGGGGACCCCAGACTTTACCGACATCCCTCCCCCAATTGATAATCCTAGAAATAACCCTGCAGCAGATCAAACGCAAGCAGCCCCATAAGCAGAGCAAATCCTACATGTATTCCGTCTAGGAGTTTGTTTCTGCCGTCGCCGGATGCCTTCTAGAGGGTACGAGCTTATTTTTGTTTTTTAATCGTTCAACCACATACAGGACCGGCGCGTGGGGCCTGCAAGGCCTGCGGCCGCAGGGGCCCCGCGGCCTCGGATATTGAAGAGCTTTTATTTTTCTTATTCTTAATTTATTCCAAGTAAGTTAATTTATTGCGAAGAAAAGTTTAATTCAGCACGTATACGTTGATTGACTATAACTTTTGAACTCTTTTGCTTGTTTGTCAATCGGTTCAGCGACATTTTTTTGCTTGTCAAGACTTTTCAAAAGCGTTGTAGGGGCCCCTCGTAAAGAGTTGCAGGGGCCCCAAAAGTCACGCGCCGGTTCTGACCGCATATGATATTTGATATTGCGTCAATTGTGTAACGAATTAGGCCTACATGCATTATGTCTAAATAGTGGTTGCAAACCGTGGGCTTAGGCTATATAGGCTAACTGTTAGGCATATTTTATGAAGTCAGGTGGTGTAAATGGTTATTTCAACTTATTTGGATTGATTTGTGAAAGGTTTTATATTTGTGAAAATGTGATAGGCCTAAATGTGTTAAAAATAATCGACAAAATGTAAAAATGACAGTTGAATCGGTGTTTATCAACAACACTAAAGGGTACAATGGGCGCTAAACAGAAGTCAGGCAGACGAAATAATTTAATGGAGGTTACCGTAATTAAGTCTTTGTCACTAGTCCATTAGGCCTACTCCATTTGAAGGTTGTGTCACAACTACTTATGTGCTACACAGACTTGGAGTCCTCGAGGCCGCGGCCTTGGCCTCGAGGCGCCTCGAGGTCAAGTGACGCCGTCCTTGGCCTTGGCCTCGGGGTAAAGTCCTTGGCCTTGTACTCGAGGCCAAGACCTCACACCATTGGCAAATTTTGGGCAATTTTTGGGCAAATTTTGGCAGTTTTTGGCGATTTTTTGCACATTTCACATTTATTTATTTAGTTAGTACATTATTCCTTCATTTCCTGGGGGAGGGGCAAAAAATCAGACTTTGTAGTGTAAAGGTCTACATGTGAGGTCCTCGGCCTTGGCCTTGGCCCTGATGTCCTTGGCCTTGGCCTTGGCCTCGTGTTACAAGTCCTTGGCCTCGCCTTGGCCTCGAAAGTTGTGGCATTGACTCCAAGTCTAGTGCTACACGCCTACACCACGTAGAACTCATGAACACCCATTGACACCATATCCGTCTTCGTTACACAATTGACGTACAGCTGTAGGTTAATCCTTAACAAAACTTCTACTGTAGCCCCCCCTACGATTCAGCGTTTAACAACAACAAAACTGGCGTCGAACTGAGCCGATCTGCTTCGTTTTCTAGACAGGACTCTGCTGACATTTTTACAAACGTTTGGTCCACCAAAATATATTTAGCCTAATAGCAAATACACTTGTGCCTATTAACGTTGCTAACATTGAGCTATAAACAGCGGTGTCGCGAGCCTTTCTGCTGCCCTGAGGCAGCTTATTCAGTGCGCGCCACCCCACCCCCCCCCCGTGGTGGCTCCAGGATTGGGCAAGTGGAGGACCGTTGGGGTGGCAACTTTTAAGCATGGGGGTCAACCATTTGTTGATAGATATGTAGTAGTAAGCATAGGGTCCTAACAGTAACAGGGGACCACTGGGGGTAGGCATTCAGTAGGGGCACGGGGCCCCCGGACCCCTATGTGAAGCCGCCACTGCCTCACCTTGGCACCGCCAACTTCAGAAAAATTCTGACTAGCAAAGAAAAAATTCTCAACTATTTGCCCGATTGCGACAGGCCTATAACTAAGCGAAAGAGGTGATTACCATTTTTGCTTATCATGACTTTTCGAATGTTACCGAGATTAGTTTTCCTAATACGTAATATTAATAGACCCATATATCCATGCGAGAAAATACTATCTTTCTATCCTCAAAGAAAATTTTATTTACTCGCCGTCGCCCGCCGCTCTGACTCCCTGAGGCGATTGCCTTACCTTGACTCATGGACGCGACGCCCTGGCTATAGATCATGGATGCACATGGGCGTTCGAAGGAGGGTCAAAGGAGGGATTCGAATTTCACCCCCTGGAAGAATTGTGAAGTTACGAAAAAAGTAGAATTACTAAAAGTGGCCTATAGTACGTTGACGGCAATCGATCGTTAATAGCAATATTTAATATGCTTATGGTTAAAATTAATTCGACTAATAGAACCAGGGCCATCTTCTGACTTTTGGACGCCCTAGGCAGATTTGAATTTTCGCCCATTCACAGAAATCGATTATGATAACACACGGCACCATAAGGATCAAGGAAAATTTAAAACATGCAGATATGCTCTATGTCTATGACTGTATCTATGCTCAGTGTTAATGTTTGATTTGAGCATATCAGAAATTTTGGGCATTTTTATCAATAACTTCTTCTCGGACATCTCCTTTTTCTGTTGTTCAGCATGTCTTTTAGCTCCATTACCCTTCTTATAATATGGAATACCCGACATTTTTATCTTAATTCTCTGCAAAGAATGCAATGCACTATTATCTACAATTTGTGATAAATTGCAAATAATTTGAAAGAATAGAGAGAATTGCAAAAGAGCAAAGCTAAACAACAGTATGATCTTGAAAAGGTTGACTGAATTTAAATTTAACTAAGAAACATAATAACCAGAATTTAAGTTTAAATTTTGCAATATATATATGAACCCGGGTTCGTGTGACCGACCGCAGAGATCTTTTCTGGAATTGCGGGAAGGGTATTATTGCGGCTTTGATTCTGCTCATAGTCCACAATCTACTGACATTTTGTCTGTGGGTCTGACACACACAGCCGGTGGCTATAGATCAGTGTTTCCCAAACTGTGGGTCGCGACCCAAAAGTGGGTCGCAGTGACCAGTCTCGCGGGTCCCGGGGTAGAGCGAAATTAGATTCAAAAGTCTCATTTTCTAACCAATTCCACGATATCACAAGCCTTGAAAGTTGCAAGTAGGCTTAGGTTTAGATTTAAAGACATTTATATGCACGCAATTCTCCATATACGGCTTATATTAAAATGATTAGCGTTTTATCCAGTTTTAGTTGATAATAAGTTAGCAAGATCTCGGCATGCCACAAAGCCGCTAAAGGGAGTCGCAAAGGTTCCAAAAATTTGGAAAATCCTGACCTGTAGTGCTTTTAGAAATTAATTTTAGTTCGCATTCGCAATAACGCAAGGAAAGCGTATTCCGACCATTAATTTTGCTCTGAAACTCCGCTAACAATGGGAATCTCTTGCTCTAGGATTTGAAATTATTTCACCTTAGCGGTCAAGCGATATTGTCGTACTCATAGGATTTTAGGACGCGTAATAAAGGTATGTTCCTGACAAAATTTTAAAGGAGATGATTTTCAAGAAATTTCAATATTTATTTATTTCTCTCATTTTGTCCCATTTGGCAAAAATATGAGAAACTTTGCGTCATATATTTGCCATATTTTCATTCGAATTGAATCAGAGCTTTTGCCTTGCCATTTATTCCAAACTCAGAAGACTCTTTTCAACTAACGTTCGCCAGATGGCCAAATGTATAAAAAATATTACAAGCTATGATAAGGGTCGCGGCACGTTACAAAATCGCCGAAGTGGGTCGCGGTTCCAAATTGTCTGGGAAACCCTACGGTAAGACGATATTTCACATAACAAATAACAAGTATGTTAAAAAATGGAAGTATCCATTAATTTTAGTCTATGTGTTATGACAAACAAGTTTAAAATTACGACAACAGTGCTAATGTTAGTGACGTCATGTAACCCGCTATTATTTAGGCCTATGCCAAGGATAGCAAAGGAAATAAAATAATATTAACTAATTATTAAGTTATATTCATTCATTCATTCATTATTCTATTAAAAAACGCCCCTCAAAAAAATTTTGTCCCGTTTTATTTCGCCCCTAAAAATTTTTCGCCCCTAGGCAGTGCCTAAACTACATAAGCCTTAAGGTGGCCCTGAATAGAACTAATAGAATTTCTGATGAATACAATCAATTCAGTAGGAACAACAGAAATCCAAATGAATAGTAATCTAAACTTATAGTTAAAGCTTATGCTAATCAAAAATATTATGAGTCTATGAGCATGTTCAGTGTTTAATTTATAACATTTAAAAAACAAAGAAAGGTCAATCGCCTTTTTATAACTAGTAATGGGATTGTTGAGAACGAATGTCTTTAAAAAATTTTATCCATATTTGGCGGCAGTTCGCTTGTTAAAAATCGAGCACAGGCAGAGCTCGAATTGCTGGGGGGGTTGGGGGGTTCAACCCCCCTTTTAAAATGGTATACAGTGGTATTTACATAAGGCAGTGGGACTGTCTCTGATAATACTCGCCATGACCCCCCTTTCATTTTCTCACAATTCGAGCACTGAGCACAGGCTAGCTGTCTTCACTCTTAAAAGATTTCTGTTCAAGTTCATGACAGAAAATGTTTATTCACACAAGTGAGTGCTTCAAAATGTGGCACACAACCTGGAAGCTAAATCCTTGGGTTTTACAAATCTCTTGAGGCAGAGACCTCTGTAAAATATCAGTAGCCTATCTAGTTATCTACCTGTAGGGCCTACAGTGTAGGCTATAAGTTATTTATCAGTTTCCTTAAGCGCCGTGTATTAATTCATCGGAACACTGCAAGACTGTTTAATGCTTTAATTGCCTTGGGAACACTGAATATAAATGGCCTCAAGCTGGTTTTCTTCAGAAACTGAGTCCACAGCACAAGAGGATTACGAATGAAACTGAAAAAATCCGTTCGTTCATTTGTTGTGAAAAATCGGCTTTGAAATCCATTCAGTAATAGTTCACATTTACCGCAGTATTCAGAAAAGTCTCGATACTCCGAAAAGCCAGGCAGACCGGAAAATGGGACAAGATTTCCAGATTGTAACTGCGACTGAAACCGTTTTAATTTAAGCAGAAAACAAGCAGAAAAGCCTGCAATTTTTGATACGCGTTGAAGATAAAGTGATTTTCCCGCGAAGTCGTTGGTTCGTTCAATGTATACATGTGAACTATAACATCCGTGAGAAATGCAAGGTCAGCCAATCAATGCCAGTAAATTAGTAATAAAGGATTATACAGCAAATGCGTTTCTTTGCCCTTACTGTCAGGAAATTCACGAATGTCTGCTCTCAGTTCAACGAAGCATTGTAAAACTCGTCCTCTGCTTAACCATCTTTCACATCTGTGTGATATGGCAGGCTTATGGCATGATAAGCTGCGTCAGTCTCTTCTAGAAATATCTTGAATAATGGTGATTTATAAATCGCCTTTGGAACGAATGATTTCTTCTGCAACGCTAATATGAAAGCGAGAAAGCCTTCGGGGGCTCCATTGAAAGTCTGGAAACCTTGTGCACCCCCTACTATAGACTATAGGCCTACTGAAATATGCTAAATTTCTGTATTCGCATTATAGGCCTAATAGCTTCGGTTATAGGTAAATTACAGCAAACAACCACGCTATCTCCTTTCGCTTATGTCAACGAGACAACCATCATATTTAGGCTATTTAATTTAAATTAATTTAATTTATTCACACTTTCAGCGTAATAGGCTTCACTCGTTTGCGCGGACTGCAGATTCAAAACGTTAGTCGCGTAACAACATGGCATGCGTCGACCTATAGGCAGTGGCGGCTCCACATGGGGACGGGGTCGTGCTCCCTATTGAATGGCTGCCCCCAGTAGCCCTTATGTTGGGACCCTATGCATACTACTACATAGGCTACCTATCAACAAATGGTCGGTCCCAGGCCTGAGGAGAGGCGGGTGCAGCCGGTACATTTTTCCGGGGCCCATGGAGCCCAAAGGGGCCCGGGTCCATTGATGATGGTGTATTAACAATAGTGTGAACTCTGAAAAAGACTAACAACGGTAAAAAGGTCATCAACTTTTCCACACACTTGGTCAGGTCAGGGGCCCGTGACTATTTTTTGTACCGGGGCCCGGAAATTCTCTCGGCGGCCCTGGCCGGTCCCCATGATTATAGACGTTGCCATCTCAACGCCCCCTCACCACTTGCCAAATCCTGGAGCCGCCGCTATCTCTATAGGCAGGCAGGCAGGCAGATTGAACGTTCCCGAGTAGAGAAGGGCGTCGTTACTTGCCTTTGGCTGAGTCTCTTCGAGAACCGTTGTTCCAGTGACGGTCTTAATCAGCTCCGATGGAAGTTCCGTCTTCTGAATCACTCGTTCCGATACATCGTTGTTACTGCGACGCCAACACAGCAAGCATTTATATTCTGTCTATCTAGTTATTCTGTGTAATCGTGTCCTCATAAAAACCCCAACGTTTTCACCCCTGGCTTATCCACCCTAGGGCCTAGACTGCCATCTGGCTGTCAGGATTGGATTCGACTTGGATCTTACGCGATTGCGATCTGGCGTTACATCGCCTGATGCTTCTATGCATTCTGAAATGGCGCTATAGAAGTTGACGATCAGATTGGATATATCTTTATCAATCTGCCTGTATATTTGTCTGTCCGTAGATCTGTCTGGCGATATATTTCGCGATATGTTTCACTAACGATCAGCTTTAAGCACTTGGACCGAGTGGTATGAACTACAAATGATTTCAATTACTCTGCAGATGGTGAATTTAGCAAGAGACACGAATTCAGTTTTCAGAAAATGTATGGAAAATCCTTAAATCGGGTCACGTATTTTAAAAATTTCCCTTCTCCAGGTCACTATCAAAATTCCAGCTAATCAGGCGCACATACGCTTAGAAACGACGGTCTAATAATGTCAGCGTTTGGCGTACAGTATAATGCTATTTCACGCAATCAGTTAGGCCTATTATAGCGTTGCTGTTATATTCTTCAAATGATTTACTGCACGGCTTCAAGAATTGACGGCGTGAACTCGAGGAAAGAAAAAAAACGGCAAATGGGCCTTTTCATCATTTACTTTTGAGTTTTGAGTGTATCTTAGTTGTGCCTAAAATGGTCATCCAAGATTCAATGGCGTAGCGACGGGGGTATATCGGTATATATATATATACCCCTCCCCCCCAAAAATCAGTCTGCTTAAGGTTTTTGATGTGATTTACATGTGGTTATATGTGGTTTATATGATTTATGTGGTTTATAGTTAAGATTTATACCCATCCAAAATATTTATACCCTCCCACATCAAATTCCTGGCTACGCCCTGCCAAGGTTTCGTCTGTCCTAGACTTGGCTATAGGAGCTCGCTCTACTATGGCATCCTAGCAGAAATCGAGGACTTCGTTTTCGAATTCTGTGTATCTTAAACTTGGACCGGGATTTGCCGGCACCTACCTACGGACAGACAGACAGACAGACAGACGGACAGACAGTCAAACAGGGGAGAGAGAGCACAGTCAGTGGGACAATGTCGAGATGTAATGCCTACTATTCAACTCGAAGTCTGATGAAACATTTCAGATTTCGATATCCTTGACAAGTTTTGCAAGTCACTCTTCCATCGCCCTCGCAGCAACAACATCTACAACGACAAATGATTAAGGCGATCGATCGTTAATTCCAGCTCAGTCATAGTGCAAAATCGAGCTTTCTATTTCTGGAAGCGAATTTGTTGATGTCTATGGATATGTCCATAGCTTTGTGGATAGCCTATACATCAAAGCTAATCCGTTTAGACGATCATCTTCCATTGAAGACACATTTTTGGTGGGTCGGTGGGGGAATGCATACCCAGTCATCCCCAATGTGGAACCGCCTCTGCTTAAGATATATATATATATATATATATATATATATATAATGATAATAATAAAATCAACCAAAGTCCTTCCCTAGCCTCACGTTTGTTTGACTTTTACCACTGCTCTACGAGTAAGGCTGAGTCGACCTTATGGGTTTTTCGAACCTGCGACCTCTTGCTCTATCGTCAACGTTTTACCACACGCCCATCTATAACATTAAAATCGTTATCTGTATGTAAGGCTGAGTTGGCGACGTTCTGGTTTGATTGGTTGCGTTCGAGCGTTCTGATTGTTTGGTTGTGGAGCGTTCTGATTGGTTCGAGCGTTCTGCGACCTTCTTGTTCTGATTGGTTGGCTATCGTTCTGATTGGTCGTTCCATTGGAATTGGATTGGTCGTTGTTAGCGAAGCGACGCGAAGCGACACTCGCAGCGAGCTAGCTCGCCTCATGCGAGCGAAGCTCGCGCGAGCGAAACGAGCCTTCGAGTTCTAGTATATATTATAAATATTAGTTCCATTGACGTATATGATATATAATATATATATATATATATATATATATATATATATATATATATATATATATATATATATATTAGGCTATTAATTTAATTCAGCTGTATTTCTATAATCAATAGACGGCTATTAATGTGGAAACGGTTCCTGTTGGGCTTACCGTTTGCGTCCTGTGCCATGACAGTGCCAGCAGGAGTCGACATGACGATGTCCATGAGCGTCGAGCTTCCACAGTCTTCCCGATCCACAGCAGGAAATGCATCTTTTGAAACCGCGGCCATAGCAACTGTGACAGCGATTCCAGCCCAACGCCGAACATCCGTAGCAGCACTGGAGAAAAACAGTCCTTCGATCGATCAGCCAGGTCTTCGCAATTATTATTAATAGGTAAGTAAAACGAAATTTCTATAGCGCTGCCCGAAAGCTTGGCGCAGTGAACCAGCTTATTCACGAGCGTCAATTCAGACTGTAGTTTTATAGCACGACACGAAAACGACAGCAGAGATGATGATCAGTACATATACAGTATTATGACTATTTTACCTTAGAGGCCCCACAAAGCAACAAACTCACGCAGAGAAAGCTGAGCAAGAACTCTAACCTGACCGTATTAAAACAGTTTTTTCTTTCCCATCTCTCGTTTTTGCTCAATTTTCAATTAATTTGATGTTGTTTCGACAGTCAAGCTTAGTTATCTACCTTATAGCAAGCGATTTACTTTGTTATGTTTATACCACAAGATGGTATACAGCGAGCCGTTAGGCTAAATAATAATAATAATAATAATAATAATAATAATAATAATAATAATAATAATAATAATAATAATAATAATAATAATAATAAAATGGATTTTAAGTGGTTGAGTAGAATTTCTCATGCGTTGAATACCACTATCACTCATAGTGAAAACCATACTCACTCATACGACCTTAGCAAAGTCCTGTACAAAATGCCATGTCATCTTCTTCTAAACGGCCGTCACCGCCGCTACCGTTACCATACAAGAGCACATTGACAGCGCTAGCAGCCCTAGCACATAGCTATCGGTGGCGATTTGAATAATTAGGCCTATAGTTACGCTGATGGTAGCTGTGTGGGGAACTTCGAGAAATCGAATCTCGGAGCGAAACATCTGCGTTGGATTGCAGTGAATTTCCCAGGGAAGTGGAGCCGTTCCGTTATTCGGTCCGTCGATCTTTTGACCTTCAAATTCAAACTTAATATTAAATGATAACTCGACAGCTCAAACTGAAATTTTGCTAAGTTATCTATGAAATAAATTTCAGGTTTTGCGTAAAAGCCTAAAATATCAATCCAATACAAAAAACAGCATGATTTATGACATCTTATAAGTCGTAATTGTTTCTATGTGTTCCTTCTACTGCACCTATGATGTCGGCGATCTCACACGAACACGAGAGTATCTAAGAAGAAACACTGTTTTAGTCTACAAGATACAAAAATTCAGTGGCGTATAGCCAGAATTTTCGGAAGGGGGGTTGGTTTCGATCGTGATCAAACTTTGCAAAATATTTCTTATTTTTCTTTCTTAGGAGCTGGCAAGTAAAAAAGGTCGTCACCTTTGTATTCTTTATAGTTTTTTATATTTTCTATAGCATTTAGAAATTTTTTCGATCGGCAGCCAGCCAAGGGGTGTTTGACCCCAAACTCGCGTCCAAAATTAAAAATGCATGGAAAGGCATGTAAAAAAATTTTCCGTTGGCAGCCAAGGGGGTTTTAACCCCCAAAGCCCCCTTTGGCTACGCCACTGAAAATATTATGTAGACTTTAAACGTCTACGTAGAATCTTACTGTCGACTCACGGCAAGTTAGCAACAATTAGCTATCTGTTCAGGGACTGAAAGTCCTAACCCGAATTGGATAAGTACCTGAGTACGGCTCCTGGTCCCAAGACGTACTTCGGCTCTCCCTGTACGTCTCCAGAGTATACTGTCGTAAAAATATAATTCCAATCACGTTTTAACCCCTTAATCGTGTATTTAACTGTAACTCAATGTAAAATGGACTGATATATCCGGGATCCCCAGTTAAGGGGTTAATGGCGAATACAAATTGAAAGAGATGCACGCCAATGAAATGAACAACAGAAGCAGGACGCTGAAATCAAGAAAAGCTAGAAATTTCTGTTGTTAAATCGAAAAAGAAGCATTTTAAAGAAAATGACACGCTCATCATGGGCGTAGCGACGGGGGGAGGGGTTATATCGGGGTATATATACCCCAAATCAGTCGACTTTAAATTTTTATGTGATTTATATGTGGTTTATATGGTTTATGTGGTTTATAGTTAAGATGATTTATACCTACTATTTAATTATACTCAAAAATATTTATACCCCCAAATCAAATTCCTGGCTACGCCCCTGACGCCCATCCGTTTTTATGTAGACCGATTTCAATCTTAGTATGATGGAAGTGAAACTCACATGGCACCGAAGTCAAAAAGACTTCGTTTAGTGTAATTTCAATTAGCACAATTGGCACCGACTGATAATACAGACTACGCTTAAAGACATAATCCACTTTCCAGTGCAACAAAAACGACGTCTCTGGCGGTCGATTACTTACTTGATCCGCACATCGTAGAGCGTTAATTGTTGTGCGGCCGTTAATGAGGTCATGAATGGCGGAGACTCACGTGTAATGCGTTGGGAGACGCTATGTCGAATATCTCCATTTCTCTCGCAGACACTCTTCCGTAACAGTTTCTTTCGGAAACAAACCTCAGCAGAATAGCTCTAGCTTCCTCCTCCGTTATCCTCAACGACCTGCATGTATATCACCATCGCGGTCGTTGTCACTGCTAACTATAAGCATCATTATCATTATCATTATCATTATCGTTATTATTATTATTATTATTATTATTATTATTATTATTATTATTATTATTATTATTATTATTATTATTATTATTATTATTATTATTATTATTATTATTATTATTATTATTATTCAGGACGATTTATTCGACGCCGTACGCATAGCTAAGGCTAAAGTCAAAGGCGTCTAACATCCAAAAGAAACTTTAAACAGGTGTGTCTTCGTGTTCTTCAAAAACGCTCCTGAAGTCTCCATGGTGACCACCCTTGGCAGGGTGTTCCACAGGATTGGGTTGCCTCTCCGAAAGGATCTGCGAGGGCAGAGTCCTGGCCGGAGGGGGACAACAGCGGATTGCGATTTCGGAAGCTGGGAACGGTATTGTACTGACGGAGCAGGTTGAATCTCCGAAGATTAGGACAGTCGGATCATAAAGTGTCCGAAACGTGAGCCAACACCGTTTCAACACAATGCGCTCCGGAATCTTCAGCCAATGGAGTTGATCTTTCAGTGGCTGTGAAACACGGGCATTCCATTTCAGACCGAATATTAGCCGAAGCTAGTAATCAGATTGGAGGAGTTCAGTCTCGTCGTAGGCAGACCCAATAAAACACTATTGCAGTAGTCAATGCGCGACAGGACCAGTGCACGGACCAAACTGATGGTATCAGGTATAGGGAGATATCGGCGGATGGTTTTTAGCCTTCTCAGATGGAAGAATCCCAGCCTGGAGACATTGGCGATATGCCCCGAGAACAGAGAGTCTCATCAATTATCCAGAATCAACTCGGTTTTGGGAACTATTTCCACGCCGTCAGCCCAGACCGACTCACGTCGAATCATCATCGTAAACCAAAGCAGTTCCGTTTTGGTCGGGTTTAGTGCTAGCCGGTTTTCATCGGCCCACCGCCGAACCAAGGAGATGCAGGCGGAGATTATGGCCCCATCTATTTCAGATCAGCATAGGCAAAAGGGGTAGCCCCACCTTTCAATGACACGACAGATGTCGGCCACGTAAAGTATGAACGTCAGGACTTATGAGGCACCCCACAACTGACCCTACGTGAATCGGACTTATGACCCAACCAGGTGACCGACTGGCTACGATCATCAGTTCGGATCAATCAAGAACTGGGCCTTTGATCCCATATCATCATCGTCATCATCGTCATTATCATCATCGTGATTGTCATCATCATCATCGTGATTGTCATCATCATCATCATCAGCAGCAGCAACAACATCATCATCATCATCATCAACAACAACAACAACAACGGCAGCAGCATATACATTATTATCGTCATCATCATCGTCGTCATTGTCATCGTCATTATCATCATCGTCGTCGTTGTCATTATTATCAACAGTAGCGCCATCGTCGTCGTCATCATCATCGTCTAAATTATGACTAAGAGCACTAAAGTTTTAGGACGTATAGGTGAGGAGGAGGAGGAGGAGGAGGGTGTCAAAGGAACGCAGCACCTACGAGGCGCAGGTGACGAAGTCTTCTTGGATGCGCTCGGTCTTTGTTGCGTCACGGTCTTCTGGCGTTCGATCATCCGGCCGCCGAAGCGAATCGACTGGACGGCGGAACGATCAGAGGGGCGCGACCTGAAAACATTGAAAACCGTCCAAGAACATCATCAGATATCAGTTGAATGGACGATAAGTATTGCTAAAATGCAAAAATCACAAAGTCTTTTGCAGGTACTTGTCGTAATCGTCGTCTCGAAATCGAATTAATCGCCATCATCGCCATTATTATTATTATTACCGTTATCATTATTGTATTATTATTATTATTATTATTATTATTATTATTATTATTATTATTATTATTATTATTATTATTATTATAGTCATCATCTTATTTCTGGCATTTCCCCCGATATTTAGCGATAGCAATAATCACAAGACCGAACCGACGTGGTCGGGGGGAGGGAGGAGAGGGGAGTAAATGGAGATGGGGTAAAAGAGAACGGATGCTATTACTCGTGCTGTTTCCATGGTAACGGGTATCTTCATATCCGGCGATGCGCTGCAGCCTGGAGACGTCCAACGGAAGAATCGGGACCTCGGTACCCAGGTGATCTTCAGGTAGGTCAACCGGAGCGAGATCCGGTCCATCGTACATCGGTCGCTGCCCCGTCGACGGATGCCATGCTAGGCACAACATACAGCGCGTATATATAAATATACACTGTATATATATATATATATAGGAATATATATACACACATATATATACACACATATATATATATATATATATATATATATATATATATATATATATATCACGTCAGAAATTGCTACAGTGTAGAATTATTGTTATTCTGTCAGTATACCAGCAATCAATTTGTTCCGCTTTGATAATTATCATTATCTATATGTATGTGCCGCTATTTAGAAAATGTTATAAGCGCATAATGCGCTGCCCTCGTGGGGGTCCGGAGGGGTGCAAGGGGTGCAATTGCACCCCTGGAAAAACTGTGGTTATGAAAAAAGTAAAATCACTTGTTTCTTTCGTCACAAAACCTTGTTTTGCACCCCTGAAAAATGTTTTCATTTATTTCGTCGCAAGACCTTGTTTTGCACCCCTGGAAATTTTCGGCGGACGCCCCATGACTGCGCTGAAAATGTTCTGCAGACGATAGCCTATCTAGTGGACAGTAGTAGGTCATCTGACATTTGACCATTGGAGATTCTGGGAAACGTTCAGTGGGTCGGTGGGCAAGAAAATGTAAAAAAATTAACAACGAGTCTGTCTATAGTGGATATGATGAAAATGCCCTCATGACGCCACGATGAGAGAGAGGGTGCAGGGCAGGGTTTAATCTAGGCCGTTTCTGGCGGAGAAAATTGCCCTTTCTCCCGCGGAAATTTCACGGAAGGCTACCGTCGCAACTGCCAAACGCTAATACGTTGTGCCTACCGTAAGACAATATTTCACATAACAAATAGCAAGTCCGCTAAAATTGAAAGTACCCACTAATTTTAGTCTGTGTTATGACTAACAAGATTAAAATTACGACAACAACAGTGCTCATGTCAGTGACGTCATGCAGCCCGCTATTATTTATGCAAAGAATAGCAAAGCAATGAAAAGAATATTAAACTATATTATTTCGTTCATTATTCTATCAAAAAAACGCGCCTCAAATTTTTTCGTCCCCGTTTTATTTCGCCCCTAAAATTGTTTTGCCCAGGCAGTGCCTAAACTGCCTAAGCCTTAAGGTGGTCCTGCATATTTATCAGCTCTCAAAACATTTAGAATTTTCTCGAAACTCGTCCCGGTATTTTGGAAATAGCTCTGCGATGATAGGCCTATAATCAGTGGCGGCTCTAGGAATTTCGCAAGTGGGGGGCCGTTGGGGTGGCAACTTCTAATCATGGAGGTGCAGCCGTTTGTTGTTTAATGTATGTAGCATTAGGTATAGGGTCCCAACTGGAGGGGCCAATGGGGGGCAGGCACTCAATAGGGGCACGGGCCCCTCTGCCCCCCGGTGGAGCTGCCACTGCCTATAATCCCTATATGAACACAGATCTACGGCACAGTTCTCTCTATGGTGTCCCAGTAACTGCCAAACGCCGTCGAATAATGTAACAGCTGAGAGAGAGAGAGAGAGAGAGAGAGAGAGAGAGAGAGAGAGAGAGAGAGAGAGAGAGAGAGAGAGAGAGAAAACGAGAGAGACCTAAGCAGTTGAAAAAACTAGCGACGACCTTTTTGCTTGTCAGAAATTTCTTGGAGAAAGTCAGAAAATCAATCACTTAAAAAGCGGTGATGACGTTTTTCGCCTTCCGCCGGGGCCTGTATCGCGATGCCCTAACAGACTGCCTTAAAACGGCCCTGGAGAGCGAGAGAGAGTGAGTGTGTAATAATTAATTGGAGACTTACGTTTGACTGCCACCGCCTGACCGATGTCAGTCTCGTGGCAGTCGGATCCGAGGAAGTCGTCGGTGGACAGGTAGACGACGACACCTTCGTCGAACGACCGCTTGACGTCGCTTCTGTCTCGTCGGTCGTTGTCCGTTCTCTGTCGACCGGGAACCAACTGGACGTAGTCGTACTGGAAGTGACGGAGGACGGCGGCGCCATCGCCGAGCGACGACGATCTGACACCGGTGTCTTTCAGGAACAGACGCTGATGCTGATGCTGCCCTCTCCCGACAGATGCCCCACCGACGGCGCCGCCGCCGCCGCCGCCGCTGCTGCCGTCTTGCCCGCGGCCTTGAGTAAGACGAGTCTTGGCCGCCGCCGTCGCCGCCGAAGGGCGCTGTCGACCGGCGTTTTCGTGCGCTCAGATCCGGGGTTTTCGTCGTCGTCGTCGTCGTGCCGGAGGGTTAGCGGGATGTCGTCGGTCTTCTTCGGACTCGATCTCCTGCGGGCGACGGCGCAGCGCGGCGAAGACGGAGCATCGACCGATAGGACTGACGACTCAACAAGACGACGGTTTTTCTCTTCTCTTGGCGTCGGTCCGCCGAGGGACGAGGGGGCGAAGGGCGATGCAGCGGGGGCAGCGCAGGTCGAAATGCCGTCGACTGGTGGCGTTCAGTTCCTTTGGGATCGTCGTCGACGGACAGCTGGCGTCGATTTCGCATTAAACCTGCGTTTGATTTGAGAAAGATTTAACGTTGAATTTAGCTTATTTTTACAAATCTAAATGTGAATATTAGGCCTAAAATTACTTTATATATAGGAAACACGGGCCTAATGGGAGATTAGACAGGTGACCCGCAACTACTCCTCTTATATAAGTTTCGCTTAGTTGGGGGCTGTCCATTAATTACGTCAACAATTTTTGGCAATTTTTGACCCCTCTCTTTGTCAATAACTGTCAAACTTTCTGTGACCCCTCTGTAATTATGTCAAAATCTGTTGACCCCTGAGGTCAGTGACGGGCCCTCCTAAAGTGTTTACAATTCTATTATTTTTCCTCGTCAAGTGTCAAAGTTAAAGTGACGATGATGACTTTTTGCTTGTCGTGTTTTTTTCCATTGTAATAAGTAGTATTCCATCAAATTTCCTATTATTTGATCATTTGTAAAAAATTAAACTGTTGACCTCAACTTCTTTTGACCCTTCCCTTTGTCAACAATAGTCAAACTTTTTCGAACCCCCCTATTTTGTTGACGTAATTAACCCCTTAACTGGGTGCCCCGAGTAACGCTCGTCCATTTTACATTGAATTACAAATAGTAATTGCCCAGTTAAGGGGTTAATGGACAGCCCATTGAGTGGATTTGACAGCCAAGTACTTAAAAACTGATCGCGTCCGGTCCATGGATTGAACAACGCTTTCCATCAAACCCAGCTTTTACGCGTATTTCGAGTGATTTTGCGCATTTCTTCCAGTGCTCGGTGTTGAATAATATTATTCTTCTCTTCGAGCTCATCAGAGATACCCTCTTATGTCAGTCTCTTCTGAGTTAGTGCAAAGTCTGTGCTAGGGCCCCAATAAACATAACAAGCACCAGTATCGTATCCGTTGAAAAATGGGCGGGGGTAGCAGGCGAGCCGAGAGGGGCAGGGAACAAATGCTCAGAGGTCCGGCGATCCGTAGGAGGCCCGGGAGGATCCGAAATAATGTTATCCCATGCAATATTATAAATGTATTATGAACGCTCTGTGAACGGCGTTGGAGTGGGGTGGGGGCGTTGAAGGCGGTTGGGGGCCCGCTGAAAGGTACAGCACAATAATCGCGCTCAAGCGTCCTGAAAAGTCAGACAAACGAAAAAAGGTCATCGCCAAATTTTCACATTTGCTGTGTATATTGTGTATGATTATTTTTTTCAAAACTGTTGAATTTTTTTGAGGACAGGCGTTCGAAAAAACTTGTCAGGGGTCCGTGGCTGCTCTGCCCAGAGGCCCGGAATTTCCATCGACGGTTCTGTCTGGGAGTAGGTAGCATGATTAGAGAGAATAGGCGCCTACGTGGATGTGCTAAGAACTACGTGACGGTCTGTTTTTGCTCGTCGTAGACTTCACCCGAAAATGCCGACGTGCTTCCCTTCCCTTCCCTATTCCGGAATCCTGGCCACACCACTGTGAGTGTGCGTCACGGTCGTCACCCATGTTCTTGACAGACCAAATTGCTTGGGTGTAACCATATGGAATCTGGAGCCCGGACCCAGGGACTCTCTCCCACGCATATAGCCACAGCAGTTCCCGTCATTTTCAGGTTACCTGATTGGAGAGGTTCAGAGGTAGCCGCCGCCCTTGTCTCCGACGACGACGCGACGACGAGGACTCGGCGACGGTCTGGTCCGCCGAGATGGAGGCAACGGACGTCGTCGTCGTTGGATCCGAGGACGGGCGTTCCTTCGTCGCGCGTCGATCGACCGATGATGACGGCGAAGAGCGGCGGGCGTAGGCGGGAGCTGCGATGGGGTCTCCTCCTTGAATTTTCGACATCTATACGACCTCCTATTTCATAAGAACCGCAAGAAAAAAGCTGAGGCAGTATCTTTCTCGGGCCAGATATGCCCCCACGAAAACTAGTATGTCTTCAGAAAACAAGATAAAAACACGGGTCACGTGATACTCTGGATAGCAACAGATTTTGATAGGCTGATCGATTTTCTGTCGAATTTAGGCGAAATAATTCTCTCGATATGGTCTTTGTGGTTTGAAAACAGATTTATAGTCTGTAGGTTTCATCGGCAACTAATGCAACTGAAAGTCGTTGCTGGAGATTAGGTTTAAGCACAGGTGTGCGCTATCAGAGGTGTAGCCCGGGGGGATATATCGGAATATATACACCCCAAAGTCATATATAATAATAATAATAATAATAATAATAATAATAATAATAATAATAATAATAATAATAATAATAATAATAATTAATATATACCATTTATATATATAACAAAGATAGGTCTAATATATATACTATATAATATATATAACAATATATACACACTCACATTTTTTACCCACCCACCCCGCCCCAATCAAATTCCTGGTTACGCCCCTGTGCGCTACAAATACTTGGCAAATACTGTTTGACGTACACGAACAGCGACGGACTGTTGCCGATCGTTTGCGCGTCGAAGACACAGACAAACATAACGGGCTCCAGATTTCTATTTTAAAAACCTAGTCGTTAATACCTGTTTGGACACGATCTTTGTTTCGAAACCGATATTCGAATCTCGCGTACAAACGTCAGTGATGTAGACCTGAGGTAGACACTACCTACATATAGAAGAGACTATATAGTATGCCTATTTAGGGCTGCACGTAGGGCCTACAGTTGCCAAGATGTGCGTCATTGATCGATTGATCGTCGACTGTATCGGTTATTGATACGCTGTCCAAACAAGTTGGTCGGTGGGTGGTGTTCAGACGGACATCGCCTCCGCTTCCCATATTCACCACTGACGTACATCCCCCTCCCTTCCTTCCCGCAGCTGCGGCCCAGTTGCAGGCCGTTGCGACGGTCAGAACTGAAAGAGATTACGGCGGCTCAAAACACGAATAATTCCCAATTTGTCGCGAGATGCCATTTGGAAGTTACGCCATCCATTGATCGAAGGTCGAATCGATTTTCCAGGGTCCTCCCTCATTAAAATGGAGTTGTCTCTTTTCTTGTTATTGTAAAAAATTTTTACGACGTGCTAGTTGTCTTGACCACCATCGACAATTAAATAATGCGTTTCAAACATTTTTATTGGTAGCGATGGATTGTGAACGAAAATAACCGCCAATACCTTTTTGAAAAATCGAATAGACTGTGATTTTTAGCACTGACCATCAACCATCGGCGATGATGTCCAATACCTTTTTATGATAGTGGCGCACCATCGGCTGATGTTGATTGATTGATTGATTGATTGATTGATTGATTGATTGATTGATTGATTGATTGATTGATTGATTATGATGAGAATATGCAGTCGGTTTTGTATAAGATGAAGCCGCCTGGCGAAACCCAGGTTATGGTGTAGAACGCGCTGATGAAAATATGACCTAGTACAATGTTTGATTGCTAAAATTAATACCGGTGACTGAAGGTCTTAATACACTGTCTACATACATTTTCATCCCTACTATCTTGTGCTTTGATAGCACCGCAGTGATGTCTTTGTCTTAATTAGGCTACGCTGCTACAGTCTGTTTTGCAATGTAAATTCTAGGCTATAGGCTTACATTTTTAATGAGATGAGCAACTACCGAAATATATTTTCCTAATAAAGAGTTTGCGTCAGGAGAATTTGAGGATTCGCGATGACTTTTGGCAGAATTTCCAGAAGATTTGGAGCAGAGCGAGTTTTGAACGCCTGCTGAAAAAAGTCGAGGGTAGTAGTGAACAGTGGGTAGTAGTGAACAGTGGCGTACGTAGCCAAAGGAGGGTTCAGTGTTTTAAAAACCCTTGGCTGCCGACGAAAATTTTTTGAATGTGTTTCCATACCTTTTATATTCGAACGGGGGTTTTGAGGTCAAACCCCCCATGGCTGCCGACGAAAAAGAATTTCTAAGCGCTATAGAATGTAAAGGTGTCAGATGTAACATGACGACCTTTTTCGCTTGTCAGCATTGCTTGAAGGAAAATAAAAAAGACGATTTTTGCTTCTTCCGTAAATCCTCTCTTTCTACGATTTCTATTTTTAGCCAATGAAACAGTTGATCTTTAGCCTCGAGTGTGTTCGGGATATTTAAATGGCAGATGGCGTCGGTCGTAGCACGTCGAGTCAGTTGAGCATTGGGGGTCCGTTGGTCGCATCCTCTTCGTTTCAACGACCGATTCGACCGGTCCACTGTCGGGGTCTTCAAGGGACTGTCGAATTGACGGATGACGGTTCGACCCCGTCGTTCTGCTGAGGACGCGAATATCTCCAGCTACATGAGACGACGGTCGATTCGCTGCGGAACAAAGGTGCGCTAGATAATTGTTTTCTAACTAACTTAACTAAAGAACTACTTTTACAGCGCCATTTGAGCAATGCATTCTGTCGGCCAAATAAAAATAGATAAATAAATTAATTTGCGCTTCTATAGCACCATCTCAAATGATCAGAGCTATCAATCAATGCAGGTACTCCTATGGATCATCATCATCATCATCATCATCATCATCATCATCATCATCATCATCATCATCATCATCATCATCATCATCATCATCATCATCATCATCATCATCATCATCATCATCCTTGGCGGCTCCACCGGGGATGGGCCATTATCATCATCCAGTGGCCTGTTGGGACCCTATACTTAATGCTACATACATTAAACAACAAATGGTTGGCCCCATGATTAGAAGTTGCCAGCCCCAACGCCCCCCTCCCACTTGCCAAAGTTTGTCATCATCATCATCCAGTGCCATTCTGTATTGGTCCTGATTCAGAGTTTGCTTCTATCTTTCTTGGTCCTGTGTTGCTCTGGTTAAGATGAATAGCTCCACATTCTCCCAATCAACGATATCATTCAACCACTCTCTTCTTGGTCTGCCTCTTCGATTTTCTCCATCCATTGTTACTAGCCAAACAATGCACTTTTCACCCAGTCTATTGTCTTTCATCCTGCATACATGCCCGAAGAAGTTCATTTTTCTCCGCATCAATGTTTGCATGATGTTTGTTTTGTTCTTGATTCTTTCTCGTATCATTTTGTTCTTTATTTTCTGCTGCCATTTGATGTTGCAAAATTCTCCTATAGCATTTCATTTCAAAGGCCAGTATTCGTTCTTGGTCTCTTTTCTTTATGGTCCAGGTTTCTGAGATGGCATAGAGTAGTACACTGAAGGTCCATGTTCTTAGTATCTCCAGTTTGGTCTCAACTTTCATGACCTTGCTTTTCCATGTTGTTTTAAAGCCTGCCATTGCTCCTGTTGCTTTTGCTATTTTTCTTTTTATCTCTTGGCTGCAGTCATTATCTTATGTCAGCAGACTCCCAAGGTGTTCGAATTCTGTCACGTATGCGATTTTGTCTATGTTGACTGTCACATTTTCAGTCAACTCTTGTTGTCCAAATACCACTGCTTTTGTTTTTTTCTATATGAAATGCCAGTCCCATGGGTTCTGCAGCTTCTACCAGACTACCACACTGTTGAGGCTTGATTGTAAGTTTTTAATTTCTTCTTCTAGCAGGTCTGTGTCATCTGCAGATCTTTATGGAGGCTACCCTGTAAGTTGTTGAGACAATCAAAGTTTTGGTTACTAGTGAAAATTAGTAATGACCAGCATTGAAAAGCTGTCCATTCATTTGTAAGTTCATACAAATTTTTCATTGTGTTGCATGTTTATTATTGGCCAGTGATAGCTTAAATGTGAAATTAATGTTTCTTTGATGAGTGTCATGTTTTGTTTGTATTTATGTCATTTGTTTGTCTTTTGTTAAGAAATGCGACAGAGGCCGGGTGTGAATGAGCGGAAAATACGACTGAAGTCCGTTAATGCCCATATTACTTGTTTGCTGTGTAAGGGGTACTTAATTGCTGCCACTACCATTACAGAATGCCTCCATACATGTGAGTATTATGCAATTTTATCTTAAAAACTCAACCCACGGATGTAATAGCATGGTTTGCAAAATTATCTTAAAGTTGTGAAAATTTCTGAGTGCCTGTGTTTTACTTTTAAAAAGAAATAAATATAAATAAGCCAAATGAACACCACTACACTGTATAAAGATATTGCCACCACCTCAGTTTTTCCCATTTTTTCTGAGCTTGAAAAGATATTTTCAAGCACTTTTAGATACCTGTAGGGTCCATTTACACACATTTTGACATATTTTGCAAGTTTTGCTGCAATGGTCACTAGGCTATCACCATTTTTCCAAAGGTACCTGGGGTGGTTTCCACCCTTTCCTTGAATTTTCTTTTATTGAGTGTTTTTCATAATTACAATCAATAGTCTTAAGCTTAATCCAAACTCTAAGATAGTAGAGCATCCAATAGGAAACAGTTTGGACAATCTAAATGAAATAACAGAACCACAGACCCACTTTGAACCAGGAACTTCAATTTTAAGATGTCTGACTGTCCAATTATGACAGGCCAACAGGATGACCAAATATGATAAAAGTGAAGTAAATCTATGATGCAAATACTATAAAAGAACCTATAACAAACATTCAAAGCATGCATTTTGTGCAAGAATTGGACAGTCAAGTGTGAAATGATTGACATGGCTTTGTATTTCATGGCATTTGGCAATATACAGGGGATTATATATATGGGGTCCATAACTAGACCATTGGTTGGTTGAAATATGAAATGGACCATAGCGGCGCTAAATAAATTTTATTGTCATTATATCATTTTGGAACAAGCAACCACACAATTTTAGAATTCAACAGACCTAAAATAGAATTCAATCACCAGAATAAAAATCTGAATCGTTTGCTGAATGATTTGTTATAGGATGCAGTTAGTTTGATGTTTTGATAGCTTGTACTAGATGGACAAAATCAAAAGCCTGAAATATCAGTTATGTAGAGCTATGAATGCAGAATCCAATGATTTATAACACTATTTAATTTTCAGAGGCTGGGCCAAGATAGACAGGATGTGGCAACCATAGAAAGCATAAAATATAAGTTGCTGCAAATAGGCTTATTTGGTGTAAGGCTTAAAAGACATTTTGATGTTTTTAATATTGCTTTTATGCAAAATCATTTAAAAGTTATCTTTGAATGATATGTAGGACCATTTTTCTGGGACTTTATCTTTGGAGAGTGTAATTATTAAATTTTCAGTTTTGAAAGTAATGGTAAGAATGGTGAAGTAGTTTCCATAGCGTGAGCACAATAGCTGATTAAATGTCATTCTGTTATCCACCAAAGTTATCCACTCAACTACATCAGGTTATTCAACAGATATTGAATAAATTCTCTTCCAGTTTTTGTTCATTTTGAACTGGAACGTTGTCTGTTGCTAATTCACAAATAATTCTTTAAGAGCTCTAGACACTTCATCTTCTTGAAATTGTGATTGGTGAGAACTTGAAACTATTTTAGTTAAACACTTGAAACACTTGATTGGATGGCAAAGAAACATATGTTGATTGTCATTTTATACATTTTTGGAAACAATCACAATTTTAGATTTCAACAGACCTTCTTCTTCTTCAATGGACCTAAACATGCAAATTTTTAAATTAGTGAATTTTTATAGGATTTTATGTTTGATGGTTAATAGTCTTAATACTAGATATTCAAAATCAAAAGCCTGAAATATCCTTATGTAGAGCTAGAATGCAGAATCCAATGTTTTTATAACACTATTTAATTTTCTCTTTTCCTGGCCCAGATTTTCAGGTTATTGCAAATAGAAATCCAGGCCTTGCTTCCAAATAGGCTTATCTCCAAAGAAGGAAGGCTGACATTTTGATGTTTTTAATATTTCTTTTATGCAAAATCATTTAAAATTTCATTTGAAAATATGTCTGTTTGGTTTTCTTTTCCATCCAGGTGTCTTGATTGCATCAGTTTGTATTTCATGCATCTTGAAGTATTTCTTCTGCAATGGCCTTGGAAATGTCATTCTCTTATCCATACAAAAGTTATCCACCAAACATCAGGTTTTTCAACTGATATGAATAAATTCTCTTCCAGTTTTTGTTCATTTTGAACTGGAACGTTGTCTGTTGCTAATTCACAAATAATTCTTTAAGAGCTCTAGACACTTCATCTTCTTGATGTTTGTGATTCATGAGAACTTGAAACTATTTTATTATGCACTTTAAATATTTGAATTGTGCCACATGTGTTTGAGTTACTGGATTAGAATTTAAATTTGGAAACATGTGTGTGGGTGTTACTTTGCTCTTGGTAATCATCATGCAGAAAGTCTTTTTAAAGAGTATTTATTGTCTTGATTTAATTTAATTTTATATTGAAGCAGCACGCATCACATTTTAAAATTGCAGTTGGTACTTTTATTTTATACTGCGTGCAATCGTGCATGCAAGCTCAATGTTTTGGAAATAATGGCAGTTCTTAGATTTCACAGTAGATTAAGTGAGGTTTTAAATTTTGCTGCACAAGGTTAAGCCAAACAAATGAAGTTTTGCATAATAAGTTATGTGATACAAAACAATTTATTAATTTCAATCTAATCAAAACTGATTTTATGAATCTTTCATTCATTGAATACAAAATACAAAAGCTAAAATAATGGTCTCTTCATCATGTTCTGGTCGGTGACCGGAAAATTCGGTACCAGTCATGGAAGATTCGGTACTGGAACATTGGGAATGGAATTTTCCGGACGGCAAATTCGGTTACATGTGTTAGGCACTGGCTCTACCTCCCTCACCCCACCTCCCCTCCCCAATCCCAGGATTCCTCTGGCTTTGGGTGGTGTCTATACTACGTATATGACCCTATATATTTAGGTAGAATATTTAAGTAGAATTTCGGTAGATACCTTATACTTTTGATAATTATATTCATTTTACTGATTTATAGAGTTTTAGGATTAGGGTTAGGATTAGGGTTATGGCTACTGGTTTGTATGTCAAACATGTACCGATTTATCCGGTACCAAATTATCCGGTACCGAATCTTCCACAAGTAAAATGTTGGTGCCGAATTCTCCGGTACCGAATGTTCCAGAACCATTCTGGTCTTGACTGTTTCTGTGTGATCTGTATGCTGTTATCTGGTGATACATATTTTGAGTCAAACTGGTTTTTTTTTCATAGTCATGATCGTACAATGCAAGATATTGTTTACAAACTTGTTCCAAATCTTCAGGAAAGTGAGTCATCTGCATTTTAAAGATCATTTAAATTTTTTTATCAGTGCTTCTGTTAATGTTTTAAATAATCGAGTTTGTTGAATTTATTTTGGACAAATCTTATTACTGTGATATTTTTAGTGATATTGCTATTTCTGAGAAAAATTGATTGTTCTATTTTCATTAGTTGAAAGGAAACAGGAAGAAGAATATTATCAGAAGCTAGGTTTACCTCATCCAAAATCCACCTCCAGTAAGTAATACTTTTTAAGCCCCTTATGTTTATTAGGGGCGGGAAGTTAGCTGAGTGGTAACGGTGTTGGACGATGGAGCAGAAGGTCGCGGGTTCAACTCCTGCAGGAGCCCTAAGGTCGACTCAGCCTTCTTTCGCCAGATGGCAATGGCAAATGAGTAGTGGATTAATCTGCAGAGTAAACAGGCACATTGCATGAGAACACTGGCCCCGTATCATGTAACTTGCACCAGTCGCCTGGCTGAGGGCCTTGAAACGGAAGTCAGCACCGCCCTACGAGTCTTGAGGTTAGCCTTGAGTGCTCGGGAAGGACTGTACTTTTACTTACCTTTTATGTTTATTAAATGAGCCGATATTCAGTTAATGCAATATCTTAACTGCTGAGGATGAAATCTTAATTATAAAATTGCCTGTGATGAATTAGCAATGTGAAAATCAGACTCCTGAGGACAATTGGTTTTGGATGCTCTTAAATAATGGCTGAAAAATATTAGGAATAACATAACTTTGAGAGCAATTTTTTAAGAGTTTAGAAGTTAGAAGGGTTAAAGTTCAGATGCAAATTGTTGCTCATATTTGCATCGTGCAAATGAAACTCTTTCTGTAGTTTAGTTAAATTGATCTATGCTTATGGTTTTGACCATGTCCTATGATGGGGCTACATAGTGGTCTTAATGTCTTAATAATAATACCGGGTAATAATAATAATAATAATAATAATAATATCGTAATAATAACTATTGGTTTTGATGTCTAGAACGTTGAATCTTATTTGCAGGAAATATCTGTATATTTGTTTGTACTTGAAACGCAGTAAAATGCTGTAATAATCAGGCACGTTGGAACGAATTTTCAGCAGGGGTGCAGATTTTCTGAAGACAAGATAAAAGTTGTGACAAGGGGAAAAAATTCATCTCTGAAAAACTCTGATGAAAAAAAAAGGTCATCACTAACTTTACTTTTATCCTCCAAAAGTCTTGGCAAGCAAAAAAGCCAAAAGAGGTTGTCACTAACTTTACTTTATCGTCCAAAAGCTTTGACAAGCAAAAAAAGGTCGTCATTCTTTCTTCTATTTAAAAATCCTCACTAGCAAAAAATACAAAAAAACAGCCTCCTTATCTTCCAGGGGGTGCAGCTGTGCCCTCTGCACCCCACTTCCTATGGGCCTGGTAAGAATACTTCATGGAGCTTGCAGGTTTTTTATTTACTGCCCGAGTTCCTTGTGATCCAGCTCACCATGTTGAGATTTGTTTATCGCCAAATCTGTTCCAGTAGTATTTTTGCTGTATTTAATTACGATGCTGAAATACAATTAGTTTTATTTTTGTCTTCAGCTTTAGAAGAGAAAGAGAATGAATCTTCCGACTGCACGGCGTCGTGTGACCGCATTGACAAGAAGAACGATCAACAAGATTATCATCGATCTGACGAACAAGTCAGCGTCTGTCTGGAGGTTTCGCATAATGGTCATCTTCAACCGCTCAGACGCAGATACATAAGGTTAGCAATCACTTTTGGACTGTAGCTGGGTTTCATAGACAGGAAGATTAACAATCTTCCTGGTTAAATATATAAGTGCATTTTGCTATTTTATTCCTCTCTGTTAATTTTTAATCAATATCTTGAGTTCTTTTGATTTTTCATATTTGTGATAAGTGGGTATTTCTAAGAAATTCATTGCAGGTCATTCTTGTGTATAAGGACAAATTTCCTTGGAAGTTTTTCTTGGATAAAAAGATTTTCAGAGATCTGTGTTTGATGCTTTATATAAAAAGATCACTTTATGCCCTCTAATAGTTGAACATCTTCAATATTACCTATGCTGTAATAATTCTGTAATAATTTTGTAGTGTCATGTTTGTGTTGAGGAGTGGTTTAACTGCATCATTTGATATCACCAAATAAAATATGACAAGCATGAGGGAATGAGTAACAGATGTAATCTGTCCACTTTGGGTGATATTTTGAGGTGTCATACAGTGTTACTTGGTATGTTCAGTTGCATTGTCCTCAGTTGTAAAAGATTGAGTTGTCTCCGTGGACAAATAACAACTGATGGTGCTGCCGCTGTACTCTGTGGTTATTTTGAACTTGAATGGTTATTTGAATAAAGAAAAGGTGAAAGTCATTTTATAGGCTCAAATCCTTTAGTAGAGCTGATGGGGTAACACCTTCAATTTTTATGGCATTATTTGGAGGAGGGCAGTATGAAGGCAGTTGTTTGCCTTCTTCGTACTGCCTTTTACTTCCACAGAGTGAGCACCTAATTTACTTATTTGCAGCTTAGTTAATTTGATGAACTTCTAAACAGAAACCACTAAGAAGTTTTTGCTGTTACAGAGGGTAACTAGCCATTGGGCTATATTGCTTTCTCATTTTAAATAAGTGAGACAAAATTAACAGATGTCAAGTTTGTGTGGAATGGCAATTGTTTTAAGTTGAAAAGTGTAACTTTTGTAGGTGCTCTGTACAGACTACAATTACCCACCTCAAAAAGTTCATTGCTCTCAAAATTTACCGTGACATGAGTCGGTTTAAAGATGTAAGTTTGTAGAAACAGTATCATTTGCTGAGGTTATTGTTTTATAGTTATGCATCATAAATATTAGACATTCATGCATATTCAGACATTTAGATCCTGCTCTACTTTCCACCTGTATGTTAAATGTCAATAGTTGTGACTTAGTCATAAAGTATATATATTCCAACTACTTGGGCACAACTTTATCACTCATCATAATAATTTTCCTTTGTGTGTTCAACTGGTACAAAGTTTTGAAAGCATTGAAGGAACTTCATTCATTATAGACTTGTGAACATTTTATTATTTTTAAGTGTCTGCATATTGGGCATGAAATTGAAACATAAACTAGAAGTGTGTTGAGTGTTTAGTGATATGATTTGTCATTCAATTTTTTAGGTGGAAATTCTTTGCAACGAAGAACTTCTAGGAAAGGATCACACTCTTAAGTTTATCTGCATGACAAGATGGAGGAACAAGGTGAGTTGTAAGAACTGCACACAACCTCTGGTTAGATACTTTTAATATGAGCAGAAATAAGAACAGCCAAGACTCGGCGATTTATAATTCTACAAATTCAGATGAAAGGCTCTGATAATTATGTGAAGTTTATGATGAACAAGGCAAAGAATAAGAAACCAGAAAATGCCAAAGAGATCAAGATTAATCAAGTGATAAAAATTGAGATGCTCTGAATAAATTATATCAGATATGGTATCTTGCTGTAGTGCATGAAATTTTCCTCCCATAATATCACTATGGAGATGGAAAGGTAATTGCAAAGTATAAGGAAAATGTGGATTAAGTAGGTAAGTAAAAAAATCTTGTGGATTTATATAGCACTTTGGAAAGCAGCACAACAGTAGCTGCTTATTCTTAGCCGCTCAAGCCTTTTGTAAAATAGCTATGGGAAAGGTGAATGATCAGCCAGGCAATAGTCAATATCCGAAGGGCAGTGAGGCTAGGTTGTTACAGCTATGGAGGAAATGATTTAGGAAAAAGGAAGGATTTAAGCTTAGACCTGAAGACTTGAGTTAGTCCATAAAGCCATTACTTATTTTCAAGCAGAAAACATTTGGCTCTAAGAGCCAGCCATTTGATAATATGTGTGTATATATATATATATGTGTGTGTGTGTGTGTATGTGTGTGTGTATATTGCACTCTATTGCAGGATATTCCACTTCAACTGCATTATCGTCCACGAATTGAATTATAATGAAGGTGCTCAGTCAATCCAGGTTCATTTCTTTTTCATCTGTAGTGCAGTGACTGGACAATTACTGTATCTTTGTGTCAGTTCTCAGCTTTGTAACTGAATCTGTGTTTCACATGCAGCTGTTTCCTCGTCGTTCATTATGGTAGTTAGGCTGTGTTGATTTTTGTTCCTCTGTTAGTTATTTTCTATTTTGTGATGATGTCTATGTCTGTTTTTCCATTGAAGATTGTCATGTTAACTATTGTGAATTTTAGATGTTCTGCATATGCAAAATTTAGTTGCCATTAATTGTGTAATGCTGTCTAGAAAGCATGTATTTGCTTAGGAAACATATATTTTACATTGCTTGTACTATAGCTGCGTAGCGTTTGAAAGATTTCGCTTGCTTGCAATGCAAGTCACCTTTATTTCTGATAAACATTTTTGATGCTGCTGATGTAGGTGACAATCCTGTATTTGAAAGTTTAGTAACCACAGTTTGTGAATTAAGATTTCCAGTTAAAAGAACATTTTCATTTGAAAACCATCATAGCCACTAACCACAGATGACTTTAGTCTAAAGTTAAGGAGTTAGGCAACACTGCAGAATTCTGTATAATAGATATGTGAAGGATATGTGTATGGTTATGTGTACACCAGTGGCATAGCCAAGGGGAGTTTGGGGGCTACCCCCCCCCCGTGGTCGCAGAAATCAAAATATTTTTCATGAGTTTCTATGCATTTTTAATTTTTTGATGCGACTTTGGGGTGAAAACCCCCCTTGGCTATAAAATGTAACGGTGTTTAAGAAGCAAAGACCTTTTTTTGCTTGTCAGGGAAAAAAAGTGTTGATAATCTTTTTTTGCTTGTCAGGAAAAAACTAGAGGTGATGTTTTATTGGAAAGATTTTTCAAAAGTTGGTCACGGTCAATACCAAAACCCCCTTCCGGAAATCCTGGCTACGCCACTGGTCTACACAGTCGGTGACTTTAGTGTTTATATGTGTGTATGCAATTGTGCAGAATTGGCTTCTGGATGTGTTAAGAATACCATAATTGGATCTCTTATGTTTCATATAAATGTGTTGATTTTTAGTGATATTTTTGTTTTATCAAGTATTTTTAATCAGCAAATATGCCTTTTTTTTATTCCCAGATGCTGTATTCTCATGGCACTAGAATTGCCTTGATGGTATAATGATAAATTTATAATGCTTGCATTTAAGCATTAAAATTTTGATCCTTTTCAATGATTACTGGAGTAAAAGTTTCATTTTCTGTTGGTATAAAAGTTGCCAGATTTGTTTTGGTAGCTCTACATTACAGTATATTAAATAGGTCATCAAAATGAGTGTTCACTTTTTACAGTTGTTTGTAATTTTGTCTTCAATCAGAAACTCCAATTTATTTTCATGTTTTTGTTAGCTATCGGTAATATATGAAATGTGATTTAGCGATGGAAATCTCAAACTGCAGTTTGAGGGCTGTTACTCAGGCTATAGGAGTCAGAGTATAGAGTGTCCTGTGATCTCAATTGAAGAAGTGGGCATAGCAGTTAGTAAAATTAAGCTGGGCAAAGCAGCCGGGTTTGACAGGATAACTATAGAACATTTACTGTATGCACACCCAATTGTATTATCTTGTATAACTCATTTGTTTAATCTAATGTTGAAAGCAGGATATGTGCCAGAAGGTTTTGGTAATGGTATCATGATCCCTCTGCTAAAAAAATTGCACAGCAGACCCTACAAGGTGTGACAATTATAGGGGTATAACCTTGAGTCCAGTAGTGTCTAAGATTTTTGAGCATGTATTACTGGGGAAATTTGGGGGTTTTTGGGGAGCTCTGACCTGCAGTTTGGGTTCAAAACTGGGGGTAGGATGCTCAGATGCCTTATACACATTGAGGGGGTAATAAGTTATCTCAATAGAAATTCATGCACAGCTGTCATTTCTGCTCTTGACATTTCAAAGCTTTTGACAAAATTAGTCACTATGGGCTGTTTTTGAAGCTGATACAAAGGAAAACCCTTGGTATTTCATTGAAGTTTTACTCAACTGGTATTCCAAATGTAATGTTATGGTTAGATGGGGTAATGCCTTATCAGAATCTTTTACTGTAGTGGCTGGGGTACGCGACAAGGAGGGGTTCTTTTCGCTTTGCTATTTGCTGTTTATATTGATGATGTAATTTTAAAAGTTGCAAAATTCTGGATATGGCTGCTATATCAATGATTTGTTTGTTGGATGTTTATTGTATGCTGATGATATCTTATTGGTGTCACACTCTATATCCGGCATGCAGCACATGCTGGATATTTGCACCAATGACTTTGTGGATTTGGATTTGAAATTTAATGTGAAGAAATCTATGGTGATGAGGGTTGGGACACGTTGCAATATCGCATGTGCTGTATTGGTCCTGGATGGTGTTGCCTTGCCATTTGTGGAGGAAATTAGGTATCTCAGGGTGACACTTAAAAAGGCAGGCACTTGGGTTATCTATTTCAGAAGCTAAATTAAAATTTTTCCACGTTTAATTGCTTGTATAGTCGCGCAGAGCTGCCGCTTCAGAATTAATATCGTTAACCTGGTAAAGAGCTATTGTCTACCTATTGTATTGTATGGTATGGAAGCCACATTTCCAAACAAAAGTATTCTTAATGCTCTTGACAGACTGATTCAGTAGTTGTGTGCAAAATTTTTAAAACATGTGAGGCAGATAATGTCGAGTATATCAGAGTCCTGACGGGTTTGGATAGTATGCATGCTATTGTAGAAGCGACAAGCATCCTTTGTTAATAGATATGAGAAGAAGCCACTGTACTTTGCTCAGTGCATTACTAGAATTTGTCTGAGGGCAGAGGCTGTACTGTGTAAAGTTTGTTCTTAGTTTATTTGTTTATTATTAGGTTTATTTTATTATTATTATTATTATTATTATTATTATTATTATTTAGTTCTGTTCAGTTGATTTGTGTTTTCCTTGGTTGTGTACTACTGGTTGTGTACTACTTTTTATGCTGTGCTTGTCACGAATAAAGATGATTATTAAATCATTATCTAATAGCATAAATAAAACTTTCAAGTTGATTTGTAGAATTTGCTAAACATATTTCTGTCTGTGCTATTACCATGTTATCAGTTAATGGTGCATATCAGCAATAATACGTATGATCCACTTTTGACATTCGGTGGACAAAATGTTTGAAGGAATTCAAATCAACTTTCAGGGATAATATTATTGTTTATGTTTTTCTTAATATTCTGTAATTTGTCTTTTGATGATGATAATGAAATGATAAAATACATTTATTTCTGGTCTGTGATTTGTGTTATAAAGCTTATTTATAGCATGCATATATATATATATATATACTAGAAAGATGTTAGCTGCCGCTTCGCTTAAGCTCGCAGTGCAGGATAATACTAATCCAATACCTATACCTAATACCCAATCATTGAATTCATGCTGAACAACACTTCAATGATCGCCACCTAGCCAAGCTCTGCACCACGTAATAATTAGGCCTAAGTACGTTAAAATCATAACTGTGACCATTTGTGACGCTGTACACGTATTTTTGTGTACGCTAAAACTACCTCAGGCTGCGAACAATTGTTACCAATAGCAACGCTGTCGCACGCCCAGCCCTCTGGCGCTGCAATGACTGACTAAACCGGTTCTACGAACAATTGTTACCAATAGCAACGCGTCTTGAACATCGTCCACCAACGCATCGCGGCGTAAGGACTAAACGGTCTACCAATAGTCAACGCCGCCCACCAACGCGATCGCGACGTAAGGACTAAACGGTCTACCAATAGTCAACGCCGCCCACCAACGCGATCGCGACGTAAGGGACTAAACGGTCTAAACCGTCTACCAATAGTCAACCAATCAGAACGCTTGAAGGTAACAGACAGAGAGACATACAGATAAGGATTTTAATATTATAGATATATATATAAATTCAGAGTGGTAATGTTGAACGATGGAGCAGGAGGTCAACTCGGATGTACGGATCAGAAACATGGACGTTGACAAAAACAACAGAGAGAAAACTGCAGAGATGTGGTTTCTCAGACGTATGCAAAAAATTTCATGGACAGAAAAAATAACCACTTCATCCTTAAACCTAGACCTCTTGAAAGCAGACACTGTACTGTAGTATATGGTAGAAACTTTAATTACTGGACTTTGTGTACATGATCAATCAGTCAAATTTGCAGCTAGCCAAGCACTGATCCCTCGATGGTCAGCAGTGGTCCATGGTCAGCCAAGACTGACTGCATTAATAGGCTTATTTGTCAAGTTTCACTTTGTCAAGTGACACCGCACAATAATCTAATACTGCAACACCAAAAAAATTTCGTTTTGCTTACTTTCATCATTACTAAAACCTAATTTTTAGCTGTATATACTATATAGGCTATACAGTATATGAATTTTAAATATGTGCATATGTAGGCATTCAACTGAGACCCTCTCCCCATATGCAAAATCTCCTAAATCCAACTACCCCCCCCTCAGTGCATACATAATATATGAATGGCTCCTACTTGGTTATAACGTACCTCAACAATGTACAACCCCATGTGAAGTGCTACTATATTGGATATACAGTAACATACCTGGGATATAACGTACTAAATTTTACATAACCGCTAAGTATGTTATAATGAAGTTCTACTGTAATAAGAAACCCATCCATGATGTCAACTGGAGGTGATGTTGACTGGATGGAACATGATGATATAAGAACATGCAATATGCATGCAACAAACATCAGATACAACTAAACATTTTACAGTACTTACTGTCATGCAAAAATGTGTGGCATGATATTGAAAATGCATACCTCTTGAGGTCAGACATTTTTCATCTCACACAATATTCAACAACAGATTTTACTACAATAAATCACTTGAAATAGCTTAGGCAATACGGATTAAATATTGTACAATGTTTGGGTGGAAGACATGCAATTTGTATTGGCTGCAAAATCCATAAGATCTGACCCCCTCCTTTGTGATATAAAAAAAATTACATTGATGCATGAAGCAAGAAACTCACAAGTTGCATAGGAAATGAATCATCTCAAAACTGAGACCAACCAGACCATTTAATAAACACACTCAAATATACAACTTTTAGTAATGACTCAAACATTTAAACTTGGAATAATTGAAACATTGATGGCAATATTTTCCTTCTTTTTTTCAACACTAACGGTATTCAACGCAAAACAAACAGTCAACAAACATCAGCCAAAAGCAATATGTTATTTAACACCAAGTAATTTAAAGTCTAAACGTTCTGTTGTGCAAAGGTTTTACCAAAACAGCACAAGTCCGTTATTCTGCAACGTCCAACAAAGAGATCTAACTGTACAGGTCTTCTTCTGGATCCTCTGCATACTGGTTCCCAGCGTTGTTTCCTCTATCTGTCTGTCCACTACGCTGTGGTTGGCCACCAGGAAACCTGAACAGCAAATACAATTATTAACCCTTTTCCCATTTGCCCCGAGAATACTTGTCCATTTTACATTACGTTAGACATAAATGAATGGTAAATGGGTTAAAATGCATTCACAAGCAAATACAGTGAATTCACTCAAAGAGAAATCCTGACAAAGTCTTTTGATCTAAAATTAGTTCAACCACTACAGCTTTTTTCCTAAATCTGGTCCTAAATTCCATGCAATGAATAACATGATAATGGATAATCAATCCAGTCAAGTTGATGCACTGAGGGACTTTGTGAATTCAAAGGATACTTCAACCAAATCGCCATGAATTCACTTAGGAGAAATCCTGACAGTTTTTTGATCTAATTAGGTCGTGCACCATACTGGTCAAGGAGATCTGTAGGTCAAAACAATTATTTATTATCTTGCTTACCTGAAGTTAGTGCCAATTCCTCGACTCTGTTGCAGAGTCTGGGCAAACATTTCATATTTGCGGATGTCGTTATCGGTCACAGACCTGCGGGCAAACTTCATCGCCTCTTCAAAATGGTCACGACGGATTTCAGGAACTGGGTCATAATCATCATCCTAAAAGTCACATTAAACAATGATCTTCAAAACAGACTGAAAAAATAGCAATTACAAATTCATGAAATTATTGATCACAAAAGCAAATCTGTAGGAGATCTAATTTCCAAAACGTGTAACTAAATACTGAGAATGAAACTCGCTACACATACCCATATACTAATATACTAATATTGAGAGGCAAGCTATTAGAATGGCCGTCAGGCAAAAGCAATGTCAGGTTTCAGCCCATTTTAAGAAAGTTAATCTCTTTAAGAGTTCAAATTTTATAAATTCTTGTATAAAGTAGAAGTTTCAGGCATGGGTGCTGTTTAGATTTTAGAACACACTATGCAACTTCTGAATACACATTTAATATTCCAGAGATAAATCTCTGGAAGATAACATTCATTCTAACAGCCATGACTTTGTATAAAATTCAGTGATAAATATTGCTTTGAAGATAAATTGCTTTCTAAATGTGGCAAAGACAACAAAATGAATTCTTGACTTTTAAATCTAAACGTGACTGCATGCATCATAAACGAATTCAGAACCACACAGATCACACAACAACAACAACAATAAAGAAAACACCAGGTTGTATAAAAACAACACTACCTTAAAGTTATAATAGGAAAACAATTAAGTAACTAAGATTACCATTTCTCCAGCATCTTGGTTTGCATCTCGATCTCTCTCCCTGCGAATCTCGCTCTCAATTGACTCACGAATAGCCAATTTGCAGGCTCTCTGACAGATTTCAGTCAGATCGGCACCGCTAAATCCGTGAGTCACTTTGGCCAAATAGTCCAAATCAACATCCTGAAAATAATTATCTTACAGCTCAAATGATTCTCAAAGAAAACAGTTTATCATAATTTGACATCCAAGCTACTTAATACTCTATTTTCTTACAATTTTTAATGAGAAAATGACATTAATTTCTTAATATCGATTCTTTTATTCAGCAACTAGTTATAATATTACATCTAACTGCTTTCAAATAATGAAACTTCCTGCTAAAATAATCTCCAAAAATCTTCAAATTCAGCAATACAGGATCAACACAATAACATAACACATAAGAAATTCAGTATATGTAAGCTAGATAACCTGTTTAATACTACTGGGTATTCCTACAACAAGAATGCTACACTAATAGTCAAACATTTGATGAAGCACCTCAATCTACATAAACTGATCAAGATTTCCAATTTTCAAATTCTCCTCTTAGGACTACATCATTTCATGGCCAACTGCATCTTGCTCCACAACTTCCCAGCCCCAATGAACTGCATTATTGTCAAAGTCCAATGGACGGGCTGGTCGAACATGCCAACCAACTGACCTTTGCAATCGGTGACTTGCGCAGATTGGCTCTGAGGATCTGTATACGGGACTTGTCATCAGGTAGGGGTATGTAGATCAGCTGGTCGAGTCGACCGGGACGCAGAATGGCAGAGTCGATGATGTCTGGCCTTTAGAATCACACAAAACAGATTAATGCTCCAAGAAAACCTTCAATGCAACTGCTAATCACTAAATATGCAATGGTAAACATAAACAAAACCTAAAGACTACATGCAAATCATTATTTTAACTGATAAAATATTCTAAATTTTTTACAATCACGTCTTCAACCAACGCCATCCTCCAATTTCTCACCATGAATCCATACATCAAAATACATGCATACCATATGATTAATTCTGGAATTGGGAACAAATACAGTTAGAGCTGACTGGAAACAATTCATATCACCAGAATCACATTCAAAATAGTAGGCATATATCAAAGTCATCACAAAGTGCACACTTAACCTGTTAGTGGCTCCAATGATGAATACGTTCTTCTTTGAACCCATGCCGTCCATTTCAGTAAGTAGCTGATTGATGACACGATCTGCAGCACCGCCTCCATCGCCAATGTTTCCTCCTCTAGATTTTGCAATCGAGTCTAACTCATCGAAAAACAGGACGCACGGGGCAGCAGAGCGAGCCTAAAAGCATTCATCAGAGAATTCATTGGTTAAATGAGTAACAGGCTGCCTCTCTTAGCTATACATACAAACACCCTGTTTCCACAAAGCAAAATGATAAAGACGATAAAATCAATATGGCTTAATCATGCACACACCAAATGTCAGTCCTTGAAGATACATAATGAAATGTCTGCAAAATTTAACAAGTGAACTATTTGTCAGTTTCATCATCATCATCATCATGCTCCTCCGTCACGCCGACGCTGAACAATGACATGAACCAGCTGTCTCCATGAAGTCCTCTCCTGAGCTTTTCTGTAGGCATCCGGAATAGTTGCTTCGGTCCAATCTGCGATGTTTTTCATCCACGTTGTTCCTGGTCTGCCTCTCTCTCTCTCTTTTGCCTTCTACCAACCCTTGCACGATTGTCTTCTCCAGGGTTCATCTGGTCAAACTAGGTGACCAATTTGTCAATTCACTGTTTAACAAATTTCCAAAAGAAATTACTAAAAATTGATTCAGAACTTCAAAATTCAAAAGCAAACGAGTCACTGGAATAAAATACCTTGTCAAAGATGTCCCTGACATTTGCCTCAGACTCTCCAAACCACATTGTAAGCAATTCCGGACCCTTGATTGAGATGAAGTTTGCCTGGCATTCGTTTGCTATAGCCTTTGCCAAGAGGGTCTTACCACAACCTGGTGGTCCATAGAACAACACTCCCTTCGACGGGGTCATTCCAAATTTGAGGAACTTGTCTGGATGTTCCACTGGGTACTGGACCAGTTCCTGCAATTCTCGTTTGACATTTTCCAGTCCACCGACATCCTCCCAGGTAACGGTTGGAACTTCTACCGCAGTTTCACGCAGAGCACTCGGGTTGCTCTTGCTAAGAGCCCACTGCAACAAAGTAGGATTAACCAATCAACAGGTGATAACAGACTGCCAAGCCGTTAAGACGTCCAGCAAATATAAATAACGAGAAGATGCTCGAAAAAGACTGTTTAACAGCTTTCAGAGAAAGCAATCATTACTGAGCTTTTCAACCAGACACGTCAAATTGTGACCTAGTAAACATTTTTTTACAATTTTCCCTGGAAGATTTCAATATGAAGAGATGCTCATCATATCTTTAACCACAATAGACTCATGTGTGCAGCTAATGCCCTATGCAGTACTTGGCTACATTCTGTATTTCATCTCCTCACCCTGAAGTTCTCCTGAGAGACAGCGAGAGAGCTGAGGACCTCAGCATCAATTGCCTCATCTTCGAGATCGATGACGTCCATTTTCTCTCGTATCTGCTGCAGGGCAGCCTCTGAGCACAAGGCGGCCAAGTCAGACCCAACGTGGCCGTGAGTTTCCGATGCAATCTGAACAATACACAATTGGTCAGAATTAGAGGCAAACTCAGTCAGAGTGTGTGTGTATATATATATATATATATATATATATATATACCTTCTTAAAATTTCCCAGCTGTCTAAGATTTTTTGATGGATTTAACTCCAACACAAAAGACCTATGGGAAAAATTAATGATTTAAGTACTATGTTTAAAAGTTTGGAATAATTTACTCAATAACGTTCTGGAATTTATGAAATGCTGCAGTCACCTTAATTTTGTTTAAAGCTTTCTGTGTCATAATTTTCTTTGCCATTTTGTCAATTTTGTCAATTAATTTAAAATCATCAGATTAGTGGTCTGAAAAATTTGTACTACTAAAGGTACCAACGCGTTCGAATTTATACCGCTAATTTTGTTATGGAGTGGTCTGTAATTTAAAATCTCAGATTAGTGGTCTGAGTACAAGTCGCTGTTATGGAACCACATCACCACATCACCTGCTCCAGATCGACATCATTGGCAAGCTTCATGTTTTTTGTGTGAATACGTAGAATTTCAAGACGGCCGCTGGTATCTGGAATTCCAATGTCCACTTCCCTGTCAAAGCGCCCTTAAACATAGAATGCATCAATATTCTACGCTTTAGTCAGTCCTCATTGGCTGTAGAAAATGCAAAATATTAAAATATAACTTTCAGACATCAGGACAGGATCCACATGAAAACATTAAAATACGACACATATAGCTAAACACTGCAATAAAGAAACATTAAGATAACACTAAGGTAACCAATACTAAGGCAATCCCTCTGTATAAAATCATTCTCAAAACTACCAAATCTTCTCAAAGCAGGGTCTATGCTGTTCGGTCTGTTGGTGGCAGCCATCACAATAACATGAGCTCTCTGTTTCAACCCATCCATCAGGGTAAGAAGCTGCGAAACGATTCGTCTTTCAACTCTCCATGTGTCTAAACAGAGTCACCGTTGCGTGCATAACACTGAGCAATCAAATTGAATCAATCAATGCTTTATTAATATTAAGTGACAAGTAGAATGTCTAAACCAGAGTTTAATTATTAGAATTTTGGTTTCCGAAAGTTTAGCCAGTTTTCCACCATTTTGCTTAGTGTCATCACTTTACCCCAAAAATTCTAATATAAACCAGATCCCAAACAGCCAAAGCATAAAGTCATTTACTTTAATAGAAGTCAGGGCTTGTTTTAAAAGCCCTGTGGTATTTTCTACAATAATCATGGCAACCATTGTCTAAGACTTCTTTTGGCTGCCTTACCATAGATAAACTACCTCAAGCATATACGGTATATATTTCCATGGTTTAAGCACAATCTGTATGCAGCTCACATTTATCGGTAACAGAATATTAAAAAGTGCATGTGCTTAAAACAATTAACTGTCTAGAGTGGAGGTGGACAACCTGCGGCCTGCAAACGACTTTCATGCAGTCTGCCAGAGCATAAGAAACAATTATTTTTTAAAAAGGGCATTAATATTGTACTATGGCTATTGTGGCTAACTACAACAACGATGTAGCTTATCACAACAGTGCGATGTGGCTAAGTGTTGGCATTGTAATGTGCTAACAAGAGTATGAAAGTTTAAAAAAGAAACTGTGTTCTTTTTGGAAATGAAAAGTACAAATTGTGAATTTCTGGACAAAATGGAAAACTCACATTGGCTGTGTGACTTTGCATTTGCTGTGGGCATATTAAAAACTGAATGTTCAATTGAATGTAAAGTTGCAAGGAAAAGAAATTTTTGCACATGAATTGTACATTAATGTCAAGTCTTTTTAAACAGAGCTTGTCCTTTTCTCAAGGAATTTGAAAGAAAATTTGACCATTTACTCAGGCAAAGATAGCAGGATACAGCAAGCAAATCTCTGCTTTGAAAGACGAGTTTGCAAGGAAGTTTACTGATTTTAGAATTATAGAAGAGAAATGTAATCTATTGATTTTTCATTTTCTGCAAATGTAGAAACAACAGCTGAAAAACTCCAACTGGAGTTGATAGATCTCCAAAGTGACAACACTCTGAAGGAGTATTTTCAAACTTCAAAATTAACAGAATTTTATTCATCTTTTGACATCATAAGTTTGGAGCATTTTGAAATTTTACTATCAAGTATTTGTCTTTCTATGGTTCAATATACATCTGAGTACAGACATTTTCAGCTCTAAACATTAACAAATAAAAAAATAGGTCTCTGTTAACGGACGTTAATCTCCAGTCATTCTTTCACATATCACCAAGTAACATAAAACCGGACAACAAAAAATTGTTGGAAAATTTTCTCAACTGCAAAAGTCTCATTAATGTAATAGTAAATAAATGTTGAGAATCTAATATTAAACTCTCTTCTTTAAAATGTGCAGTCTGTTTTATACAACTGTTTGACTACACAAACATGAACTTTGGAAATAAATATCAAATTATTAAATTATTGTTATGAAGTGCAAGTCGTCATAGTGATGTGGTCCACTTGACTTACGACCGGGACTCATGCAGCCCTCATGAAAAAAGGTTGCCCATACCTGGTCTAGAGTTTAGTAATACTTTGGAAAATTTCTTATACATGAGTTCCTGCAATAAATTCTGCCAGATAACCATGTGAATAAATTTAATATATAGATATATGAACAATATTGTGAATGCCAGCAATAACAACATGTGGAAGCAATGCTCAATAAACAATTCACAAAGTTTTATACAAGAACTTCAAACAGAAAGAAGATCAAGATTAAGATCAAGAAAAGCGGTCTGAAACAAAGATTCTACTAAAAGACAGAATATCACTGATATACATGATTCAACTTAGACCACCAAGTCGAGATAATACAAATCTCTAACCATATTTCACACTGGAAAAAGTGGGTTAACACAAAGAAACTACTTATAAACAAATCAGCTGCACATCAGTCACACAGCAGCAAATATATACCTGAACCTGAAGATAAATACCATTCTAAACATTGTAACACCTTCACTCACCTTTTCTCTCTTTGGCGCGATGGCATCCAGCTCATCGATGAAGATGATCGCTGGTGCATTCTTCTCTGCCTCCTCAAAAGCCTTTCTCAAATTACTTTCGGACTCGCCAGCTAGCTTACTCATTATCTCCGGCCCGTTGATCAAAAAGAAAAATGCTCCAGTTTCATTGGCTACTGCCCGAGCGATCAAAGTCTTACCGGTACCTGGCGGTCCATACAACAAAATTCCTCTTGGGGCTAAAATTTAAAAAAACAACATTCTTTTCATAAGTACACAGTAATGCACATTACATTACTAAATGGCAACTACAAGCCAACTGAAAAAAACAATATCGTTCAACTCTGATGGAACCAAAACAAGTAACCGTACGCATAAGCCATGGGTATTCAAACCACAGCCCGTGGTCCACAGTCCCGACCACAAGGCTGGTTCCTGTGGACTGCCGCCAGCTCTTTGAATATGTGTCTGCAAAATTCTGAATCTGAATTTCAGTGGCTTTTAAACAGGAAAACCTCTATTAAACCACCTAAAATCCAGTTATTATTGTAAATAATAGCTTGCTTACTTACTAAAGTCATTGCAATCTAGCTTTGATGTATTTCTGTTACCGCCTTTGCACTGTTCCTGCTTTATTACAGCCTCTGATCACTCAGTAATAAGTCTTAATTAAAGTCTTTAAAATATGCACTAGAGCTCACTGTCTGTTTCTAATATTACTAAAAATGTCTGCGACTGGGGTTCCACCCCAGACTCCACTACGAGAACTAATGATCTCGAAAACACTTTTCAGGTTGAGGATTGCCAATATCTTGTCATAAAGTGTAAAATTTATTTTTGCATTTTGGATTTAGTCATTTTATCTGTTATCTTGGTGCATTTATAGCAGTCTATTAGGAGGACCCGTAGTTACTCGTGGTTACCTACTATGCCGCAGAAGGCATAGGAATAATTATAATAGGACTCTATTGTAACTAACGGACCCTCACGAACAATGGAAGACTGAATGTGAACCAGCTTGAAAAAATTAGAGTACCCTGGCATAGGCTAACAAAATGAACATCTGACAACAACATGAATATATTCTAAGTACCTTAGAATATATTAGTCAAAGACTAAAACTTTCATAACAAAGACCTAAAACACTAAGAAACATTTATAAGTCTAACTATCATAGCTTCCATATATAACAAATACATAATATGTTCAATGTAAATAGAATAACTAAGCTTTACTTTGCAAGTATGCTACAAAGGGTTAAGATGCAACAGATACACAACAACTACGACACAATCAAAGATGCCATACATAGAAATCTCTATGGCTATCCATCAATCAAATTCACCAGAATAATCAGAGTAACACAGGTACACCAAGATCAAGGCGGGCAAGAAGCGAAATTCTTCTGAGTAAAATAAAAGACACACCTTGACACCGATCGCTTTGAAAAGTTGTGGATGGCGCAACGGCAACTCCACCATCTCCTTAATCTGAGCCAACTGCTTACGACAGCCACCTATGTCATCATAGCCAACTTCATTCAGAGCCTCTTCCTCCTCCTAAATTTAATCAAGAAAACATACATGGGTAGCTGTGTCTAGGCCTTATGGCTGCATGCCTTAGTCTCCAAACACACGTCATGCAGTCATCATTCAATTGCTCCAAAAGTTACACTTATCATCAATATTAGCCATATTTAATTAAAATATCATTGTAAGAGTATAAATCAGGTCATGTCAGGTCTTTGTCCTCAAGCTGTGTCCAGCTGTTGACTTCTCCATGACATCTCTACAAAGTTCTCTGTCCTCTGCTATTTCTCACAAGGTCATTCAGTATCTGCCGTCAGTTTTTCCATTGAGATTCAGTCCTGCCACGTTCAGAAAATCTTCCAATCTGTCCACCCATCATCTTTTCGGTCTTCCTTTAGATCTTTTCCCCTCTGACATGCAGCTGAAAATTTGTCTTGGGTTTTTTATTTCTTCCATCCTAAGTATGTGTCCGATCCATTTCATTCTTCTCTTTCTGATTATTTCAATGATGCTCAGTTGCATGTTCTATCTCTAACTTCTTTATTGGTTATATATTCTTTGTATACAATCTTTAGCATCCATCTAAGCCTTTTATTTCCCACTGCTATTATTATTTTTATTATTTCATCAGTAATTCAGTATTAGAGCATAAATGAAACTCTATAAACCAACATCATCACAAGCACGGCAAAAGAGTACTTGAAAACAAACATTGTCAATGACTACTGGAAAAATTAATGTAAGCTGCAGACAGCCCTATAAATGCAAAACCATTTCACAGTATTTATTTTTATAAATGATTTAATAAGAAAAAACAGCAACTGCAATCAAAATTTCAAAACTATACACAAGTCATTCATCCTGTGATGACCGTTAGTCTACCTCACGTTTGACAGGTTCTCCCTCGCAGTGAATGACAGTCTCTGGTGCCACAATGCAGAAAGGCGAAGGATCTGTCTCAACCACTTTAAATTCCACGGCTCTCATCCCACCACGCACAAGAAAGATGTCACCTTTGTGTAGTGGACGATAGGCCTCAAGGAAGTACGGCTTTAGGAATACTTCGAACAGATTGCTATAGACAAAATGAAAGCTTTAAATAATATCAGATGCATTTTCAAAATCATAACAAATATAAAAAAACCTAACAAGACTTAAAACAACTAACTGTAGACAATAACTACAAAGGAAACATCAAATTTTCAGTTAACAGGACCAGCGTGAAATAAAGATCTCCAACAACTGACTGGAAAAGTTTGAAATATAAATCTAGTTTCCATTGATGAATTCATACATAGTGGTCTGCATTGCACATGTCTTAAGACAGCTTTCAGCCACTAACAGAAGTCTGTCCTTTGGGTATTAGAAACATTCTGACCACATTATGCAAAAACACATGCAAATATGTGACACAAATGCCTCCCATAAAGAACGACGCAAGCAACAAATAGGTTTTTCATTCAGGAATTAGCATCATTTTAACACTAATACATGTATAAAAGAAGGAAACTTCTTGGATAGAATAGCTCCAAGAGCCATGGAAGAGCCAATCTTGCACCTCCTCATGTTGAATTGTAATCACCACACTGCTTGCCTCCAATCCACAATAACTTAGAGAATAAATATACTTGTTCCAATGTGTCTGTGCTGCATTGCTGGTAGTACTACTTAGAGTGGTACAAATGCAGAAGTGGTATGAAAATTAACAGCAATAATAATAAACTAGTTATAAAACAAATATGGTGCCAAGTGACACTAGAATATATAATATGGTAAAGGTATGAAAAAGGTTAACAGCGCCTTCAGCAAGTTAATAATAAACTAGTTATAAAACAAATAAGTTTCTGTGCCAAGTTGACCATGGACCTCAAGATTAGACCATAACCATATAATATATATCAAGTTAAATTTTAAATAGCTTGAGCATAATCTGTAGTAAAAATGTTACCCCGTCAATCCTTCAACCGTGTCATCAATTGGAAGAATGTGGATGCGTCTGCCATATTTCACTTCAGGGCAAGGCGAAATACTAAACATCAAAATGAACAATTCTGTAAAAATCTTAGAAAACACTATCACCCATGTCAGAATTCAGTTACTTTAGGGAGGGGAAGATAGCAGAGTGGGTTAGGTGCTGGAGCAGCAGGCTTACGGAGTGAGTTCAAGACCTGTTAGTAGTAGTAGTAGTAGTAGTAGTAGTAGTAGACTTCTTTAGCGCCATCGTAGTAGTACATCAGCACCAGTCAATGGCCACTTCAGGTTGTACTTCCAGATTCAAGGCTAAGGCGGATATGCAGTCAGGAATAGATGTGCTTGAAGTCTAGACCTAATGTAAAGTAATGTAATAAAATATTTGTACAGTGCCTCTTCTGAAGAATCACTCAGAAGCGCTCCCGCAGCTAAAGGTAGTAAGGCATTCAGTCAGGCAGACCTGTGCCGGCAGAGAATTCCAAAGTCTGAGGCAGAGAATTCTATAGGGTATGTAAAAGTCTCAGATGTCCGTTTGCTGTTTTTACAGAATGGAGATACATTGGTTGGCTAAATGATCTGCTATCACTTTGTTTTAGCAGCCAATATGATTCTAGGATTGGTGTGAATATTTTACAGTTCCTCTGGCTAATGAATTTAGAATCCTTTGCAAAGTTAGATTTTTGCACATCGACAGAAATCCTCTACAGATGAATAAAAAGTAGATGAGGTGTGAAACTCTATTAGCACGACTCAAGTGTTCTGGCCATTATATCAAGTGAGAAGAACGAATCAGTGAAGTACCAACAGATTTCAAACACTGAATCATTAATAATTATTTCAAAGTTCATGTACCAAACCTCTATGCAACATATGCAGCACTGGCGAGACAATAACTAGTCAAATAAGGAAAGCCAAACAAGCTCTGGTCCCTGTATATCTCTATAAATGTGAAGAAAAAGACCAGGAAAAGTGTGGAGTATCATTAAAAATAACTGCCATGTAATATTTCCAATAGCAAACATCAATATATACAGAAATCTTAATGCATAAAGAAACGGAAGGAAGTGCAGCACAATAACAACATTTTTAATATGTTATCACAACTTTGCACTAAACTGTTATGACCAAATAAATAAGTCAAACAACGCAAGATCAATGAATACACGAACAAGTTTAATAAAACAAGAAGCACATCACTAATTGCATAATTAATCACTTGGCTGTTGGTATCACTACTCACCAGCCAATACCAAATTCTGCAAAACTCTGTGGAAATACAGAAATTCCACAGAAATGGGCAAATTCAGCTGCCCCGCTCAAAATTTAGCAGTTCGTGGTAAAGCTGTGGTCTCTAATCATGATGATGATGATGTGTTCTCTGGCCTATGGCCAGATCTTTAATGATTTGGATTTTGGTGTGCCATCGGTTTATGCTCCTGTGCATTATGAAGTGGCACTATAGAAGTTTAAGATTAGATTAGATTAGATAAGGCAAATCGAACTGGCTTTTATGCCACCCAGAGATTAGAGGAGTGATTTGGCTTCCTGTTGCCTCCTTGGGGTAAACAACTTGTCCAAGGGTGCTACAAAGTGGCTAGGGACAGATATGAACCAATGACCCAACCAATGACCCTCTGATTGCATGGCAAGAAACATCACTACACCAATGCAGTCCCCATTTTCTCATAACAGACAAGTACATTTCTTAGAATCATGGCAGCTCTGTCCTTCATCCATATGCAAAACTAACATACAAACATAAATAAATTAATGTAAATAAAGAATCAGATATCAAGAGTAAATAAATTACCTGACAACGTCACCAAGTCTAACACGGATGTTGTTGCGAACAATTCGATTGACACGAATCTTGTCATCACTCAAAGTGTCATCAGAAAGGACAATGCACACGGTCTCACGACGTCGCTTACCTTTCAGAAGAACAGAATCCCCGCGAAACAGTTGAAGCTCATCCATCTTTACCTAAACAAATTCAAATTAGTACGATTTACCAAATTTTACTGCATACATGTCATTAATCTAAGTACTTAATCAAGTAAATAGAGAAAGCAAGAAGAAAGGTTTAAGAGTAAACATCAGTAAAGCATTCTGCACAGTGACATTCAAGAATAAAGACATTCCAAATGGCAAAATCAACATAAATTGAGAGAAAATTAAACAAGTCATGACATTCAAATATCTGGGAAGCTGGTTCATCAGTGATGCTAAAAGTGAATCAAACATAAAAGCAAAAATAGGAATGGCCAACACAGTCTTTGCAAATCTAAAACACGTACTAAGAAACAGACATTTAGCAATAAAAACAAAGATTAGGGTTCTGGAATGCTATGTTTGGCCAGTCATGTTATATGGTGCAGAATCTTGGACTATCTCTAAAGTCATGAAGAAAAATATGGTTCTTTAAAAAAACTGAAATATCTTTGACTGAAAAGAAAACGAATAAATTAGTAATTGAAATGGCAGGTACACAAAGAATATTGCTATCTACAATACATTAAAGACAACTTCAAATTTTTGGACATATAATGAGGAAGAATGTTGTACAGAAAACCTGGTAACTACTGGAAAAGTCAAGGCAAAAGATCAAGAGGAAGACAAAGAATGAGGTATATCAGTAGTCTACTGACTGATGTAAAGGGGTAACTACAAAATTAGAACTCATACAAGCAACGAACAGAGAGAAATGGTAGTCCATAGTCGTCAATGCAGAAATACATGACACCTGAAGAAGAAGTCATTATGAAGGTCAATAGTTCAGCAAATGTTTTAATTCAACAATAATTACTTCATTAAAATTATGGTCAAATCACCACAACGTGTTGGAAGCCTCTGTTAGGCTAACATGACACAACTGGGAAAGGTGCAAATTGTATAATACTATGTGACATAATTACTGAATTACCCTATTCCTCAAAGACAACAATTTAAATTAACCTGTGAAACCGAGACGACTGAATTGTCCTCATTGAGTGATTCCTCGACCAAAAGACGATAAGGTTTCGCCTTCTGCCTCAAGATCGCAGTTGACAAATCATCACCACTAAAGATATCAAACAGTTTATAGACATTTTGCTGACTAAGGCTACAAGCACACAGGACTATCGTCATATGAAATTCAGCTTCTAAATTTCACATAACTGGAATTTCCTGGCACTCACAGTCAGATGGAAATAAAGCATGCTTCTTTTCTCAGGAAAAATGCAAGAAGAAAGGATAAATCTAAATGGCTGAAAGCCATTGCCATTGAGACCTCGATTTCATCAGATATTTTCGTCGGGTGGCCAGTTCAACATCCAGTTGTGTGACAGACTAGCCGGCCAGTCAGCTACTAATCTTCCAGAATTTATGGAAAGCAGGCTCCAGCTAACCATTGTTAAAAACATGATGGTGTGCAAGTCCATTATGGATCATAATCAACACTGGCTACCTTCCATTTCTAAATATTTACTTCTCAAAATCTACAGATGTTTCAATGCTGGGTAGAACAGAAACAAAAGTTTTCTAAATTTATTGCTCTGATAAATCAATTCTAATCATCTACTACATAAGACATAAAAAACACTTCATGCCAGTTAGCAGACAATGAAATTCCATAAGCAACAGTCAAAGAAGAACCTCTCTAAACCTAGCATAATATGGTTCTTTCCCATTATCCGGACCCCAGCAGATGGATGGTGTAGTTGGCGTTAGGGTTAGGGTTAGGGTTAGGTTAGGAAAGTACCGGCTATACTAGACCTGACGGTGAAAAGCGAATGATTGATCATCTTCACTGGGGCATTCAGGATAACGATGTTGGGAAAGTACCGGGACGCTGTCATACTAGACCAGTGTTGCTACTTGTTTTCGGTGGGGACGCCGGTCCCAACGTTAACCCATGAAACTAACCTTGAATTGTTTAAATTAACTTGTTTGATATATATATGAATAAGTGCTCTTGACTTTGGCATTACTTGTTTATGGCTATATAAATTGACGTTTCAAAATAAAAAAATCAAGTTCAATTTTTTTAAAAAACATAAACCTACATCACCTTGAAGCCCCATAAAGAAGTTACAATTATCAAGCCACCATTTAGCATCATGCCAGGTCTCGAGTGGTCAAAAATGACAAAATACAAATAATTTACAACCATTTACCCACTCAGATATTACTGATACCACTTCTTAAAATTCGCCCTCACAACAACTGCGACATGATTTTATTAAATTGGAGAAAATTGCGCAATATAATTAGATTAAAAGTACACGTAAGCCTAGAGTAATTATGCCGACTAGCGAAAATTCCCCCAAATCTTCGAAACTGCTCCCGGTTGTTGCTTCCAACTCGTATAAAAACGTACCCAGGATCAGCCATCTTCTATCAGAACGTCAGATTTTACGATTAAAATTTAAATTTCCGACGAATTTCGGATTTTTTCGCTGGTCTTCCTTTCCTCTTTCCGTCAAAACTCGCAAGTCACCGTTCGTCTCCGTCATAGATAACTATTAAATCTATGGTCTCCGTTTGTTCAACGTTCTTGTTCCCATAGATTTAAATTCTTCTTCTTAGCAAGTTAGCATGCCCACTAGTTGAGCGTTAATTGCTGCTTCCAGAGTCCGGTGCCATAAAATTGGCATAAATCTCTATCCTGCGCTCGCGTCGGACGCGTCCACACCGTAGCGATGTCAATGCTGTGTTGGGATAGGTTTTCTCTGTTGTTCTTGTCCAGATTGTTCTGGGCCTGCTCGCCGACCTTTTCCAGGTCTTTGGCAGACCGTGAGGAAGAATGGTGTACAGAAAACCTGGTAACTACTGGAAAAGTCAACGGCAAAAGATCAAGAGGAAGACAAAGAATGAGGTATATCAGTAGTCTACTCGGGGCTCGGGCACGCATGGTCGGACGGTCCTGCCAGGGGCGCCCACAGGTGGGGGGAGGAAGCACATGCTTCCTAAAAAAGCTATAGGTGGAGAAAATTCCCCCTGAGTTTTGGCATCACGTTAGAGTAGCACAGGGAAGAGCTAGGAAGCTGCTTCCATGCAGTAGCCAGAGGGCGTCCCTAGGTCCTGCCCTGGGTCGGTAATAGCGACATGTCCAAATTACTGCAGTCTCCTGCTGCAGATTCTGTTCGAGATTAGACTATCTCCTATCTGGAATACCTCGGCGCTTGTGGTATGCATTGTGTACGAAAGATGTAGTACAGCGGTCGTCACCTAGCTGTTATTTTGCTTGATTAAGTTAGTAATTACACACACACACACACACACACACACACACACACACACATATATATATATATATATATATATATATATATATATATATATATAGCCATATGAGCGCGTAGGGCCTGCAACTATATTTAAGTTTTTCTTTCCTTCTTTTTTTGCTACCTTAATTTAAGCCCGATTTTGGCGTCCCTCCACCAACAGAATAATAATACGCAATAAAAAATTTTGGTCGGGCAATCAATGGGATTAACCCCAAACCCCATTGGCTACACCACTGGGTGGCAGAATAAAATAACGTTAAACAAGTGATGCCAGTGTTAGCAGGAGGCCAACCGAAAACCATGAAGGAATCATTGAAAATAATCTATGTTAACTGGGTGCAAATAAAAAAAGAGAAAATCTTTCCAGGAATTTAGAGCTGCGGCCAGCGGACGATTTTCAAAAAGGCATCGGACAGCTAAAAACAAACATTTTTCTACTTCCGCGAGAAAGGGGCGGCTCCACAGAGGGTCCCTGTAAAATATCCCTGGGTGGTGGGAATATGGCTCTCACTTTAATCATGGAATTTCATTTTTCACCGAGGAGAGAAACTGTGAGAGAGAGAAAGAGGCGGTGGTGGTGGTGGTGGTGGTGGTGGTGGTGGTGTGTGTGTGTGTGTGTGTGTGTGTGTGTGTGTGTACCAGAGACTTTAAAGTTTAAAATAATTAGCTTTTATAAACATCCGAAATGACTCTAGGCCATTATTATAAAGTCATCAGAGCTGTATTTAAGAGTTAGACCAGAGCGGGGAATGGAATTTTTAATTGTCTCATTAAGTTAAATAGGTTAGTTAAATAAGTTAAGGTCAGCATGAAACTTCCTCTGTCACGTTCTGTGAATAGATTGGATGAGAGGGAAGGGGTCAGTAACCTGTGAACAGAAATTTTCCCTTTCCTCTACAAATACCACACAGAAAGTCATGCTAATAAGCGCGCATTCAGTGAACTTTAAATAGGTCTTCAAATGTTGCGTTTAGGTTTCTCTGGTGTTTCGGTCTTTCGGTCGTCAACTTAAAAAGTGCCACGCAATTACTCGCTCGCTCACTCACTCGCTCACTCACTCACTCACTCGCTCGCTCACTCTCGCTCGCTCACCACTCGCTCGCTCGCGCTCGCTCGCTCACTCACTCCTCTCCTCACCACTCCCTCACCCTCGCTCATCACTCACTCACCACACGCTCACTCGCTCATTCACCACTCACTCACTCCTCCACCACTCCCTCACTCACTCACTTCACCACTTCTCGTTCCCTCCTCCTCCCCTCACTCACTCACCACTCACTCGCTCACCTCCTTCGCCGAAACAAAGCAGGTGCTCAGTCACAGCCTACCTGCTCTACGTAGATACTAAATTACTGTATAACAACTAGTCCAGTGATATAAAGTAAAACGGTCAGGCTTTTAATATGCTGACTGAATAAATTGATACACTCTGTTTCGGATTTCTAAATATAGACGGTTTTATATCAGCCGTGGCATATTTTACCCTCCACATCACCCTCCGTGTTTGACCACGGCCGTCGACATTATCTATTTCTAGAAGATCCTGGTTCAATGCGTTGACCTAAATCTCGATTGCTTGTGAAAGAAAAATTCAAGGTCGATGCGTATTGATTGATGACTCATCTTCCAGGTTTCCCCGCATAACCTACGTATCCAGTCTACCTGAAGGGTACAGAAATAGCAATGACTAAGCCTAAGGGATTACCTGGCTAAACTTGTCTCTGACCAATTTTAGATGAGAATTTTTTTTAGCTTTGAGGACAATTTTTGTGACGACCACTTAGAATACGTTATCATCAATTCTGTTGTGTACTAGAATTTTCAGTATTTTTCCGTCCACGTCTTCCGCGTTTTTGTTTTGATACTGCATGATAAGCAAAGAGCTAAGGTGCTTGGTACAGGAAGATTTTTGCTCAGTCTCTGAAGCTGCCATGTTGCAAAATGTTATATATATATCATTATATATATATCATTATATATATATTATATATATTGTATATATATGCATAATATATATATATATACATGTACATAATAATTATTGAATAATAAAGCTACTATATATGTATATATGTATATATATATATCATCATCATAGTTATATATATATATATATATATATATATATATATATATATATATATATATATATATATTTCGTTCTTTCTTTCTTTCTTTCTTTCTTTTTCTGTCTTTTTGCCTTTCTTTCTTTCTTTCTTTCTTTCTTTCTGTCTTTCTTTCTTTCTTTCTTTCTTTCTTTCTTTCTTTCTTTCTTTCTGTCTTTCTTTCTTTCTTTCTTTCTTTTTTGTGCTGTGTATTTCTACGTTAGCGACCATGGATTTCCACTTTGTTCGATCTTGACATCCTCTTATTAATTCGATGTTATTCTTTACTCCCTCAATTCCTTCTCGTAGGCTGTTTGAAACTTTGCATACTGTAGGTCAATGGTTCTTAACTGGGTTTAGACTACTCATACCCCACCCCTTGAGGGTAGGCTATTTGAAGGACTTTGTGGGGGTACGCAGAATGATCCGGAAGTAGAGTCAGTTTTGAAGACTGTTGCTATAATTCACTCTGTAGGCCTATACTATGCAAATACTGTAGACATTTTTGTGCTAAATTAGAAATTCTAAAAAGAAAAATTTCACCTTCTGGCTTAGGCCCTTTGTGCAATCTGCGACAGATGTTTGATTTAGTTTATACTTGTTTTCAATATATGGCGGAGCATAAACTTTTGTCCTGGGATAAGGTCTGTTGGTATAGGGGGTATACTTCGTTATCTTATACTTCTTTCAGGTGTACATACTGCTGTATACAGGTGTTTCTCTGCCTTCCTCTTGCTCTTTTCCCTCCACTTTTCGGTTATTGCCATATGCTCCAGGCAGTGGTACAGACCTGGTCAGAAAAATGGTCATTTCCTAATTGTTCTATGCTGAGGTCCTGACAGAGTTGTATTAATTTTATAGCCAAAAACACGCATGTCCACAGCCATAGGGACATGACCTGTGCAAAAAATACTCGTGTCAGGACATGCGGACATGGGTCGTGTTTGCGTCCATGGCTCCGGGCCTTCCTTCCTCATTTTGTGTCCGAACGAACATCATCATGTATACATGTATATTTAAGAGGAAAGAAAGAGAGATAAACAGACAGACAGACAGACAGAAAGACACTGATTCTGCCTATACAATATTTGTCCAGAAGAACCCTGTTTGTTAACTGTAATGACATGTCTATTGTAAACTTAATTTGTGTTTGTTCTGTTGTTTGTTTAGGCCGTTGATGATGTCTTATTCTGCCAATTTAATAGACCCACAAGTAGGCAACAACCGATTCAGTCTATAAAGTATCAACTATATATACAGTAATTATAAATTCGCGCTTGTCTATCACTACATGCCCGGCCTAATTTCAACATTTTATCTTTAGGCCAAAAACGAACAGAGTAACGAGGAGTATTGAGCATAGATAAAATAACAGTCACGTGACTGCTAATGAACGACGTAGAAACGAGCAGACGATGTGACGTCATCAGTACACGACGTCATCATCGACTGAGACGGCTTTGATGCACTTATTTTTAATTTTATCTTTAGGCCAAAGACGAACCCAGTGGAGGAATCAGACCAGTGGGGGAGGGTTGGCGGCGGGGAAGAATTTTAATTAGTTAATTATGTTAAAATAGTTAGTTAAATACGACAGCTAATGAATTCGTAGCCATGTATAGACGATGTGACGTCAGTAGTGCATGACGTCATCAGTGACCAGAAATCCCATTTCCTCTACACCAGTGTTTAATGAGTGGTCCTTTCAGAGGTAACTGACAAAGTGGAGGATCAGACCAGTGGGGGCCGCTGTTAGTCCATAATTATATTATTTCATTATGTTAAAAAATTTACGACAGGGAATTCCCTTGAAATGCAGAGTGGGAAAGGGCAATTGGTAAAACGTGACCAGATTAAACACTGCTCTACACAAATACCAAATAGAAATAAATTTTAAATAAAATTCAAGATATACTGATATCATGAATTACAACCTAATAGTATCAGGAGATTACTAAAGTCAGTCTCACGTCTTTTAAGACCTTAGCCGACTGTGTTTTTGCGCATCGAAGACCGAAATTGTTTACAAAATGATAGGCGCTTGAATGCAGAGACGCGAGCGTTTCGAGGTAGAGCGTAGACGCTTCGAAGTTCGAACAGTGAGTTTCGAGATGTTCCTCCTCCTCCGTGGAAAATAAATTAATTACCAGCGATCGGTCAAACGGACGTCCCCCTCCCCCAAAAAAAAAAACAGCGCAACAGTCAAATGGTAAGATTGTGCGCTGCTCCGTCGAACTTCGACGGGAGCGAGATCTTTCGTTGGTATTCTATGTCACGAAATCCCTCGTTCTCTGAGACCAGCGTCGGTATCAGCCTCGTGATGTCCGTCGTGCCGAGACTCGCCTTCCTGCCGTGGCGCCTCTGCGTCGAATATCCTCGACAGAGGGCGTCGGCGGCGGCGGCGGCGGTTTCGTCGTTTCTTCGAGGGTCGATGCGTCCAGGGACAGTGTTCGAGGACTGGTGGTCAACGCCGAAGGACTTCTCACTGTCGGCGGCGGCGGCGACGGCGGTCGGGGAAAGGACTGAGTTGTTTGGATGCCTGGTAGCATCCGTGTTTCGAAACTGCCTACTGTCTGGATCAGTAGCGTTAGCTTCGCGTGAAAATACTACGGAATGGATCGAAGGCGATTTGGCAGCACGGGTGGAGGAGTTTCGCGTCTGAAATTCCTCCGCAGAAAGCAATTTCGTTTCGCTGTCTTGACAGACTTCGATGCTCCGGAGTGAATCCTCCGAACCGGGGGCTTCGTGAGGATGTGCGGCGGCGGCGGCGGCGGTGATCCTCCGCGGGATCTCTTCGAGGCCGCCGTCGACGCCGTCTCTTCGCCTGGAGCTCAACGCCTGCTGTGCGACCTTCAGAAGGCGTTCGATGCTGTCAGCGTCCAACCGAGAAGTCGTGATGCGCAGTGTTTCGATTCTGTCCGATCCATCGGAAAACGACACTTGAGAAGAAGGAGGAGGAGGAGGCGGAGAAGGATGAAGAGGAGCAGGAGGAGGAAGATGAGGAGGAGGAGCGTTGTAATTCTCTTCGTTCGTTTTAGAACCGGAGTTGGAAAAGGTCGCTCTCTTTCCGGCGAGAACACTTCTCGACCGCCGCTCGAAGTTCTTCACCATCTTGCCGAGCGTTCGAAACACCGAAACCGCTCCCGACAAGAGATGATTACTTCTGGAATCGGTAGCGAGGAACCCGCCGCGCTGATCTGGCCACACCAAGACAAAGTCACCAGGTAACTCTACTCTTCGAATCCTGAGCAGTCTCTTCAGTCCAGAGACGACAGTCTAACGACCATTATACAACAAATGGCAAAATAAAAACTCCTTTCGGTCACCAACCGGTCGCTGCTTGCTTTTTTCCTTTCGCAAACTAGATCAGATTCGTTGCCATCGATCGCAGTATAATTTATTATACCCGCATCTCGCCCACAACGTCCGAATGACATTCAGGTTCTGTGACGTACAAATGGTCGACCGGCGTTATTTAAACATGACGACCAGCCGGGAGTGAGGCGGGGCGGGGGGGGGAGTTGAAATTCTAGCTTCGACGACGCAGGCCGCCTGCATGCATATGATATCAGTTGAAATGATCGGACTGCGGTCTTTGAAGTTGAGTCTGGTGCGCGGGGTCTGTTTCGGTCGAGGCCTCCTCAGAGTCGAGAGGTCGCTTTGCTCGACCCACTCGAGGCAGGCCGAAGGACCAACGGAAGCTCCTAACCGCGCGTCACGCATCGCCGACTGTGCGCCACCTGGAGAGAAGAATGCGGTCGACGACTTCGCAGTAAAACGCACGCAAAGGTGTGGATTTTCAATTTGTATAGCGCTTTTACGACAATGCACTTGGCGTCGGCCCAAAGAACTAAAATCGGAATGAACTTAGAATTCCTGATGAAAGCAGCGCTCCTGTGTTGCCATTTAACTTCCGTTTAAGATATCTGCTAAGACCTCTCCTGCGGATTTTACGAAGCACGAAATTTCCTGTCCACACACACACAAACACACACAGAGGGATATTTCTAGGATTGTGAATTTGGACACACTCAAGGGATATTCTGAGCTAATTGTATGCATTTTGTATGCACACCATTGTCACATTACCACATTTTGGGGATGGCGATCTCGGGGCTATTGAGGGGTATGCATTTTGCACCATGTCGACCTAAAATTGGGAGGGGGCCCCTATTGACTGCCTGGCCCCCAGTGCCCCCAGTTGGGACCCTAACTTAATGCTACACACATTAAACAACAAATGGTTGGAGAGAGAGAGAGAGAGAGAGAGAGAGCCAAATCCTAGAGCCGCCACTGAGACACAGAGATATTTAGTATTTCACATTCTTCATTTCACTCGTGCAATTTATTATTAATCTCCAGTCCGCCAGATTCAGGTACTGGAGTACAATTAATTATTATTATTGTCGGTACTTGTTTGGGAAACTTAGTACTACATGTGATCGCATTCTAAGAATTGGACGTTTCACTTGCCCACTGATTAATTCCGCTGCAAAGGAAAGTTAGAGTCTTGAAAAGGAAGATTCGGCGTTGGACATTCCATTGCGTCTTCTCTCTCTCTCTCTCTCTCTCTCTCTCTCTCTCTCTCTCTCTCTCTCTCTCTCTCTCTCTCTCCAGCGTTGCGGCACTGAGGCACCTCTGGCCCTAATAAGGCCCTAATAAGCCCGAATCATTCATGCCTTGGCTTCAGTTGAATTCTCTCTCTGCAAACATCTACCGACAAAAGGCGGTCATCAGAGCAGTCGCGGTGATTCACTATTCCACCATTTCCGACTGATATTGCACTGCATTGATATCTCTGTCTACGGTAACTGTAGCCTCCACCAGTTGTTCTTCTTTAACTTCTATTTAGATTTTCAGTGGCGGATTTATACTTTTAAGGTCCCGGTAGACTTTCTTCTAAAAAGTTACAGATGAAGTGTGAAAAGTGGCGAGATGACTTTTTTGCTTGTCAAGTTTTTTAAGCTTTTCTCGGGAAACTTTTGGAAGAGTGGAAGAGTTACAGATCAGGTGTATGAGTAGGCTAAAGTGGCGATATGGACTAACCTGTTTTTCAGGGCTGTTTAATTATGTCAACAATTTTTTGTGGCGGATTTACCCCCTCCTATTGTCAACAACAGTCCTTTCACTTAAACTTTCTTGTCAAAAAACTTTTGTTACAAGATCAATGACAGGTGTTATTATTTTTGTGGTGATGACCATTTTTTTGTTTTGTCGAGTGTCAAAATGTGGAGGTTATGACCTTTTTGCCATGCTTTTTTCTATTGTAATAAGTAGTATTCCATGAAATTTCATATTTTTTGATTATTTGTAAAAAGTGAAATTGTTGACGTCAACTTCTTTTGACCCTCTGCCAGCAACTGTCAAACATTTTCAAACCCCCCCTGAATTTTCAGGACATGGACAGCCCTCAGGACACGTTGCGTGACAAATGGTTGTATTTCGGAAAAAGTTATTTAAACACATAAATCATAAAAAATCATAGTAAAATATTGTTAAATAGAAAAGACGGGCCTCTATAGAATTATTTTTATTTTGCTGGTGGACCCGGTACAAATGCACAATTTGTATTGTGATAAATCAGCCACTATAGATTTTATGAAAATAAAGTTAGGAATGGTGGTACTCCCAGACGGAGTTCTTATAACTGCCCCTTGGGAGGGGGGACTGCACGTGATCAATGAGTACTTTCTAGATATTACATTTGTCGACGAGCTGTCTGTTCTGCATTTGCATTTGTGGGAGTGAATGCTAAGTTCTGTCCATTCTTGAATTTAGCCCCAGATATAATCAGCGTTGTTCTCTTCATTTTCGTCGTCATAGTCATCGTCGACGTTGTCGTCGTTTTCTTTTTCAACCTGTTTCTTTCCTTGTTTCTAGCATCGTTTCTCTTCGTTTTTTATGGCAGTAATCAGTTTTCTCCTCCTTTTCTTCCTTCTCTTCTTCTTCTTCTTCCTCCTCCTCCTCCTCCTCCCTCCTCCTCCTCCTCCTCCTCCCCTTTATCCTGAACCATGCATCAATTAGTCTCTGAGTTGGTGATAAATCGCATTTGGACCCACGTGCGCGGCGGTGCATGCTAACCGACAACCTAATAGTCTAATCAGACTGCGGCGTATTTCGTCCGTCAGAAAATGAGAAAAGTCAGAATCCAATCTACCGCGCAAAGGAAATCGAGCAGAAGACAAGACCGTCATACGATCCCCATTTGTACAAGAAAAAATCGTTCAACAATGAAATCAAATGAATTATTGAAACAGACAGATGGCTATAGAAAAAACGATTATTCTATAAATACTATATAATGGCAATGAATTTCTATATCCAAGACCAAAAATTTGCAAGGACATCTCAAAATACCATCCAGGCGACTTGTGCAGGCCTATAATTAGTAGCAATATCGCTTTGACGCATTAGTCATTCAGGAAGATTGTGTCGTTTTTTGGATTGTAGACCCTAGGTCTTAACAATTTTGGCAAGTATAGAATATCTCTTAGTCCAACAAAAGTCCAAACAGTTAGACCTTCTCGGCGACTGAAAGTGTATATTTGGTCTTCATTGTTAGTTAAGAACGAGCAAGACCTAGCTTGCTTTATCACCCGCCTACCGTCGGTTTTATTAAGCAAACAGAAAGTGACGGAAGCAGACAAGAAGAGAGTCATCGTCGCAAACAGAAAGGAAATTTTGTGCTCTACACAACAGATTTCCTCTTTACTGAGATACAAGTTCGTACCTAGGCTATTACAACGTATAAAAAGTCGATTGAACAGGACGCAACATACCAGTGTGCGGATGATAAAACGAAAACTTTGGCCTAATCTTCTTGATTACTCGATGTCGGTAGAACTTTATAACGGAGAGGGTCATGAACGATAAGCAGACGAAACTTCTCGGGAAATTTTGGGACTTTTAATTGGTACCACCGTTTTCAATTTAAGAGTCGAATGATGCGGGCATTCTTCTTCAGCTGTCTTTCTTCTGAAATTTCAAAAATCTCGATTGCAGCCTAATCTTGATCACTGTGTGTGTGAATTACAAATAGCGCCGACCGACTGCCTTTGTCACTGGTTCAGTCGTTCATTGAAAATTAATCATGCATACGCCGACCCCCGAGTAGAGACTCATCTTTATTAGGTGAATGGCTGAATGACGTTCTCATTGATAAGCCAGCAAAACAATTGACTGATAAAACAGTAAATTGGTCGTCACTTATAGACATTGTTTATCGTTCTAATCTACAGTTTAGTAGCATGTCTTTCTAACGGTTTTTTAGACTGGTTCGTTGTTTAAACAGCGTCTGTGCTTCCTTCTTCCTCAAAGTTTTAACAACGACAATGCTTTTTAGGGTATCCACCTATCGCGTGAAATCAGGGTAATTCTATATGCGAGAGGAATTCATTTGAGTAACAGAACGCTGAGGAGTGGCAAATATTATTTGAGTGTCAGAATAGAACAGAAAAATTTGAGCGATGTCACAGTCTCTTTGAGTAGTGCATAGTTTTGACGAAATTCCATTAGAACAACGTTGATTGAACTTACTGAGGATTATTCGCCATTGTCGTTCAAACAACATGGCACTTAACACGCTGCTGTGTCATTCCGCCAAGCTAGTAAGCGGGATTTAGTAGTAGGCCTACTACAGTACAGCAGTCACTTAAGCATATTGTCATTATAATAAATTATCATTTAAATGACGTATCGATTCGTTGTTAATTTTTGCCGCAGTGATGCTAGCGAGGATCAAGATAAGGACGAAGACCAAACGTTATAAAGGGTCTAGGAAAGAACACGCACTTGTGCATATATGCAAAAGAACTTTTTACTGACTGTACGGCTTTTGAGACACATCAAACGAAGCAGTAAGAGCAAGCGACAACTTGGCACTCAGCATGTTATGGAATATCAAAACAGCACGATTTCATCTCATTCAAGTATCAGGCGACGCTCCTTTTAGACTATCGTTTCTATAGCAGTACAATAGCTAATGGTAGCCATTTTTTTAAAATGCAGTTTGGCACTGGATACTTCCGTCCCTAAATTTCAGACCTCCAGTAGGCGTCGTAGGGGGTTAAGACAGACATTTTCGAGCAGCCCCATTTGAATCGTCTCGACCGGTGTGGGGCTTATAAACCCCCAATACATCCGAAAATCTAACGCTGATTAAAACTGAATTCATCGTTGATTACGACTGATTGAGTGCCTGGCCCCCCAGTGCCCATCAGTTGGTATGATCTTAATGCACATACATTAACCAACAAATGGTTGGCCCCCATTATTAGAAGTTGCCACCCCAACGGCCCTCCCACTTGCCAAATCCTAGAGCCGCCACTGAGCAAGAGCACTGTACATTCAGCCAGCATTATGACGAAAGAGGCTGCTGCAATTTCTCCATAGGCCGACAGCTGTAACTGCAGAAATACAGGTTAAGACAAAGAATACGCCATCATCATATACACAAATTATGCTGAATGCACCAACAATGCAAACGCAGAAATCAATAAAAGACTTAAGCAGAAAACTATTTAATCTTCGTTCGAATAAACTCAAATGTCCAGCGAACTGCGCTCGGTCAGAGTGAAAGTTCATTCAGCACAATAATTGGGAATTGTTCTGCCATATAAATTACGGTAAAACAGAGGTGTCGTTCATTCCTTGATTATTTTCGTAATTATTGGATCGTTTAAAATTTCATCTTGAGTGTAGGCTAATATTTTAAAAACGTCTAGTAAACCTGTACCAGCGTTCAGTCATCTAATCTGTTCTGGGGGCGGGAATCTCTCCAAAAGCTGACATCCTCGAACGATTTCGGCGATAACAGAAGACCGAAGATCACCATTTGTCTTGCCATGCAGTGCACTCACATTCCCTCCTACAAATGCCAAATTCTTTACCTTGGGCTCTGTTTGCGCTCACTTGAAGATGCATATGCTCGAGAATTTTGAAATCGGAGCAGCTCCGATTGGACATCGAGCCCCCTCTCCCCACTGGATCAACATTTGTCAATTGGTCGGCCGCGCTGTGATATAGTCGCGTCACGCCGTCTGTGCATGACTGTCGCGTGCATGACGCCTACCGTTGATAGCATAAAGATTGACCGGTCATTGATATCTGACCGACGGGCGATCGAGTAAACAGCTCTGATCGACAGTTGTAGCGCATCTTTGTTTTTCTGCTAAATTTGGACCAAAATTATCAGTAAACCGAAATATCACAGAAACCCTCTCCGTACGTTTGCTATTTTATAGCCCATCAATCAGGGACTCGATACAATCTAGGGATGATTCAATCTGCCAAAGTCTTTAGTTTCTATTCTAAATTAAGACATGACAGGACAAGTTGTCAGTTTATCGAGGCTTGTTTGTTGTACTAAATCTTTGATGCTGTGAGTGGAATAAAGATTATTATAATTAAGCCCAAATGACGTGCAGTATTTATAGAAATTGTTATTCGCAAACGCAGATAACATAAGATAAACACTGCAGGGGTTAAATTGAGCCGGATCTTGTCGGATCTCCGATCCGGGACGCCTGGCAAGAGATCCGGAACGGCTGGCATCAGATCCGGAACGTCTGGCATCAGATCCGGAACGCACTTTTTATTCGTTGTGATCTTTTATTGTTTACTTCAGCATTTTGCATGCACGGGAAAGAAAATAAAACGTGAACTGGACTCTAAATGTTCGTTTAAAACGAATAAATAAGTTGTGAAGAAATTTTGTGGCGGAGGAAATATAAAAAGATCCGGCACCTCTGAAAAAAAGAATTTAACTACAGGATAAACATAATTCTTAATTAACAATTACACATTCTGTTATTATACAATTGACAAAATAAAGTGGTTTCTTAGAGAACAGAAGTGTAAAAGAGTTTTGACGATTCTTAAAATATCATGTATTGGATTCAATCCAAGCATTTCACGAATGCAGTCAATTGTTACTTTATCACAAGATGACTACTATCTTACATGTTTCTACGGAGTTCATAAGCTGAATGACGACGAAAAACGTCAGATTTTCACATCCAACTGATAAGTTTGACAATTATGGGTTTGGATGAACGCTTTTAATTGTGTATGTTTTGGTAATTTTACAATCGATCGGAGTGGAATAACTGGATACCTGGACCTGTCGAGAGACAGAAACACTGATGATGAATTGTATCAATAAATATAGGATCAATTATTGCTTCCTGGAGTTCCTGCTTTAGTTTTAGTTTTGATATTTGTTTTCCTTTTAGTTTTATTGTCGTGTTAGTTTACATCATCAAAAACCTAAAGTTTCAGCCGCAAAAGAGATGAGAAACCTAAAGCTTCAGCCGTAGAAGAGATGAGAAGCGTAACGTTTCAGCCGTGAAAGAGACGATAGGCCTAAAGTTTCAGCCGTAAAAAAGATGGCAAGCCTAAAGTTTCAGACGTAAAAGAGACGAGAAGTCTAAAGTTTCAGCCATAGAACAGATGAGAGGCATAAAATTTCAGCCATAAAGTGACTGCTGTACATAGAGAGTAGCACTCGGAATGACTGCTGAAATAAGCGTGTCAAGTTCAAGTAACTGACTCATCCATGTGTACGTGTGTGTGTGTGGGGGAGGGGAAGGAAAGGTACAGTAGGTAGGTAGGTAGGCATCTTTCAAGCGATTCATTCTTGACTTTCTTGCACATCGTTACAGATGCCGGGGCTTCAGTCATGCATTACAAAGACCGATGGCGCTCTGTTTTGCCGACGTTGTGTAGCCTATACATGTCCCACTGCAAAGTCCTGGGAATCGTGTTCGATGTCACTCTTCTCTCAACTCCGCTTCACTTAGATCCCCTCATCCACTGCTCTACAAAAAGTCATGTATTTTATGCGGTTTGACGACACAGCTAGGTCTATAGAGTACGAACTAATTGGGTAACTTACGGCATTGTGAGAATTTCAATGTCAATTTCATTAGCATATAAAAAGCGCCAGACAGACGAAAAAATCTGTGTCTTCGATGAATTCCAACTGTGAGAAATTGAATGAAATGTTCGGATTCAGATTATACGTTTTATCAGCAAAATTCTTACGGATCTTTCGTAAAAGTTTCTTTTATCAGTGATTCAGTGAATTTGTGAAACATTACGATTATTTTCCCAATGGGTTTTCTCCCGTAGCGGTTGTCGGATACTGTTTCAGGAAAATGCGCTGTTAAACTGCAAGAGGTCCAAAATCGACCCCATAACTCTAGACCAGAGTTATTTCTAGAATTAACAATTTGGGGGTGTCGGTCTCAAATTGGGGGTGGGGTGGGGGTGGGGTTTAGGGGGTGTAAAAATATCCATGCTTTAGACCATGCTCACATATTTTTTCAGAAATTGGCAGTACGAAAGGAGATGGATTGAATTTCACAAATATAAAAATGACGCAAACTTCTCGAAATTTGGCATCCACCAAATATCCCCCAATCAAAAGATTTAACTTGTGAACTCAGTGTTTCATACAGGCCCTATTATCGTTCTTATTTAATACCAACATCAACGCTATTACTGATCTCGCTATTCATCGTCATCATAATCAATCATCATCATCGTCATCATCATCACCATCATCATCATCATCATCGTCGTCGTCGTCGCTGCCGCCCTCCCAACCACCACCATCATCATTGTATTGTTGTTGCCACAGTGTAGTTGTCTGTGTTGTGGGAATGAATTTAGTTGGAATGTCCATTGGTTACCTCAATGATGATCACAGACGATGATGAGTCATAATTCACGATAGATAGATAGATAGATAGATAGATAGATAGATAGATAGATAGATAGATAGATAGATAGATAGATAGATAGATAGATAGATAGATAGATAGATAGATAGATAGATAGATAGATAGATAGATAGATAGATAGATAGATAGATAGATAGATAGATAGATAGATAGATAGATAGATAGATAGATAGATAGATAGATAGATAGATAGATAGATAGATAGATAGATAGATAGATAGATAGATAGATAGATAGATAGAGAGAGAGAGAGAGAGAGAGAGAGAGAGAGAGAGAGAGACGATTGGTAGAGGTTTCTCGTCAGTCCATTCAATCTCTCTGTCTGACGTTTTCTTTTGAATCGGCGAATCCAAAGCAGACAACGGCGTTGTGTCTCAGTGACGGCGAACGTCGAGCCTCAAAACAGCCACTGCAGAGTCAATCGGATTCCCTCCTCCTCCTCCTCCTCCTCCTCCTCCTCGACAGTCAAAAGGAATTTTTTGCAACGCGACCGTCCGGAATTCAAGGACCAGAGATCCAGTCACCTGTCATTGAATGAGTCACATACTGAATCAGATGGTTATTGATCTTGGTCGGCTAGCCGGTCTATGCAAGGTATAGAAGTCCTTGGTCTAGGAGGGGTGGAGGGGGGGAGGTAGGTATGATGTCAGATGGGCGGTAAATCTGCTGCTACTGATCATTCATTGTGTGCTAGTATAGGTAAAATGGAATTAGAGACTTTTCTTTCGATTTATAATTAAACGAATTCTGGAGGACATTTAATCTGCAAAATGCATTCATGGGCGACGCTCGATCGTAATTCCGCAGAATGCCTCCAGTGGCGGTTCCACTTGGGGATGAGTGAGGATGCATCCCCAACCGGACTTCAGGCGGAATTTGTTTCGCTTGCGAAACCTATTTTTGGGCAAAAGTCTAGTAAAACAACGGGGGAAAAGCTTCGGATGACCTTTTTTGCTTGTCAACCTATTTTTTGGTAAAAGTGTAGTAAAACTAGGAGGACAATTTTTCTTTTGTCAGCCTTTTTCGGGAAAATGTTTATTGATTTTCCCTTCTCTTTTCATCCCCCCCACCAACTTCCTATGAATTCATTTCATCCCCCACTAAGAAATTCTGGAACCGCCGCCACTGGATGCCTCTGTTGTGTCCTTCTCTTGAGTATTCGAATTAAACGGGGAAGGATGGCCCAAAAAATCCGTTCGATCCTCACCTGCAGAAAGCCCAGCTGCAGAAGTTAGAACAGAGCCGCTCGTGTCTACGGAGTACAGTTGTCCAAACAACCAAGATGGCAGAGTGGGTTACGAGCTGTAGCGGCAAGCTGAAGGAGCGGGTTCAATCCCCGTTCGCGACCCTAGTGGCTTTCACAAAGGCAGTATAATGCCTCCTAAGCCACTTTAGATCACGCTGTATATACACCCGAAAGTTCAGCAGAAAGCAAAGGCAATCATTTCTAGCGGTTAATGATTGAAATTAATTGGACGTGAAGAGAGTAAATGCTTTTTAAACGAACCTAAGTAGGCCTACTATAGGATACTAGAGTGGTCTTGCAGGGCTATAAGTCTGTAGACAAAGTATTGTAACACTGTTATACAGAAAGTGAATGAGACATTTATAGGGCCTATATTACCATAACAGGAATGAACGGATGGGTGGTGCATAGTGGTCCTTACACAGGGCAGACAGTACTGAACCATTTTAAACCTTATTATTATTATTATTATTATTATTATTATTATTATTATTATTATTATTATTATTATTATTACTGTTGTTGTTTTTGTTTTTGTTGTTGTTGTTTTTTTGTTGCTTCAAGATTTTGGAATCTCCCCTATCAGGCCTGGATAAAACGGCGAGCGACATCCGATGTTCTAGTCACTTTATAGCAATACGAGAGTTGGTTCGAGCACCGATATTAAACCTTATCTAAAGTATCTTAAAACCAGTGGCGTAGCAACATGCTCGGGGGGCCCGTGGCGAAAAACGGGAAGGGGTCCTTTCCAGAGGAGACGATCTGGCAAGTTGGCAAAATTGTTGACGACCTTTTTTCCTTGTCTCGAGCTTTTCATGTTATCATGATATATATCATGGCAAAAAAAGCTGATGACCTTTTTTGCTTGTCTCCGGCTTTTCACGTTAAATTACATGCACTCGGGTCGGGGGCCCTTTACAGGTCGGGGGCCCTTGGCATTTGGCCACGTTGTCCATATGGCTGCTACGCCCCTTCTTAAAACGGAGGTCTGACTAACGGAATCTTGGCATTGATTCCTCTGAACCTGTTGAATTTCATTCCCAAGCGGTTGGGATAGAAGAATTTCGAGAACTAATATTGTTAAACGAAGGTTCGTCTATATTTTGCTCAGATTCACATCGCAGTGAACGCTTTCGTCGTTGAGGTTCCAGTTCGTCGAAATTCACGAGGTCGAAAAAACATCGTATACAGTTTAGAATTCAGTGACCTTTTCATTTAGTGGAGGAACAAAATAAAATAAAAATAAAAATGATCCTAACCCGATGACCCCAATGTTTGAACATAAGTATTCAAGGATGCCAAATTTTTTGAATTTGCTATATCCGGGCTATATAAGAGCTAAGAAGTCACTGGCAATTGTTTGCTATTTTATCCAGACTCCAGACCTTAGGGGGAGGGGTGACTCGGCTGGAGGGAAAGAGGCACAGTTCAATGCAACAATTTTTTCATTGCTGGGATTTGGGAGGGAGATTTTGAGATTTTAGGGGGAATCTTCCCCTAATAGGCCTGGATAAAACACTGGTCGAAGGACATTTTGAATACATTCTAGATATTCCAATAATTCCACAAACTTTCACTGCCTGAAATTTCCATTCATGCATACTATATATATATATACATATATATGTATATATATATATATATATATATATATATATATATATATATATGATGTCCTCAGTACTGAATTTCCGAAGGAATTATGCATGAATGACTCCAGTGGCGGTTCCAGGATTTCTTGGTGGGGGGATGAAATGAATTCATATAGGAAGTTTTGGTGGGGGCATGAAAAGAGAAGAGGGAAAATCAATAAGCTTTGCCGTAAAAGAAAAGGGCTGACAAGCAAAAAGGCAATGTTTTCAGAATTTTACTAGACTTTCCTCCCAAAAAATAGTCTGCCAAGCAAAAAAAAGGATGTCACCCGCAGTTTTTCCGTAATTTTACTTGACTTTTACCCATAAATAGTTTGACAAGCAGAAAAAGTCCGAAAAGTCCGGCGTGGGATGCATCCCCATTCATCCTCCCACGTGGAACCGCCACTGAATGACTCTCACGAAGACTATGCATTCGCTTGACCTGGCGGACCAAACACTTTTTACTTCTTATTAAAAAAAAATCACGAGAAGCGATGACTTTTGCCAGACTATAAACACAGAGCAACACAAAGCGGTATTTTTGGAACGGTCTAATTAGTTGAACGTCACTTGTGGCGGGTTCTTCGTGTAGCAGGCAATGGATTCAGAGCGACATCGCTAACTCATTGAACCGGGTCCTGAGCAGAGCAGCCAGTTATGCAGTCTTAAAAGAAGTTGAAGCCGGTAGAATTTACAAAAGTTGCAGTGGCAAAACTGGTTTGGCTGTTTCGAGTGAAACGTCCTCTTCAAACAGAATCAAAACGCCATACAGCTATTTCTCTCTTGAGCCTCTCGTCTTCTCTCCTTTGTCGAAATTTAGTCAATTGTGCGACATAATTCAGAAGTACAACACTCGCTCCCAGGGGCGTAGAATACTGGGGTGGGGTGGGCTGCGGGGTACTGTCCCCAATAATCAGTGATGGGGATATTGTATCATTTATCCCCCAATGTTTTGTGATGCTTTGCTACTTTAACGTACTTTAACGTTCTAAAAAAGGCTTCACAGGCAAAAAGGTCATTACTTGAGTTTAAACACATTCATGAGTGGATATACTTTTTAAAAATTTCTACCCCCTCCCCATGCTGATGATATAAATACGCCAATGGTCACTCCAGCCCCCTTGAGAGGGGAAGCTCACGGCAATCTCCAGGCACCGTCAGATCTGACTGGACAGAGTTTGTCTGTAAATGTAATAGTATTCCCCACTATTGAACCTTGGCGACCCCACTGTTAACCAGATAACAGATTCATCAACCGCTAGTAAGTAAGTAAAACAAAATTTCTATAGCGCTGCCCGAAGCTTGGCGCACTGAGCCAGCTTTTTCACGAGCGCTCAATCTGGGTGAAATCCATAGTTTGTAATTCGTAGTCCGTGGTGGTTAAGGTTGTGAAAATCCAGGTATAGGTAGTCGCAGGAAAGCAGTTTTATGGAGGTTGATAGCAAGATTTGCAGTTGATAGAACGCGTAGTAAGGTTTTCGCCATAAGATTTCTTGAAGAGTTTTCATTTGCTTTCGGAATTTTTGTCTTTAAATTAAATTAAATTAAATAAATTAAATAAATTAAATTAATTAATTAATTAATTAATTAATTAATTTAATTAATTAATTAATTAATTAATTAATTAATTTAATTATTAATAAATAAATAAATAAATAAATTAATTAATTAATTAATTAATAATTAATTAAATTATTATTTAATTATTTAATTTAATTTAATTAAAGTCTTGGCGATTTGTGTGGGTAGGCATATGATTATGAACTCTGTCTTCGAAGAATTCTGGCAGAGTAGATTCGATGATGTCCATTGCAAGTCGAAACGAAAGCGAATGCATTAGGCAAGCGTTCGATGGATTCGTCATGTTGGTTTTGGATTTGGTTTTTGATTTTGGGGATGTTGGCTAGAGCCTGTTTAGACCTGCTGAAGCGATTGATGGGAGGAAGAGTCAGAGAAAGAGAGAGAGACAGACAGAGACAGACAGACAGACACAAAGAGACAGAGACAGAGACCGAAGCAGAGGCATCTGGAGAAGGCGGAGGAGCCATTCCCCCTTCTCTGCTTCCGCTGTCGGCGTAAGGCATTAAAGGGGCGCACAGCTGCTGAAGCCGTTCGATTGCAAGCGATGATGACTGATCCGGAGAAAACGCTTGCCAGGCCCCAATGCTATGGATCATTGCAATGACAGGAGTAAGAGAGCAGCTGGGCGAATGATTATTTCAGCGAAGAGAAAACGCAAGACGCACAGAAAAATACAACGCACTGTTTCACGAATGAAAGGCCCTGACAGGAACAGCGCAATATTCACTTGTCTTGAACAGCCCCCTTCCCAGTGTTTAATCTAGGCCGTTTCCGGGGGGGAAATTGCCTCTTCCTCCCCCGGAAATTTCAAATTCCCCCTCGGAAATTTTGGAATACTACATGGACTAACAGCGGCCCCTAGCAGAATCCCCCCGGCTTTGTCAGTTCCCCCCGACTTTTTCAGTTTCCTTCCGGAGTCCAGGAGTCTAGATTAAACACTGCCCCTTCCTTTCTTCTGCCCATCATTGCCACGCTATTTGCTTCAAGAAGTATTTATCTCTACTGTATCTGCAGCAGAATGGTCTCCGATGTTTCTGCCACAGTCGCTGCCTCGTTTTATAGTTTTTCCTTCGTTCGTTAGTTCTTTTTATCATTGCCTGATTTTACACTATCCATGTTCATGCCTAGGCGTTTTAACGATAAATTCTTATTTCAAAAATCGAATTTTAAAACAAAGCAGCACACTACTAACAGTTGTAACAGATGACAGACGTGTGATGGCTTGTAAACTCTTAATTTCGCTCATAGTATAAGCCGTCGCTGTCTCTCATTAGCGTTAATAGTTTCGCACGTGTCTTTGGCTTAATATTTGGCGTAACCAGGATTCCAGAATAGGGGCATCATCATCATTGCAGCAGACAATCCGACTAGCTAGTCGAGATGGTGGTGGTGGTGGTGGTGGGTGGGGTGGAGGGGGTGGGGTGCGTCGTGAGATCTTCTACCTTAGCGGACCACATGTAGCCGCTTAAACTTTTGAATAATATTGGAGTTAAACCGTAAGCTGCTCTTTTGCATGTCTTAATTAGGCCTACGAGTAATTGAAGAGCGGCCATAACCAGCAATACATTTACACACTGTAAGACACTACATGTGCATCGATTCTGTCGACAATTGTCCATACCCCTATGCCGAAAATTTTTTCATCGGTTTTGCACAAATCCCGGTCCATATTATTATAGGGTCGGCCGCCTCTTGGTTGCGTTAATATTCACTGAGTGCAGATATCTTGAGAAACGACTTTCTGTAAAATATCTTTGTTGGAAGGATGAAATGATGTCGAGATTTGAGATTATAAGACAATTGATTTACTCTCTGAGGTTGCATTTAAGACGTAGGACGGCGAAAACTGAGTGATTTCTCTCCAGATCCACATTCCAATAACGCCCTTGATGATTGGACTGTTTTCCTAGTCTCTCTCTCTCTCTCTCTCTCTCTCTCCTCTATCTCTCTCTCTGTCTCTGTCTCTCTGTCTCTCTGTCTCTGTCTCTGTCTCTGTCTCTCTCTCTCTCTCTCTCTCTCTCTCTCTCTCTCTCTCTCTCTCTCTCTCTCTGTCTGTCTGTCTCTCTCTCTCTCTCTCTCTCTCTCTCTCTCTCTCTCTCTCTTTCTCTCTCTGTGTGTATCCAAGCTTGTCCGTACATGGGACGTCCCATGAGAATCCCATGGGATTCGTCCCATGGGATGGGATGGGACAGCACTGTTCACCACGGACAAGATCACGACTACGATTATTTACTGAAGCGACCATCGACTGGTGCTGATAGCTACAATGGCGCTAAAGAAGAAGTCTACTACTACTCGTGGTGATGTGCTGTAAATGCAGAGCCGAAAAGACACATTAATAATTATTTAACCAATGTCAATTCAGTTTAGGTCCTAATAGTATTTTGTATGATTTATTCTTATGTGTGCTTTCAATTTATATATCTCGTCCAAAGCTGAAGCATTTGCCGAAAGCGAGATGCATAATGCAGCCACACGTTCTGAAACGAAGTTGGAGTTTGTAATAACATTCAACAGCAGACCTGCCACGGAAAAACAAACTGAAAATAAAGACAGATGATGATGCTAAAAGAACAGTTTTAAAAGGAGATTATAATTAGATCAATCAATTTTATATAATTGATTCGAAAAGTCATTCTTTTAGATTATGACCTGACCTCCTGCAGCAGCGTAGCGAAGGGCAGTGGCGGTCCCACCATGATGATGACTGGGGATACATCCCCCACCGGGGTTCCGGATGACCTTTTTTGCTTGTCAACCTATTTTTGGTGAGTTTTTAAAAAAATAGTGACAAATACTGCAAATGATCTTTTTGCTTGTTGGCCTTTTTGGCAATGTTTAAACACTAACTTTTTCTCTCTTTTCTTTTGTTTTCTATTCCTCACTTTGCATCTCCCACCAACTTCCAATAAACTTTTTCATCCCCCACCAAGAATTCCTGGAACCGCCACTAGCGACGGAGGTGGTATATCGGCATATATATCCCCCAATCAGTCTACCTTAAAGTTTTTATGTGGTTGCTTCTCCTCCTTTACCCAGGGTAAATTTGAAATTTGATATCGTGCCAGTGTGTTTTAGTCAGGGATTTTTCTACACCCTAGCCCGCTAGGGTGTAGGCTTACACCCCCAGTTTGTGACAGACACCCCCTGCCCCTACACCCATTCTCAAGGGTGGTGTTGGCTATCATCATAATAGACTGATGTTAGGCCTAAAACTATTCATTTAAAATTGACCTCTGGAAAATCACCTCTAGAAATTGAAACTTGAGTCACTATAACTGACTCCACAAAAATTATAAAGGATCGTATGAAAACGGAAGAGATGACAACGGAAATCATATTTTTGACTTGTCTTTTCCTTCTTCCGGTGGCCAAGCATCGAACCCCAGCCACCTCCCCCGCCCATTTCAATTTTTCTTGGTCCAAGGAGTCTAGATGAAACACTGGACATTGACACCCCTGCAATTATGGGTCGCCTTCTCGAACGTAAATTCCTGGGAAATAGCCTGGCTTTAACTTTTGTTATAGTAACCGTTTCGTTAGCACGTGGGACATCAACATATGTTTTGATTTTGAAAAAGCGATGACTAGTTAAGGTTCATACCCCCCAAATCAAATTCCTGGCTACGCCGCTGACTTCTTGATGACATAATAGCGATCGACTATTCAAATGCAGTTGGGGTTTGGCTACTACCAGAGGCGACTCCAGAGGGGCCCGGATGGGTCAGTGTCCCCTATTGAATACCCGACTCCCGTAATTTAGTGCAGTCATTCTAAGCAACTATAGACTCGTCCAGATTTATGAAAAATAGTTAGCCCCCATACTTAGAAGCTGCCATGCCAGCTCCCCCCATACCCTCACTTGCCAAATCCTGGAGCCGCCACTGACTACAGCTTTCTGAAAAACATTTTCTACCCCCCCTCCCCAGTGGCGAGTTTAGCTTAGGGCGTCGGCACTTGTAGCTATTAACTGTAAACCTTATCACAACGTAACGTAACCATCGCGCATTGATCGCAAAGTATTCCATGCAGCCGACCACACTTCATTGGCATTCCGCCGAAGACGAGCAAGCCTGTCGGACGCCGGCTGAGATCGGTCGCGTCTTCGTCTCGAGGGAAAGCTCCCGCTGTCCTCCCTTGGAAATACTGATTTCATATGGTGCTTGAGTAGCTCATCCATCAAGTGACCACACGAAAACAGCCTTCCAAGGATTTCTACGTATACGCAGTATGTCACCGACGACAACGACTTCGAGACAGAAACAAAACAGATCTGGCTTCAAGAACATATGTTCAGTCGAAAGACCAGATGAAGAAGAAGAAGAAGAAGAAGAAGAAGAAGAAGAAGAAGAAGAAGAAGAAGAAGAAGAAGAAGAAGAAGAGAATAAGGAAGAAGGAAGAAGAAAGAAGAAGAAGAAGAAGAAGAAGAAGAAGAAGAAGAAGAAGAAGAAGAAGAAGAAGAAGAAGAAAGAAGAAGAAGAGAAGAAGAAGAAGAAGAAGAAGAAGGAGAAGAAGAAGAAGAAGAAGAAGAGAAGAAGAAGAAGAAGAAGAATAAGGAGAAGGAGAATAAGGAGAAAGAAGAAGAAGAAGAAGAAGAAGAAGAAGAAGAAGAAGAAGAAGAAGAAGAAGAAGAAAAGAAGAAGAAGGAAGGAGAAAGAAGGAGAAGAAGAAGAAGAAGAAGAAGAAGAAGAGAAAGAAGGAGAATAAGGAGAAGAAGAAGAAGAAGAAGAAGAAGAAGGAGAGGAGAAGAAGAAGGAGAAGTTAAAGGAGAAGAAGAAGAAGAAGAAGAAGAAGAAGAGAAGAAGAAAGAGAAGAGAAGGGAAGTAAAAGGAGAAACAGAAGAAGAATAAGATGATTGCTGATGAATTATTATTATTATTATTATTATTATTATTATTATTATTATTATTATTATTATTTATTATTATTATTATTATTATTATTATTATTATTATTATTGTGTGAAAGTTCCGTGGAAGGCGACTGCGTTAAATCTCTGGAGTGTCACGGATATTCGTTGTAGGAGAAAGGATGTCTCTTTTATCTCTTACTACTACTACTGCTGCTACTCCTGCTTCTGTCACTACTACTACTACTACTACTACTACTACTACTACTACTACTACTACTACTACTACTACTACTACTACTACTACTACTACTACTACTACAACTACTACTACTACTACTACTACTACTATTTTTATTATTATTTTATTATTTTATTTTTATTATTATTTCATTTCATTATTATTGTTATTTTATTTTTTATTTTTATTATTATTTTATTTTTTATTTTTATTATTATTTTATTTTTTATTTTTATTATTATTTTATTATTTTATTTTTATTATTATTAAAGTACTATTTCAGCGAATCATTTGAGACGACCCCGGCTCACGGTCTTTTCTGGATCGGGGGGTTGTTTCCTGTTCATCTTCGTGGCCGTCAAATGAGGGCGCCCCCTCCCCGCTGTGACTACGCTTATGTCGATCGATCATTCGCTTATTACCAGGCTAAAGAAACGCGTCCGTTTTCGAAACTCTTTAGTCCCCGTTCGGTGTTTCGCCTCGTCTTCAGACGTTGCACAGAACATAAACAGCATCGAAGACGAATATCGATAACAATTCGTCTGTCATTTCAAAAACGTCTAGGCCTAGTCAAAGTCAAAGAGTGTCTGGAGATAATCGACCTCTTCTTCTTCTTCTCCTCCCGGAACATATTTGAGCTTCGACGAGACAGTGGACGCCAGTGATTTGGACAAACGATATTAATCTGGAACAACTCAGCGTCTATTGATCGATGGTGGAGACATTTTGTGCAGAATTTGCGACTATTTTTCCAGCAAAGCCGTCCCTTCAGTGACTCTGTCTTATTTCGCCAGAAATCCAGTCTTCTTTGTTCTTGTCTTTATTATGAAAAGGCTGAAACTCTCTACTATGACAACTATAGAGCGTGTGTTTGCATTACCCCGTCTTTCGATTTTAATAATAATAATAATAATAATAATAATAATAATAATAATAATAATAATGTAATTTTAGGTGGTATAGGAGGCTAAGTAAGCCTGTGTGAAAACCACTGATTTGCCGGCAGTTTAATCCCCACCAGTCTACTACTAACTGCCTGTAGCGTAGCCCCACGGGGTTGTTTGGGGTTGTTCAAACAAACCCATTTCAAAAAAAATATGACCAACACAATTTATGTAAATCCGTTGACTTTTGGTTGCAGGAGGGGTAGTGGGGGGTCGGCCGCGGCTTCAGTGTTCAGCTGCATAGTGCCTCCAGTTAACAACCCCACTTTGCACAAGCTGGCTACGCCACTGCTAACTGCAGTGGGAGTCGACAGTATTTGAACGAGAATAGTCCTTCCCACTGCCTTTTAAGAAATCAACAATGATTGTCGCCATACTGTGGCTGTAATAATTTATTTCCGTTTGTACCAGTTTGTCTACCGATGTCTATGATTCAGCTACAGCTGCGTTCGCTCCAGTCACGTGACGATTCTATCCGACAGCAGATGCAGACAGCGTCAGAGGCGGTTCCATGGGGGAGGGAATGCCGGACCAGTTATTATTATCCAGGACAATTTATATAGCGCTGTTGAATGGTTTAAAATCCAAAATCAAAAGCGCTTTGACAACGCTGACATGTCCCGAGTTAAAATCCACTGTGATGATGGAAAGAACCCGTGAAGAAGTCCAGTTACCTAGGAGCATTTCAGAGGTGACATGCCAATATGCCGTTTTTATTGAGGGTGATATGTGCCGATTTATGAGAAATAGTTGGCCCCGATGCTTTGAAGTTACCATCCCAACGCCCCGCCCCCCCCCGACATGCCAAATTCTGGAGCTACCACTGAGAATAGCAAAGCCAAGTCCAGAGAGAGCGACTAGGATCGCTTCCCCGAAAAAGGGAAGAGGAGAGAGAGAGGGGGTGCTGTCAGATAAACGACGCTATGATCTTCGCTCTTTTGCTATTGGATAGCAATGAAACAGCAACACTATATTGCCAACAACAGCAACAACAACAACAACCAACAACAACCAACAACAAAACCACCGTAGGAATAGGGAGAATGGTGGAAAGAAGAGGTCAGAGGAGGATGCAGCGGCGGCGGCGACGCGTTCTCCGGGGCAAGTGAAGGATGACCATTGACCATCGAATGGTCGGCGAAGTGATGGACGGAAGAGGAGAGGCTGAATGAAAGTGGCCGAGTACATTCCTATAGTCTAATGACGATGGATAGTAGCCGGACGATGGTTAAAATCGTTTCCAAACGACCGGGGACAGAGCAGGTCAAGGCCTAGTTCTGAACTGGGATATTGTTATCTAATGCAGGCCAGGGACGTCATATATATATGTATTCATTTATGCACGTACGTGACTGGAAAAATAGGTTCAGTGTTGTATCCAGGCCTATTAATTATCGAGTGAAATGAGGTCCCGTACCACGATAGTTCAAAATCTATCCATAGATCTTTGCAAACACCATTCTATGCAGCAGTGTTGCTGACGTCAGGAATTTTCAGGTGGAAGGCCAAAGTACAACTGGCTAAAGCAACGTCTCTTCAAAGCGACAAGCAAAAAAGAGGTCCTCGTTTAAACTTCCGGGAATTCTGAGCACCATTTGCTGTGCATGTTTGGGGGGGGGGGAAGAAGACGACTGAGTCAGTGGCGTAGCCAAGGGGTTGGAGTTAACCCCCTTGGCTGCCGAAAACAAAATATTTTAAAGAGTTTCATGCATTTTTAATTTTTTTACTCGACTTTGAGGGGGTCAAATCCCCTTTGCGCTAAAAATGTAACGTAACGGAAGAATACCTTTTTGCTTGTCAGAAAAAACTAGAGGTGATAGACTAAGGTTTTTTTGCTTGTCAAGATTTTTTCTAAAGTTGGTCACGGTCAAAACCAAAAACCAACCCCTCCGGTAATACTGGCTACGCCACTGGACTGGGTCACCTCTAAATTACGACTGACTCAACTAAATAAAGTTGTTCGATTCTCTGCATTGGGTGGGCTACGAAATTCAAAGGTCGACTCTTTTAGGGTAAGGCCAGGGGCGCAGTGGAGGAGCAGTGGCAGGATTCTTGTCATGCAATCGGAGGGTAGCTGGTTCGAATCTGACCTAGCCACTGCGTAATGACCATGGGCAAGTTGTTCATCCCACAACCGTCTGTTAGGAAGGCAACGGGAAACTTCCTCGCTCGTCTCATCCCTCGGGTGGCGTAGGCCAGTGCGGTTATCCTTTCTTGTTCAGGTAGGCTCAGTGGCGTAGCGAGGGGTGCAGAGGGGCGAAGCGCCCCAGGCGGCACTTGCTCTAGGGGCGGCATTTTAGAGATTTCCTATTTTTTTGAAATTATAAATTATTAGGGTTTTTTGCTTGGCAGACTTTTTTATAGTCTTGATTGGTAAGGTTTTTTCCCAGGAAATTTTGAAAATTTTCCGCCGCGAAAAGGCGGCACTTTTTATTTTCGCCCCAGGCTGCACTTTGCCTAGCTACGCCACTGGGCAGCAGGCTACGCTAAAACTTGGAAGAGAAATACTCGAGATTTGGAATTTTGGATTGACGTTGAAATCGGTTATATTTTAAAAACTGAATCATAATAACGAGCCTTATTTTAGCCGTAATATTTCGGTTCTCTGGTCACAAAATAGCCACAAAACTTCTGTCGCCAGTCCTCTTGCGGTCTCTGATAAATAAAGTCGAGTTTGTCGTTCTTTTGAAATTAAAAATGCGAATACTTGTTGTAGACATACAGACAGTTTAGTACTGTATGAGAAACGACAGCGGCGTTGCCAGGATTTCCAGAATGGGGTTGGGTTTGATCATGACCAACTTCGAAAAATCTTGACAAACAAAAGAGGTCATACTCATCTTTCCTCTTGACAAAACGGTCGTCCCTTACATCTTTACTCTATACTATAGCGCCTGAAAATTATTTTGCGTCGGCAGCCAAGGGGGCTTTGACCCCCAACCTCCTCCTTTGGTTACGCCACTGAGAAACGATCTGAGACTAAGAACTGCAGAGGTCCGCTATCCTACTACATACCACGCGTCATATGGCTGCAAAATATTGGATCAAAGTTGCTCGACTGAATGTAAACTGTACGAGAGAGAAAAGATCCTGCGCCTTTCTTTCGCAGCCGAAGACAATTTGAAGGAACAACATAAGGCCGATCGAAAGAGACAGCAGAGCGATTGTCATTCAAGATACGGCAACCTATGGTCGAACCCTAATACTGGTGACAGCATAATAAGGCGTCATTCGATTTGAACCACGAAGTAAAGTGGAGTGGCGTTGTCTTTCAAATGCACGCTCTCAAGAGCGACAGAAACTCCACGATGAATAAACGACGACGACGACGACGACGACGACGACGACGACGACGACGACGACGACGACGACGACGGCTAATATGCAATCGACAATTCAAAGTGTCTCAAAGGCTTTTCTTATTATTGCGGGGACGACATGTCTCGAGATTGTTCTGCAAAGGCATGCATATAAAATAATTGTCGCAGGAAGGCCATTGATTGACGGATAACAGTCGGGGGCAACACAATAATTATTCGTGATCTACGTTCTGAAGATCACGCACGCATAACAAGTACGCGCATAATAAGCAGGGTGTTGCATTGTGTCGTGGCAGATAATAATAATTCATCGAAATCTCTCAAATGAATGCTTATACGTAAGTCTATTTAGATATATAGAGCGATCGCGTTTCTGATTCAAAACGGTTTGCGTGCCTTTGTTGAACCACTCCGAAATAATGAATACTAAACTAGGCGGAATATATATATATATATATATATATATATATATATATATATATATATATATATATATATACAGCAGTGCAGCGCTCGAAGCTTTGTTCGGTACGATTCTCTGCATCGGTGGTATAGGCCTTTGAGAATTCGATTTGAGCGCACTTACTTACTCTCGATACCAATTGCTTTAAAGGTCCGACGCCTTCCTTTCTATTCGTAGTCGTAGTGGCACAACTCGAGTTATCATTACAAGAGGTGATGCGTATAGATGTTAAGCTGCGTTGCAACAACCAACCAATAATGTCGACTAACTGAATGCTTCTCAGCTCGTCTATACAGTATACATTACAGACTCGTGAGGACTGTCATGCAATTGAACCATACGTTCTGCGTGATCATGACCATAGGGTCTATTATCAGAATAGCCTGTCATGAACATGATTCCGCAGTAATCTTGATTGTCTGTCTTAATACGAGAATGCTTAAATCGTTGGTTCTCTGGTTAATCCAGTTGGTCAAACCAGAGATAAAAATTTATCGTGTCAGACTAGGAATTGCACTGAAGACTGCCAGATACGCAGACTATCGCGTCTACCTTTAGACCAATGACTTCTGTATATTAGCTCTTTGTTTACAGACTACGGCTTATATCGGTAAAAGAAAAGCGCCGAATGAATGTAGTGATCATGTAAAGTTGAGTTGTCACTCATGCCGCTGGGTGTCCTGACCAACCAGCTTTAAGTTTCACCCACAAAATTAATTGCCAATGCTAGATTATTGCCAGTGGACGTTCCCCGTACTTTATCCTGTAAAACATTCCAAGATTCTAAATCGAACGAAGTTTGTAGTTTAATTATAATTTAGGCCTATCATCTTTCTCTTCGTTTTACACTTTGATTCAGCTTGTATTTTAAAACATACCTATAGAAAAACAAATCAATATTGTTATAACTTATTAGGCGATTTTGGCTTTCAGACAGCCGCCGATAGATTTGGGTTTCAATCCAGTATCACCGGAAACACCGTCCACTCTCCTAATTAGTGGAGGCGTCTGACCTCGTCCGGTAGCTATAGTTACATAATTGACATGCGGAAAGCGAGACGTCTCAATATCTTAAAAGTTCAAGCAGTCGAAAAACGGAAAGTGGTTTAAAATGGGTGGAAGACAAACAACTGGGTGCTTTGGACTTTGCAGATGACTTAGCACTGTTGACTCACGGCCTACAAGAGATGCAACTGAAAACAACACTTCTGGAAGACATGGCTAAATCAATTGGTTTAAACATAAACCAGATAATAAATCTATCTACAGGTGAGATAGAAGAAGTAAAAGAGTTCTCATACTTTGGCAGTGTTATCTCAACATCAGGAGGAATGGAAGAAGAAATAAGAGAAAGAATTGGCAAGGCTCAAACTGCCTTTTCTTTACTAAATAATTAATCTTTGGAAAACTAAACAAGTGAACCTCAGAACTAAAGTAAGAATTTTCAACTCAAATGCAAAATCAGTTTTGTTATATGGCTCCAAAAGTTGGAGATGGACTAGAAGCATCAATGTGAAAATATAAAAAAAATAAACAGGTGTCTACGTAAGATCATGGGCATCTGGTGGCCAAACAAAATTAGCAATGAGGATCTTTAGAATAAAACGTCACAAGAACCAGTAGAACTTCAAATAAAACAAAGAAAATGAAGGTGGACTGGACACACACTAAGGTAAACTCCCGAACAACACCACAAAACAAATGCTTTCATACACCCAACAAGGAAGATGATAAAGAAGACGATACATGGAAAATAACAATAGAAAATGAGCTAAAAGCTAACAAACTAAACTGTAGTGATGATATAGTCCCATTAGCTGAAGACCGGACTGCATTGGAAGAATCTTGTCAGTGGCCTATGCTCCTCGAGGAGTGATAAAGGCTGCTGCTGATGATGATGACGACGACGAATCCTGCTTTAGCACTCTCTTCTTTTACTCTTGTCAGCATCAGTCTCACGTCACTCTCGACCTCTGCCAACAACGTCGTGTCGTCCGCACATCTTAGGGTCTACGATTGTACGATTGTTTATGATGCGTCCTGATATTCTGTTAAGTTTAATCAAGTAGGCAAATAAGATGTTTTGGCCCCTGCCCAGTATGAACCACCTAGTTGTTCAAGTTCTTCTGTTTTTCCAGTGTACAAATTTCTTCGAAGGCAAACAAGTAGGCAAATAAGGTGTTTTGGCAATCCACTTTCTTTTCAAACCTGCCAGAGTTTATTATAATAAACTCTTGCATGATCCACACAGTCAAAAGCTTTCGAGTAGTCTATAAAGCACATACAGATGCTCTTCTGGTATTCTCTGCTCTTTTCTATGATTCAGCGTATGTCGATCTTTCCGAAAACCTGCCTGTTCTCCCGGGAGCTCTTTATCTGTCAGTGTCTCATTCGTGTCTGAACAACCTTCAACATTATTTTACTAGCATGTCGTATTAAGGCAATTGTCCGATGATTTGAGCATTCCATGGAGTGTCCTTCTTTTGGAATTGGGATATATAACGATTTTTTCCAGTCCCTTGGCCATTGTAATGTGTTCCACATTTGTTTGCATATTGTATGGACAACCTTTATGGTCTCATTCTCAACATTTTTGAGTAGCTCTGTAGGGATATCATTACATCCTGGTGCTTTTATGTTTGTTATTCTCTCCATGGCCTTTCTCGCTTCAGATTCCAATATTTCCGGTTCTAAATCCGTAACTATATGCTCTCATTTTCGTCAGGTGTATTCCAAAAACACGAGCAAAGTTTCCGAAAGAGCCTTCCGTCTGCCTAGCACGTGATCGGGTGTGCCTTCAGATAACCGCTTTATTGGCAGTTTTACCGATGTCTCGCATTTTTTTTACGGTAATCGTAAGGGCTGCAACCTACTTATCGCTTCGGAAGATTCGCAGCCGTTTTCTGCGCCCATTCCGCCGCGTCGATCTGAACGTTTTCTCTCGTTCACTGTCGATGTGTCCGGTCCGCCATCTTGTCTTGCTCGCCATTCCGTCGACGTTGTTTGTCCATCTCTGGTCGGATCAGTCAAGTTCGCGTGCGGTTTATTCTCTCGCGGATTATTTTTCTCTTTGATTTCGCCATGGGGAGAATTCCTTTCACTATATCTGCGGGCGTTCGACACCCTTTATTTACTTCAGCGCTTCGTTAACTTTCCAAAATTTAATGCTGTGAAGATTTCCTGAGGAAATGTTCGCAGCCTGAGGTAGTTGCGCAATTTTAACGTACATGTTAACGTACACAAAAAATACGTGTACAGCGTCACAAATGGCCACAGTTGCGTGATTTTAACGTACATAGTCCTAATTATTACGTGGCGCAGAGCTTGGCAGAGCAATTTCCAGAGCAGAGCAGAGCATTTCCCGGCTCCGCGGGAAATCCGGGGGGCCCGTGCCCCATACTTTAGTGCGCTCATTCTAAGCAACTAGACTAGTCCAAGTTTATGAAAGATAGTTGAGCCCTTGTTTAAAAATTGACACTCCAACCCCCCTTTTTTACTTGCCAAATCCTGGAGCCGCCACTGCTGCGAAAGACTGCTTTGTCAAGGAGGATTCATTGCCGGCCGGATTTTGCCAATACAGTGAACTTCTTCGTACCATCTGAGCGGATTTTCAAGATCGATATCTTCCGTTCATTGACATGTCAATGTTGTCAATATGGCCTTTGACATTTACGGCGCCTGCCCTGCATTACGGCGCCATAAATGAGTTGTCTTGGATAGAAAAGCGAGTCTTACCTTGACATGGACAAGTGAACGGATTTCAGTTGAATAAAGAAGAGATAAGTAATTTTTAAAACAGTGTTTCACCGTCGCCAGCCTGGTTTATCAAGACGACGATAGACCGACTCCATCGCGGCTCATTCAAAACTAATATCGCCCCTGGGTTCCAAAAAAATTGCGCAATATAAATACGCTGGAATGACGTCACGGCTCCTATCCAGTCGTTCCATACGAAACAGACCGCATTATCGCTCAAACGAAGTGAAATCAATTAACCTTTGGTCTGTTTGAGCGTCTGTCTCTCCGAATGTACAGTGTATTCTCCTAATCGGTCGCGGTTTAGTAGAAGCGTCGTCTTGGATCAGGTCGCACTAATTGCGTCTAAACAGTACGCGACGATCGATCGTGTGGGGCGCCGGACTCGGCAACAGCGGTCGACACCCACAAATTGCGCCCCCGGCCCGAGTAGGTTCGCCCGTTCGGGCGGCTTCTTCCGGGCCCGCTTCCGTCCGCCAGCGCCTACGGCCGGCGGCGACGGTAGCATACGAGGCGGCGCCGAAACTCCGTCGGACTGCGGTAAGGGCCGTTTGCTTTGTCGTCGTCGTCGGCGGCGGCTGCGGAGGAGGAGGAGGTGAGACGATGTGTGCGTCCCGTCCTAAACGAGCTCGACAAACATTTCCTCCGTCGTCGTCGATCGAAGGAACGACTGGCGATTGCATCCGCGCGGCGGGCGGGCGGGCGCTCGACGGAGGGTGCCCAGTTGGGCGAACTGAACATGGCCGGCCTCGCCATAGAGCAGCAGAAGCAGCGGTCGACGGCGGATCAATAATTCAATTGACCGGTTTCAGGCAAAGAACTTCTACATCATTGCACCCACCAACGTTTACTCCACTCTCGCGGGGGGAGGGGGTTGACCGCAATCTGTAAATGTACGTATATTCGCACCGCAGTGCTGAGTTCATCAACACACCACAAGCTGCCCGGGGCATGATGATGATGATGATGGTGATGGTGGTGGTGATGATGATGATGATGCCGTGGTGGTGGTGGTGGTGATGATGATGATGATGGTGGTGGTGATGATGATGATGATGATGATGATGATGATGATGATGATGATGATGATGATGATGATGATGATGATGATGATGATGATGATGATGATGATGATGTTAGACCTATTGTTAGTGGCAGCGATGGTGATGATGATGATGATTTAGTGTCAAGGACTTTTGTTGCACCCTGAAATTTACAGATATTTGCTCTGCGACTGCTATTGGTAATTACTAATGTTTGTGAAGGCTTGCAATGGCTTCTTGCATTTAGCACGCGTTCATGAATATTGCCTTTTTCGAGAGTTTATCTGAAAATCTGAAATTAATAAGTCAGTCATCAGATTCAGGGGTGGTCAAACGTTTGCTACAAGGGGTTAGTATAAATTATCAGCATGCAGAGGGCCGTATTTTTGGTGCCCCTTTGCACAGCATTGTTTTCAATGCAAGTACAGTCAATGCAGTCACGTAATGGTAGTAACTGGTAACAGTTACAATTAAACAGCTGTTTAAAGCATGTTATTATTTCACCAAATTAATCACAGAGACTGGAAGTCTTACTCACGATTCAATATTGTATGCATACATAGAACCAAACAAATTTATTTGGAAAGATGCCTTGAGGGTCGCCAATCAGCAGCCGGCGGGTCGCATGCGGCCCGCGGGCCGGTTGGCCACCCCTGATAACAATGGATTTGGGCGATATATCTCGAGATATATCAGCATTTTAAGTGCTTTTAGTGCAGATCGGTTTGTTGGCGTCTTAACGCCAAAATTTGGCAGAAAAATAACATAGATTTTTAAAAACATACTGTATACATTCATAAGCAGGGCGCGATTTGTAAGGGGAAGGGGGATTCCCCACTGCCAAATGCATCCCCCTACTGCTACATCCCCACCACTACATCCCCCACTGCTACACGTCCCCAACAACTACGTCCCCAAGCTTGACATATCCCCCCACTGCTCCAGGTCACAAATCGCACCCTGTTCATAAGCCGATCATGTTATCACGATATGTTATCGTCACCTTTCCAGATAAGACCTCTGTGCAGTGGCGGTTCCAGGATTTCTTGGTGGGAGGATGAAATGAATTCATAGGAAGTTGGTGGGAGATGAAAAAGAGGGAAAATCAATCAACTTTGCCGTAAAAGAAAAAGGCTGAGAAGCAAAAAGGCGATTTCCCCCGAAAAATAGGTTGATATGCAAAAAAGGTCTTCACCCGCAGTTTTCCCGTAATTTTACTTGACTTTTACCAAAAAATAATATTTTGACAAGCAAAGCAAAAAGTCGGTTGGATCGTGGGGGATGCATCCCACTCATCCCCACGAGGAACCGCCACTGCCTCCGTGACAAAACTAAGACGTGAAGCGAATAGGCCTACGGCCCTGCTTTTGGCACTTTCTAATTTAGAGGATTTCAACCGTCATTTATTAATATTCCGTGATAAACGGACGTCATATCAAGACATACCTTGATGCCATCTGTGCTTAATCGCATGCAGGGCACTGATGTTCAGTTCGTGAACAAACAACGCTGAGCAAGCAGATTCGGTTTAAGATTTCATGCCATTCGTCGTGTCTAATTGTTTGTTTGCGATCAGAGCTGAGTAATAACTCTGTCAACAAATTATATATATATATATATATATATATATATATATATATATATATATATATATATGTATATACAACTATAATTTGTTGAACGAAAAAAGAGAGTTGAAGAGTTGAAATGAGCTCTGAGGAATACAATCGAATTAATCTAAAAGTTTGAATAATTTCTTATTGAAAAGTGATGGTCGCAGTAGGTATACACTCTAAAGTACAATAATAACTAGCCGTGATGACACGATCTGAGAAGATTAGGATAAATTATATTCACAACAATAGCTCCGCTGGAACAGCGAAACATGGATCCATCCATATAGTACGTACGCACTGATGAGGGGGTTGGATTTAGGAGATTCTGCGTTGAAGGAGAAACGGTGTGTGCAATATGATATCGGGAGTTAAAAATATGCCTTTTTAATGGGTACTATGTGGATATAATTTGAAAAGATTGTGTCCATGTCACAGTGTGTATTTTAATTAGCTAAATAAGCTTAGGCCTAATTAGCTAATTAATTAGAATATGTGCTAATTCTAATTAATTAGAAAAACTGTTTTAAGTCGTTGCAAGTATAATTAATTAGATTTTTAAAGCTAATTCTAATTAATTAGAAATCAGTCTAATTAAATCGAAATATTATTTATAATCTTAATAATCTAACTTTTTGGAATAAAGTACTTGCTTACATACTTAGATCGCCATCCTAAAAAGTATTTCCTTTTCTGTCAATGTTTCAATTATAATATCAACGACCTGATAATATCTCTTTGTAAATTGTTGGTTGATCATGGCGAATTTTTGGAAGAAATACCTGACAATCTAGACAATTTTTTAATTTTTTACGGACTTGACAGTCAATCAAATAGACAATAAAACGCACATTTCTGGATCCTGCAAGACATGCAAGAAGAGGATAACTGGCGATTGGAAACCAATAAGGGTGACGTTGAATTTTATAAGTCACGCAAAGCTATGTTACACCTTGCAAGTACAACACTTTTTATGCAGAAAATACAAAGAAAAGGAAGGAGTTGTTTGTCATTGCCAAGTGCAACAGATACATGTTGATTAACATTGCTACCTGACTGTTAAGAATAATGATGTTTATAAAAGATCTTTTCGTTTTGCCATTTGAAACTGGAAACTGATTTTTATAACAGTAGCGTTGACTGCATTAATTGTCATTTGTCATTGGCTGATGATTACAATTCGTAACCATCGTGGGCCTGATCTAATTAAGCTGCTAATTTACCTATTTAGATCAAAATTTACTAATTCTAATTAATTAGATATTTCATATACCTAATTCTAATTAATTAGCTGAAAGGACTAGCTAATTCTAATTCTAATTAATTAGCAAAAGCGCCAATTAAAAACAACACTGCCATGTCAAATAATAAGGCTTCAAAGTCATTCGTTATAGACCCGAAAACATACAGTAGGCTAATAGGCCTTATAGTTCACAACCTGAGAGAATAAATTAAGGACGAAGCCAGGATTTTCGATTGGAACCATAAGTATTATATCAAAATAGATCTTGAAGTTGAAGCTATAGCTTCTTTTTTCGTTATAATCAACTCCGACTGGCTCCTGACAGTGACGTGGCCATCATGATTTTCTAACTATACTGTAGGTCCAGGGCCGGTCTTAGGCATAGGCAAAGCAGGCAGTTGCCTAGGGCGCCAAGATCCCAGGAACGCTAATCCATGCCATTTTTTTACAAAGAAATTTGACTACAACGCCTGTTTTTATTTAAATTCAAAGCTTTCGCTTATGGATCAGATTAAATAATTAATTATCGTCTGATTTCATTGCACCCCTCTGTTATTCCGATTCGATTTGTATTTGAACTTTCTAGTAGTAAGTAAGCCAATATTACACTTGGCTGTAGATTCTGGGAACACTGGGAATATATCTCCAGGATGTATGCAGGGTCAGGGCCAGTGTTTTAGTCAGGCCTGTTAGGACCAGGAGGAGAGATCCCCACCAACCTCAAAATCCCCCAAATCCCAGCACTTTACAAATTTTGCATTGAACTGTGTTTTCCCCTCCAATCAAGTTTTTCCCCAGAAAGCCTCAATTCCCAAATTTTTGAGTCTGGATAAAACACTGCCTGGGGCGACACTTTGGTTAGGGCCGGGCCTGTGTAGGTCAAACTACTGTAGAATGACGATCTTTGAACTGGAGTGACATAGGACCAGAATACATAGCAATCTCCAGAAATGTTGTCATGAAAAGTAAATAAATAGCCTAATTATCTTTGGTGTGATCAACTGATCATGCGTTTGCATCTTGCGTGGGCAGAAAAAACGTTTTCCACATGACAAAATATGAGTTAGAAGTTTAAAGATAAATTTCCTTTAAAACCAAAATAAATGTAAATTTCTGCATGGTAAGCTATACAGAAAATGCTTATATATATACTATATAGCCTACTTATACCGCCTCTTATAATCAATCAATCAATCAATCAATCAATCAATAGGTCTAGGGATAAGTCGCATCTTAAGGTAGGCCTAATAGGGTTCATTATATAACATGGTCATTGGTTCTGCGCACATAAATAGAGGCAATAAAATTTATTTAGAAAGACGTACGTGGGTCGCCAATTGGGGGGCCGCATGCGGCCCGCTGGCCGCGGTTTGGCCACCTTTGATCTACAGTATACGCTAATTTGTACGTACCGCTTATGGGAGGAGTCCAAAATGTACGAGGTGTAGCAGAGGTCAGAGTCAGTGGACGTAGTCAGGTGTTTGCACCAGGAGCGGCGAGCATAATAGAAAGGCACAATTTTTAAACCCATAACAAAAGCCGCCTGCACATCGAATTTTTCTCAGACAGCTCAAAAAGTTTTGACGAGCAAAAACATGTCCCCGTGGCCGATAATTTATTGTTGCTTCTCTTTAATTTTAATTTTTTACTTTTAATTTATTATATTTCTAAAAAGCGAAAAGGCGCCATTTTTCTTTAAAAAATTCCCAGGGGAGCGCGGGCGCTCCTTATTTTCGCCACTGAGAGGGGTATGATCATATTTTGCGTACGCAATATAGGAGCCTATGGCGCTATGGATGGTCCCATAACTGTAAATAGGCCTATTCTCAAAAGGCCCGTATTTAGATCATGAGGTCAACCGATGTTGAAAACTACTGCGTAATAGGCCTATCACTGGGTTTCAAGTACAAAGAGATGTTTAGTAGGGACCAGTTTTCAGCGGACCCGGGACTTTTGAACCGAGTCGCGGAATTTGCCCGTAACCGCTAACGCAATTACAGTGGCGTAGCAATATACTCGGGGGCCCTTGGCGAAAAACGGGCAGAGGGGCCCTTTCCAGAGACGATCTGACAAGTTTGCGAAAATGTTGACGACCTTTTTGTCGGTCTTTCGATCTGATAACTTTACAACTTTGCGGTTTTTTTTTTTTTGGATTTCAGGTATTGGGGCCCAAACAGAGGTCAGGGCCCCGGTGGCATTTGGCCATGTTGTCCATGTGGCTGATACGCCTCTGCGCAATTAGCAACGCACTTCTTGCTTACTTAACAGCTATCAGCTATTGATATTATTGATTTAGACCTAGCCTACTCATTAATGTTGTGGCTGTCCATTAGGCTTAATTACGTCAACATTTTTTTGGCAGTTTTCGACCCCTCCCAACATCTGTCAAACTGTCGGTGACAGTGACACCGAAATTATTTCAAAAACTTTGATCCTCCCCGATGGGCCGCCCATTAATTATGTCAAAAAATTTAGATAATTTTAACCTCCACTTGTCAAGTACTGTTAAACTTTCAGTCACTCCGTAATGAAATTATGTCAAAAACTTTGAACCCTTCTTCCCGACAAGCTAAAAATATTTTATATGACTGGCTTTTATGCTAAAATAGAAGCATGAAAATTATTTTTTAATTTAAATTTATTGCAAAAAATTAAATTGTTGACGTCAATTTATATTGACCATCCTCCCTCTGTCAGCAAGTGTCAAACATTATCAAACACCTTTCCTATTTTGTTGACATAATTAATGGACAGCCCCTTTGTGGAATATAATCCCACTTAAAATAATTGGGTTAGAAGAGTGGCGCTCTAGCTACACTCCAAAAACAAACCGGTGCAATTGCGCTGGTCGAACCACCCAGGGCTACTTGTGCAAATCGTGTAAATCCGATGAGATTTTTAGTCCATTATTCATAAATACATACATACACAGAGTGTTACATTTGTAGAACAGTTATTCTCTCCTTCAGTTCTCAGTTCCAGGGTTAAATCTAGGCCGTTTCCGGGGGGGGAGGGGGTTGGAATTTCCCTTTCCATCGGAAATTTCAAATTCCCCCGAGAAATTTTGGCATACTACATCAACTAACAGCAGCCCCTAGCTGACTTCCCCGGCTTTGTCAGTTTCCCCGGTGTCCAGAGTCTAGATTAAATACTGCTCAGTTCTGCACCACTAATCAGAAGTAACAGAAGATGAGCGATGACGCCAACACTGATAATAAAGTGCAAGTCTTATAACTTAGAATAAAAATAAATAGTGGTGTATTACAACTTACAAGAGCACAAAGTCAAACAATTGCATCAACAATTCACAAAAGTACAATATTACAATTTATAAAAACTGTAAAATATCAAAACAATCGTCATATTCTAAATGCCATCGATGGAAAAAAATTCAATGCTTTGACGCGAACGTTGCCCAGGATTTGTTAAGATCATTCACTCTAAAAAATGCACGAGAAGAAAACCATTTCATGTGGTTTTAATTGCGACATTGGACAGAAAAATCAAGCTGATAATAAACCTATCAACAAGTTTAATATAAGCCTGCTTTAAGACATTACCGGTACTCTCTCTCTCTCTCTCTCTCTCTCTCTCTCTCTCTCTCTCTCTCTCTCTCTCTCTCTTTCAGCTTTCAAAACCAACCATATTGGACCTGAATCCAACAACAGAGTGGTATATAGTTCTAACTTGGAGGTTGGGCTGAATTTTGAATTTTGCAACAAGCGATCACCAAAATTAATGGTAAGTTTTGATATTAATTTTGGGAAAACAGGTCAACAAAAGCAATTTCTCAACAGATTAAATTTTTGAAAGGAGATTATAGCCTTGCAAGGAAGTTGATTATGTCAATTTATCTGGAGAGTGAAATGGCAGGAAAGGTGCAGATGAAAGCTGGAGCATGTTTAATAAGTGTACCGGTATGTCCAAAGTCATAGAATTGACCCTAGCCAAACAGAAGAAAGTCATGAATTAATTCCATGTATAACAAGAGAAGTGCAATGGAAATGAAGGGCGAAAAAGAAAGCATGGAAATTTTTTAAAAACTCAGATCAACACGTGTCAGCAATACTACCGCATGGCCCAGCCTTGCAGGTTTTGAAAGCATGAGAATAATTGACAACTGTCATTGCAAATTAAAAATGCCTACCTTAGTGGGGGGCATAGGCGGATTTTATTAAAGGCTAGGGTAGGCTTAAGCCTACCCAACTAATCCCACCAAAACAAAAAAATTGTTTTTCCATCAACACCAGGTCTGTCTAAGCCTCTTTTGTTACTTACTTATTTACATATAAAAGCATAGTGCCACACATTCAATCCATAGACTTTAACATCACATGATTCAATCTGAATGACGTCATAATTTTTAACATATATTATGGGCAATTAGCATCGAAGCAAATTAGATAGTTGTACTACTATTGACAGTTGACGAAATTATGCTGTTTTGTAAAATAATATAATTACCCTTGTTCATTGTAACAGAACTACTAACTATTGGTGGTAACTTGTTGAAATGGTCATCAATTCATGGTGATCTCCAAGTGAGAATTGGATACCTAATCATAAAAATGGCATCAGCTTTTGGGGGGCTTAGCCCCCAGGCCCCCCATATTAGCCTACCCAAATCTTAAATTCTAAATCCGCCTGTGGTGGGGTGTGATCACCAGAATTATTTGTTCAAAGTCAAATTTAGATTTTGTGTTGCTCTTGCCTATAACTAAGATATATATACATTAGATAAATTATTAAGATATATATATGTCTTCAGTCCACAACCAATGGTCTTCTCAGTGTCCCCAAGCACGAACCTCCTTGTTCCTGAAATGAGGTTTAGAGTCAGTTGGCCCTATCCTTTGGAATGCTCTTGATGCTAGTATGCGTGGCTTAGCAACTCCTAATTCTATGGCCCTCTTTTTGAAACGACTTAAAACTTATCTCTTTGTCAAAACAGTAATTTGCTGTGGGAGTGCTTCTGAGTGATTCATCAGAAGAGGCGCTATACAAATATTTTTTACATTACATATACACTTATACAGTATATAAATATATAATTATATATATATGTGTGTGTGTGTGTGTGTGTGTGTGTGTGTCTGGATTTTGACCCATGAACTACTATGGACATAAATCTAACAGATTTCATCTTCAACACACACACACACACACACATATATAATATATATATTATATACATATATATTATACACATATATATATATATATATATATATATATATATATATATCAATGTTCCTCTAAATTTTGTTATATTATGTGTGTTTGCCTGAGCACCTGAATTGTTTCACAGATGTCACCCAAGACAAAACACAACAAAATCAGTGTTTTTGAAACTAAAAATCATATGGAAATGCTGCGCAGCGTTTTCGTTGTCTTGTATATATATATAGGGAACATTGATATATATATATATAAGCTTACGCTTTATTGACAAACTCTTCCTTTCCAACCGCACGAGCTTCTTGTTGTTCTTCTTCTTCTTCCTCTTCATCTTCACTGGGAGGCTGCTCAGAGTCTTTTTCTTTTGCTCCTATTGCCACCAGGGCTGAAATATGTTGGTAACAGGCATTAGATCAGCGGTTCTCAACCTTTATAGTGCCGCGACCCCTTCAATTCAATTTCCCATGATGTCGCGACCCCCAACCTTAAACTCATTTTCGTTCATAATTTTTTTTAAACTGTTAAAACTAATGATGCTACAAAAATTAAAATGTTTGAAATCATTCTGATTCAATTGTTTGCAATGCCTATCCTCGAATGGCAGTTATAGTAAAAAAATCTAGTAACTAATAGTACCAATGGGAAAATTTTGTACAATTACAAGTTTCGCGCATCAAAAAAGAGACAACCCCATATTTTGAAGGTTTCAGGCGACCCCTGGCAAATCGTCATTCAACCCCTGTTGAGGTCGTGACCCACAGGTTGAGAACCGCTGCATTATATGGTATTTTGCACAACTATGCAGTTAGGAATACAAATGTAGTCGACAAGACAATGTCTTCACATTAGGGCAACTGCAATTTCAGGTAACACAGGTGTAGCAGTTTACCAAACCAATAATGTGAAACTATGAAATTTTAGTATATTGCAACATATATTGCAATTATAATATAATATGTTATTATTATATATTATTATTATATTATTATTATTGTTATTATTATATTATTATTATTATTATTGTAATTTGTACATTGCAACATTCAGCATGTTAATTTGGAGGCAGTGTTCAATTTTCAGAAAAGTAGTGGGGAGATCAAATTATTAGCTCGAATCTAATCCTAAATTCGTCTACCACAAATGAGAATGGGCAAGATGAATAAAACCCAAAATTTTTACTAAATCTGAAAACGTAGAATTGGGTGGTTAAACCAAACACCCTTTCAAAATAAAACATTATTAGTATTGGTAGTTGTTGTTGGGATTAAAAGTCAAAAGTCAATCTTTAAAAGGCAAATGATTGGCACTCAAGGTTTCATGTCTACAGATAGGAATGGGTCATCCTCATTATTGTTGAGGGTGAGGTGCATTAGCCCCAACTTCCATGCACTTATTTCTTATTTCAGAAAAGCTTCCACAATTACTGTTACCATTGTTACTGTTACCATTGTATATAAGGATATTGATAACTAAAAGGTTCTGTTACCATTGTCATTTTGTTTTTTGGAGATGACGCCACGTCCTGTGATGTCAATCAGGTCGAAAACACTGTCAAGATTGCCGCGAGTGAAGAAGTTATGACAGGGCGTTCCGCCATCATCGCGACAACGACGAATTTCTTCAATTTTCTCAATGAGAAATTCTCTAGGCTTGTCTAAACCACACAGAAACTTAATTTATTTAACCAGCTGTGACCATGATGTAGGAATCCCTATTAATACGCAAGTACTCTGAAACAGTGGAGTTGCCAGGGTTTCAGAATAAGGACACTGTCACTTAAACAAGTGAACTTGCCCTCATCAAACTAGAGGATTTGAAAAAATTTAGATTCAAATCTTGAACTTTGGAGCAATATTGTAGACTATCACAACCTGTTGACAATCACCATGTCCGCAGGCCATGCTACCCCTCCCCCACCCAAAAAATTATTATCTGTTTTTGCACAAGTCTCACTAGCCTAGGGCCCTTATGACTGTGTTAATACTCTTAACTGCATCATGTATGTCAGTATGTATGTCTGTCAAACACTCTGCTGCCTGCATAATTAACACCACACACAGACATCACTATTGACTACTCTATCCCCGCCAAGTCTGATAGTTTTTGAACTCATAGTATTCAACATATCTAGGAAGTTATATAGAGGAAGATGGTTGATGCGAACAAGACATAAAGGTATGAATTGCCATGGCCAAAGAGGCATTTTGGAAACAGAAGGAACTCCTAAGGAGAAACTTAAGACTAACAACAAAGAAAAGAATATTGAGATGTTATGGTACATCTGTGTTTATGTACCCTTGCAAATGCTGTACAATAAAAAAAAATATACAAAATAAAACTGAAGCATTTGAAATGTAGTTGTCTAGAAGAATGCTAAAAATTAATTGGAAAGCTAAAATAACTAATGAAGGAATATTGAGGAGAATGGGAAACAGAAGGAACCTACTGTAATGAAAGAGAATGATAAGTGGAAAAGACAGTACATATGCTGGACATTTAATAAGAGGGTCATGCACAGAACAAGCGCTAAATGTCTTGGAAGAGAAATACGAAGGAAAAGGAACAAAAGGACGACCTTGAAGAACGTGGCTGGAGGACATAAAAACTGGACTGGCATCGAAAATTATGGGGAAATGAAAAGAATGGCTGAAGACCAAGACAAATGGTGACAAATCGTGACTGCCAACCTTTGACTCGAAGATGGCGCACCATGATGATGAGTCAGTGGCGTAGCCAGGATTTCCCGAAGGGGGTTATGATTCCCATGATTCTCAACGTCGGAAAATCTGATTTTGGCGCCCCTCCACCCACAGAATAATACGCAATAAAAAAATTAGGTCAGGCAACCAATGGGGTTTAACCCTCCAATCCCCTTTGCTACGCCACTGTGATGATTAGGTCTACTCGACATGATGGCACTCAATATGATTCCAGAGGGCCAACCCCTTCTTCAGGTCGCTATAATCATGAATCATGACGACTGTATGCAGACACTTAAAATATAGTCAAATTCTTTAAATTGTCTTTAAAAGTTGACTTGTTTGGAGTTATCCATAACCTGGACGATTATATACAAGCAGAGCAGCCAGATTGTTCAGTAGTTCTGGTATCTTGTGGTGCTCGAGATAGCGTCTGGCTTCCGTCGCTCTGTCCTCTCTCTGCGTATCAGGACTCGATTCGTACACTACCTCTTTAGTTTCTTTTTTTCCCTCGTTGCACTGGGCAACAGATTCGTCCATTATATCTTCGATTAAATACTCAATAAATTTATTAAATTGAAAATAAATTTGACAATAGACGCCGACAATCCGACATCCACGAACTGTTGATGGAATACCGTAGCGAAAATAAGTTTGAAGTAGAAAAGCAAGGAGAATTCAAAATTTCCGCTCATACGCTAAAATAACCGCCTTGCAATGGACGTAGCGTGCTTGAAATTCCCACTAGCATGTCTACAAAACCATAGCTAGTACTAGTGTCTCTAGGAGTCTAGCACTCTAGCCCACAGCCTACAGGTGCTGTGGTTATATTTTAAACATCAGTCTTGAAGCTGTAAGGGGCTGTCCATTAATTGTCAACAATTTGAGAAATTTTGACACCCTCGCCCCTTGGCAACAACTGTCAACTTTCAGTTACCCCCCCATAATTACGTCAAAAACTGTTGACCCCTCTCCCAAGATCAACGACAGCCTCGACAGGTCCCAATAACAAGGTTATTATTTTTTGCGGTGATGACCATTTCCCCCCTTTTTGCTCGTCGAGTGTCAAAATGTGATGGTTATTATTAATTATGACCCTTTTTGTCATGCTTTTTTCCATTGTAATAGGCCTAAGCAGTATTCCATGAAATTTCCTATTTTTTGATTATTTGTAAAAAGTGAAAATGCTGACGTCAACTTCTCTTGACCTCCCCCTGTCAACAGCTGTCAAACTTTTTCAAACCCCTCCCCCTAAATTGGTGACGTAATTAATGGACAGCCCTAATCTTATATTTTTAAAATCATTATTTAGGTCTAGGCCTATGTAGAATTAGAAATATTATGACAAGGCCATAAAACAGGAAATTTGGCTCTCTGCATAAAATGTTGGTATATTATGTTATAATTATCTACCGGTTTTCAGTGTTTTACGCTCAGTCTGCTTTATTTTCGTTATTGGAATTTAAACTTTGAATTGCTAATGCAGTATAGGCGGGCACTGTTCCCCAATCTGTGGGTCGCGACCCTAACGTGGGTCGCAGGGCTCAGTCTAGTGGGTCGCGGGGTAGCGCGAAATTAGATTCAAGTGTTATTTTCTAGCCAATATTACACTGTCACAAGCCTTGAAAGTTGCCAGTAGTCGTAGGTTATTTGTCTACAATCCTCCATGCAGGGCTTATATTAATATGATTAGTGTTTTATCCAATTTTATTTGACAATAAGTTTGCAGGGTCGCGACATGCTACAAAGCCGTTGAAGTGGTCGCAGCTCCAAAAGTTTAGGAAATCCTGGCCTATAGTACTTTTAAACAATTAATCTTATTTCGCAATAATGCAAGGAAAGCGTATTCCGACCATTTTATACGTAGACCAATAGGCCCTATATGTAGTCCAAGAAAAATGCATTTTTACAAATGCAGATAGTCTGTTCAAGTTTTAAATTAACCCATCAATGCATGCAGTGTTTATTCTACAGTAGACCTTCTCTGGGGAAATTCCCCCTCCAAGTTTTAAAATTCCCCAATTTCCAATCTTTTATATGTTGGCTTCGGGTATGGAAATCCCCCCCAAAGTGTGACGAAGTGGGCTTTTTGTTTTTTGGAGAGTGGAAAAATGTAAGGATTACTTTTTTGGTTGTCAGGGCATTTGAGAAGGGTAAAAATATAAGGAAGGATGGAAAAGGATAACCTTTTTTGCTTGTCACCACATCTGAGAAGGAAAATAGGCCTATATGTGGATGACCTCTTTTTTGCTTGTCAAGGTTTTTGGAGAGACAAACCTTGTCCCCCTAAACATTCAAACATTTCAAACTCTCCCACCATGTCAAGGTGGCTAGAATAAACACTGAATGCATGGGATGTTAATTTTTTAAAACTTGCTATAAGGCTGTGTTTTTGTTGGCATATCAACGTTCAAGAGTGATAGTTTATAAAAAAAATTATTGTTGTTAGGGACTGTCCATTAATTACGTCAACAAATTATGGGGAGGGGTTTGAAAAAGTTTGACAGTTGTTGACAGGGGGGTCAATAGAAGTTGACGTCGACAATTAATTCATATTTTACAAATGATAAAAAATAGGAAATTTCATGGACTACTATTTATTACAACGGAAAAATGCCTGACAAGCAAAAAAGGTCATCACCACCAGGGCGCGATTTGTAGGGGGAAGGGGAAAGAGGATTCCCCCCACTGCCCACCGCATGCCCCTACTGCTACATCCCCACCGCTAATATTTTCCATCCTGCTGTAGGTTTTTAATTTCGAAAAATAAAAATGAATTCCAGGGTTTTTAGGGCCTATTATTTATAGGCCTATAATATAATTTAATTTTGCAAAAAACAGTCTTCGGATTTTCCGGAACGCGGTCCGGATTTTCCGGAGCGCCGCTCCGCCTCGCTCCGGCACAAAAAAGCCCTGCATCTACAAACTTCTAGGGCAGGGATGGGCAAAGTGCGGCGCGCGGGCCGAATGCGGCCCTCGAAACCCTTTTGTGCGGCCCCCGCCATCGAGAAATATTGCACTAATGTGCGGCCCTCTAAAGCATATGAAACATTTGACAACATTTTAATTAATGGAAAATCCAGCATTCATTCAGCATTGGATTTACACTTTGTCACTTGATCGTTAACTAGAAATGATGCTTTTAATATTTACTAACTTTTCTTCGACTTGACAGTCTTGGCTTATTGATAAATACTTAACAATGCACAGTATATAGGCCTAATACGTTATGTTAAAGTCGTTTTGGAAACCACTTAAAATTGTAGCCTATTCTAAATGCCAAAAAAATTGTGCGGCCCTCGACTTTCGTCACAGACACTTTTGCGGCCCTCGGATAAAAATTTGTGCCCATCACTGTTCTAGGGTGAAAGAACGCTGCTGAGGCTGCGGAACCTTCAGATTAAATCGCTCAATAAAAATTGAAAACGCCTTCTATTTTTAATAGCTTACGCCGACAGTCCGATAACATCCACTATCACCGATTGGAACAATCGCACGAAAATAAGTTTGCATGTATATCTGCTTATATATTTAGTGCTGTTACGGTTTCACCTCGTGCAGTCTCGGCTAAAATTTCGGTTCGGTTTTGACCGAAAACGTGCTTGGTTTCTGTTCAGCATTTTTACTATATTTAACCCTATGACCTCTTTTTGCTTGCAAGGATTTTGGAGAGGAAAATTATACAATTATGACCTCTTTTTGCTTGTCAGGGTTTTTCGAGAGGAACAAATACAAGCAGGGCGTCTACACCATATAATTTTGGAGCAAATCTCCAACGAAAAAAAGGGGGAAGATTTTTTTTTTTGATTTATGTCAAGGGAAATTTTTTGAAAGAACTTTCGAGGGAAAATTACGCCGTTGTGGTTCATAATCTGCCGATTACAAATTATCATCTCTATGACGTTGAAGTTGATGTATGATAAGATATGACGTCGTCATAGACTCAAGTCATCATATGACGTCATCGTCATTTACAGTAAACAATAGCAAGGTAGCAATATTTTTTACAATAATAAATCTGACCAGTAAATAACATTATGCCTAGAGAAAAGTCTATCTTTAAGTATAAAAAGGAGTTGTGTTAATTTGATAATTAGCAGACAAATGGCAAAGTCATTGCTTTACAAAACATGGATATAAGGTATGTACAGTTTTGTACACCCGCTACAAATACAGTTCACGTATTTTTTTGAGTAGTCTGTAGTAGTAGTACAAAGTGTACGTGTTACACTACTGAGAGTCATAGTCTTTATGCAGTTGCCAGTTGTCAGTTCAAGACATTATTGATAACTTTGCGTTTTCAAACCCCACCCTCTTAGTCGTTGAACATAATTAGTGACTCCAAATAGCCTAATCTTATAGTGGACAAAATCAGCTCAGACAGAAGTAGCCTAAATAGCATTTAGGCCATTAGCATGTATTGTACTTTTTCTCTGTTTGTTTAAAATCTCACATAATTGCAAGTTGTAATATGTTTCGTCAACACTTTTTCCACCATCATCCCATCATCATGGACTGATATTAAAAAATAAGCAAAAAAATTACATGGTCTAAGATAAAAATCATGATGTATCAGGTGCTCAATTGTGAATTGTGTGCCAAAACTCACTAAAACTCACCTACGAGCATCTGCTCTCAAAATTTTCTAGGGGTTATACCATCGGACCCCGTAAATGATGGGGCCTTAAGCCGCCCCTGGCCCTCAATCCCTCTGAAGCGCCTTCTGTTTGGGGGTGTCGCGCCCCCGGGCGGTCCCAGAACGCCTCTGTCAGGTTTGGGGGAACTTGCTCCAATGAAAAAGGGTGGATAGACGCCCTGAATACAAGGATGGCCTTTTTTTGAGGACTTTAATAAGAAATAAAAATAAAATGACGTTACGCGATTTTTGAAAATGGGGTGGGGTGGATTGTTGTGAAGTCATATTTTATGGGGTCCGACGTTTTGTGACGTCGCGTGAAAGGGGGTCAAAAGGTGACAAAATCGCGATGACGTCATTTATGGATCGCCCCTTTAATTAAGTCAAAATAATCCAAGTTAATCGTAATCGTAATTGAAAAAATAATCGCATGATTTAAAGCTGGCTTAGGAGGCATTACTGCATGTGTGAAAGCCACTATAGGGGCACTAACAGGGCTTGAACCCGCTCCGTTAGCCTCAGGGATATTTCTAGGATTGTGGATTTGGGAGGTGTCTACAGTGGCGTATTTACCATTAGGCCATTTGGGCCATGGCCCCCCTAGGTCTTGGCCTAGCCTGTTCCCAGACCCCCATTATAGGCTCGCGCTTCGCGCTCGTCATGGGCTGCCCGACCCCTTACCAAAATTCTAAATACGCCACTGGGTGTCTACCTCAATTGTGGGGGTGTCCGGAGCTAATTGGTATGCATTTTGTATGCATTCCATCGTCACATTACCAAATTTTGGAGGTGTCGACCTCAAATGGGGGGGGTGTTAGGAGGGTGTAAAAATATCCCTGGTTAGCCTGACGCTACGTTACGTAACTCACTATGCCATCTTACTACATAAGAGTAAATCTACATTAAAATGTACATCATTTTTTCATAGGCAGTGCTAAGCAAGAGCCTCGATCATTGACCCAGCACAGCACAGCTGCTAGCATAAATAAAGACCAATAGAAAGCAATTAAAGAAATAAAAAGTAAAACCAGGCAGCAGCAACACAAAATAAAGGGTCTAATACATTGAAATGCATTAAATGCATTGAAAAAAAGAGGTCATAGGGTTAGTGTTAACCCTAACCCTAACCTAGGGTTTTAACCCTAGGTTAGCGTTGACGCTAACCCTAACTCTATTGTTAAAACCGTCCAATTTGCATGGTCAAAACCGCGGTTTCGGTTCGGTTTTGACCGAAAAACCGCGGTTTCGGTTCGGTTCGGTTAACCGTAACAGCACTACTTATATTGCAGTTCTGCTTTCGAAACATAATACACATGATACATCTGAAGCATTATTTCAAACTATAGTTTAGTTTCCTGTAGAAAAACATATATTTAAAGGTATTAATCTTGAACGACGAGTAGATTAGTTGAGAACGTACGGCATCCGATGCGATTGGGCGTCAGTGGAATTGTTGGTTTTTGACCAAAATGGCAGCAGTGGACGACGGTCGTCGAAGCCAAGGCGCGACGCCGATCGCCGCAGTCTCTGCCGCCGACCAGTACATTGTCCTCAGCCGATCCATGGCCGTCGGCGGCGGTGGCAGCTGCTCCGACGACGAGGACCTGCTTCTTAAAGAGGTAGGAACCGCGCGACGACGACTCTTCCCCTCTTACTTCCGACTGTCGAAGGATGCGTCTGCTGAATTTTTGTAGCGCCAGGGTATGACAACATTCGCGAATGTGCCGTGCCGTATTACCATAAACTGGCTTTTGAAGAAAGCTCGATGTTAGGTCTTTAATAGTAATTATTCACATTTTATAACATTGATTGTAACAAGAGGTGTAATATTTTTACAGTTGGTAATCTTGTGGTCACTGTTGAGAGAATATTTCATCTAGAAATCATCAATAACAGTGAATCTGGCACCATTGTTGTTTGATGCTGACTTTACAGTTTGCGCCCACTCTCCTGATGAAAGTTCTGTGGCTTGATTGCATACTACATTTATACCAAATGTTTGCTTATCACACTATATGTCTATATGGACTTCCTTTCTTGTTGAGGCCTTCATTTTTTCCGAGCATTTGAGTTATCTTTCACACGTTGTATATGCTCAGATAGATGGAGTTTTCTTATTTTGCCTTTTTTGCATCAGGGTTTTCTTAATTTTCTTTATTACAGATTGTCTTGATCCGTCTAGCCAAAAGTATGTCCTTTTTAATTATCTTTTCAAAGACAAATGTTGCTCTGTCTAGGTCTTTTGTAAAGGTTCATGCCTCAAATCCATATAGGAAACTTCTAAGAAAGTATGTCTCAGCATCTTTTTTTATTGTTATCAGCATAACATATGGGTCATTCCGCGTCAAATCAACACAGTCATCGGACGTCACCGTCTCAGATTTTGATGAAAATTGGCACAATTGTTCATCCCTATGAGTAATGTTGAAAACCATAATATTAAAGTTTTGGGTCAACCCATGTCCAAACTATGGGTCATGAAATTTTGGTCGACCGGCGCCAACTCGTGACACTAAAACTGTAATATCTCCACTTCTATGATAGCTAGAGACATGATCTTTGCACCAAACTTTAGCTTTTTGAAAGCCCTATCTGGGCCAATCAACAGGTACACCAAGAGTTTGAAAACCAAAAGAACAGAAGCAATCGTACCACATAATTTGACATTTCGACCAATACGTATGCAACAATATTTATGATTTTATTTGTGGATAAGTCTTACATTATGAGGAATTATTGGTGAAAATTTCAGAGTGGGCACTCTTATAGTTTTTATGCAGTAATTAAAAGAATATTCACCCCCAATGCAAAATCGCAATTAAAACATTCCTGTTGAACATTGCATTCACTAAGTGACTGAGCTAATTTAATTTGCCAGTTACATCTGACACTTAGACAAATCTGTGACAGTTTACCTTACATTTAAAAGTATTTTTATTTAAGTATTCAGTATAATAAGCTGTACTTAATACAGTACTTTGCAATATATCACGAATACATAACAGAACAGCAGAAGATGGAGCTCAACAGCATAGCACAGTTCAGGAAAACTCAGGGATTGAGAGAGCTCAGTGCAGGTGCAATCACATCTCAGCCATCACTCAGACTTTAAATTAGTGACAAGGTCTGTACACAGCACAGAAAGATGATCACAGCACTGTTTGCTTAGTCTTTTAAATTGAGATACACCGTCATTTCACTGCTTGAAGCCATTGCAGATTTCACTGGTGTTCATAGTCTCTCAAATACAATAGACAAACTTATTTAGACAGAAAAATCAGCTAATCAGTCCAACATATGATGCTTTAACATCAGTATCAGCATGTGTTAAAGATAGCAGACACACAGTCAGGATTAGACTGGAGAAATACTGGACCAATATATACAGACTGGTATTTTAATAATAGCATGAAACTTTGTGTCTGCTAGAGAGCTATTCTATGTATTCTAACAGTAAAAATTAATGAAATGCCTATGTTCTAAGTTACTTGTTCTACATGAAATTACTGTATCAAACTAAGTTACCTAATACTGATTTAAGCCCTTGCAAACAGACTAACAACCTTCAAACACAAGAACAAAGATATGAACACAGAAAATAAAGCACAAAACAAGAGTAAAGTCAAGTAAACAAAGTACCTTGAATAGATTTATATTCTTCATGCTTTTTGTTAACTGTGCTATGCTGTTGAGCTCCATCTTCTGCTGTTCTGTTATGTATTCGTGATATATTGCAAAGTACTGTATTAAGTACAGCTTATTATACTGAATACTTAAATAAAAATACTTTTAAATGTAAGGTAAACTGTCACAGATTTGTCTAAGTGTCAGATGTAACTGGCAAATTAAATTAGCTCAGTCACTTAGTGAATGCAATGTTCAACAGGAATGTTTTAATTGCGATTTTGCATTGAGGGTTTAATACTCTTTTAATTACTGCATAAAAACTATAAGAGTGCCCACTCTGAAATTTTCACCAATAATTCCTCATAATGTAAGACTTATCCACAAATAAAATCATAAATATTGTTGCATACGTATTGGGAAATGTCAAATTATGTGGTACGATTGCTTCTGTTCTTTTGGTTTTCAAACTCTTGGTGTACCTGTTGATTGGCCCAGATAGGCTTTCAAAAATAAAGTTTGGTGCAAAGATCATGTCTCTAGCTATCATAGAAGTGGAGATATTACAGTTTTAGTGAGCAGTTTGTCAGTGACCAAAGTTTCATGACCCATAGTTTGGACATGGGTTGACCCAAAACTTTTTAATATTATGGTTTTCAACAATACTCATTGGGATGAACAATTGTGCCAATTTTCGTCAAAATCTGAGACGGTGACGTCCGATTTTATTCAAAAGCGTGTTGATTTGACGCGGAATGACCCATATACTGATTAATCAATAATGACTTTAGTGCATTATTATTTGCACCACTATTTGTAATTTAGACTATAAAACGAAGCTCTGTAGATTTTTCCAATTTACTCTAATTTGTGACATTTGTGCTAAATTTTTCTTTCATTGGCTCAGAAGAATACTAAGGATTGGATACAAAGAACATATAACAAATGAAGAAGTTAGAGAGAGAGAACACTGTAACGGAGCATCATGGAAGTCATCAGAAAGAGAAGAATGAAATGGACTGGACACATACTCAGAATGGAAGAAATAAGAAACCCAAAACGAATTTTCAACTACAAACCAGAGGGAAGAAGATCTAAAGGAAGACCGAAAAGACGATGGGTGGATGGATTAGAAGAGGATCTGCACATGGCAGGGCTAAATCTCAATGGAAAAACTGACGGAAGACACCGAATGACTTTGGAAGAAATAACAAAGGACAGAGAACTTTGGAGAGATGTCGTGGAAAAGTCAATAGCTGGACACAGCTGGAGGACGAAGACCTGACCTGACCTTTCTTTCATTAATTTATTTTCATCTGCAGCCATTCGATTAATGAAAGTTTTAGAATCTAAATTTAGAAGTTAGCTGTCATCCTCAACTTCTCTTCTGATTGTAGGATCTTTGGTGGCTTTGCTAATCAGTTCTTTTATGTGCTCTTTCTGTAAGCATCTTATAGCATTACTGTTGTTGCCTTCATCCATTATCCAGTTGTACTCTTTAAGTCTTCTCTGTTTTCATTCTTGTAGCCATTCTTCTAATTTTATTTTGTCCCTTGTCCCTTCATTTTCAGCAACAAGTCTGACACAGGAGATCAGCACTGGGCCCAAAGCTCAAAATTGAATATGGGCAAACTTTTACCTTTACCTTTTACCTTTAGAGGATAACTGTCATTAAGACTTTTCCTCACTTCAAGTTTAATGAGTTTTTATTTACATTTAACTGAAAAAAATTCCATTTAAGAAATATTTAATAGTAAAATATTATTAAATAGGTATATTTTGTAATTCCTGAAACCTTATTTATCTTGTCCTAAATATTGGGACCTTGCACACATGTTAGCCCTTCAGTGTCATGAATTAATTACATGAATTTCTTTTATCTAACAGGATGGATTAGCATGCCTTTCACCAGCTTGCACTCAGCTTTCACGCAATAATTTGTCATTAGGTCCCACCCTTACAAAACTTATTTGCTCATGCATCCAGTGGTTTAAGTGGTCTGTAAAAGATAAGTAAATTAATGTTGTATATGCACTCTCTTTGCTCTGTGTAGGTTGAAGATTGCGTCATTAGATGCATTCATGGTAAATGTAGGACCTTGCATTTTTAATTATATCAATTTGAAGTTTATGGGTGTAAAGTTTTGTAATTCCTGTATGGAATCTGTAATTGCATATACCTATATATCATATTCTCTGTCTCAATCTGCTTAGGTTACCAGAATTTTTAGGCAGAACCAGGGCTATTCTTAAGAGATGAATGTGCTGGAATGAACAGTCTACTGTATTATCAGCACTAATTAACTAATGGTATATAAAGTAGTTGTGTCAGAATCTTGTATTTTTTTCTCACTGAGGTCTATATTCAGTACATATATGCATTGCTGCGTTGTTTGGAAAGCTGTGCTGTGAAGGGTTTCCTGGGCCATCAGCACAGATAGGGACATAATAATTGCTGGCTGATGTAAAGGGTGTAGCTACAGATGCTAGAACTCATACAATCAACGAACGACAGAGAGAAATGGAAGGCCATAGTCGTCGACATAGAAATATGCCATTCGTTGTCTTCCTCTTTATCTTTTTCTATTCAAGTACAGTCCAGTTAACCAGTTAAGTTGGAAATATATTAAGTTTACTGCAGAACAGGTTTATTTTATTTTAATAATTTCTGCTGACATTATTACTGGCCTTTGAGTTTGTTTTATATGTGATTACAAACAAGTTAGGGGTTGTGAGTTTTTTTACTGTGGAGACAGTTAATCTTACAATCATTCAAGATTGCAATCATTGTTATAGGTAGAATCTAGATATAATAGTTGAACTTGTGTAATAAATAAATAATAAAGAGTAATTTTCTCTCTCTCTATATCTATATTATGATGCATATATATATATATATATATATATATATATATATATATACCTATATAGCATATCTTGCTGACGTTCTGATTGCAACTTTACAAAAAGCACTACAAGAACTGATAGACAGGGTGGATCTTCATCAAGGGAACTTGACCCTGAAAATGTCCAGCGAAACAAAGGTGATGACAGCTGCAGACAAAAAAGATTGAAAATCAATATTACTTGTTGTGGGCGACGTCTTGAATAAGTGGAAATTTTTTTATTTATCTTGGCTTGCTAATTACAGAGCACGAGGAGACTGCAACTGGTCAGGGCTTGCACAATGATCCAAGGATCTATATTCTATAAACATGAAATAAGAATATGAAATATTCTTGAATATGAAATAAGAGCAAGGCTTGGCATGGGGCGTGCAACCATCAAGACACTCACAGCCATATAGAAGGATTGGCCACTTTGTCTGCAGAGAAAGAAATGCCTGATGGAAACACTAGTCTGACCCATTGCAGCATATGGAACAGAAGCTTGGATGGTGAAGAAAGCAGACCAGAAAAGAATCACAGCTTTTTAGATAATGGCCTTCAGGAGAATGATGTCTATCAACTGGAAAGAACATAGAACAAATGCCTCAATTATGGACCTATAGTCCTACTCAGTTTTCCAATATAGAAAGAAATTTGAAATACGTTGGACATATAGTGAGAGCAGACAACCTATGCACGACAAAACTGCGTGGCAGAATTAACTGCAAGAGGAAGAGGACTGGCTCTGTAGGCAATGGATGGATGACGTTGTGGAATGGACGAGAAAATGCAATTGTCAATTGCATCAGAACAGCAATTGTCATCGGCCTGCATAGCCTCAGACCCTCAGCAACAAGAATGGATGACCATTCCATACGTGCTTCACTTAGGCTGTTTACACTGTCAAAGTGGTTTAATCGTTTTGAAGCATGTTGAAAGATATCAATGTGAGCTCCAGTCTAATTAATGTATGCCTAAAAAGTCAGGCATACCTAAAAAGTCAGGCGGTTGATATTTTGCTCGACATTTGCACCTGAACTTGCCAGCCGTCAATAAACCATATACGTTTTGCCGTATTCATTAGATGCTGCTGCATCAATATATTAATAACAGCATTGTAGCGGTTTGATTGTTAATTGGAACAGAAGTCATTTGCAATGAGAGTTTAATTAATGTGCAGTGATCCACATGTTGCCTAGAAGGTCCTAGATGTTCAAATACATTTTATACTGCTGAATTTTTACAATGTGTACTTTGTAATATTCAGTAGAACTTCATTATAATAGACTCAGTTATAATATATACTTAGTTATAATGTATAGCAATGTATGGTCCTGTGTGATGTGCTACCGCATCGGATTGTATTGGATATAACGTATTTTGGATATTGCATACTAAATTTTGCAGATCTGCTAATTGCATTACAACGAAGTTCTACTGTTGTGCATGTTCTAGTGCTTTTGCTAAATGTTATGTTTATTATTCATATTTGTGCATATACAGTACATAGAAGATTAATGGTGAACTTTTTATGGTGGCAAAACGTTTATTGATGCTCTAAGAGTTTTGTGCTTTGGCGTAGCCATGGGAGTCATGGGAGACAGGCCTCCCTATTCTGACTGGGATCAGTTATGGGATCTGTGCAAAAACTGTAGAGAAATTTTTGCAGGGTAGATATTTTGGCATTTGTGATTTGCCAAGTGAACTCTTTGTTAGTTAGTTTTAGGCAGTGATTGGGCAGCAATAGATCTCCATTTTGTCTTCTTGCGCTAGCTGTGGACATTATTTTTCTTTATATCTTCTTTTTTTCCTTTCGTTTGTGGGTGTCCATGATAAAGCGAAAATGTTGATGTGCATTCTTAGTCTGCGTCTGTTATTTGGAACTCCTAGTTATGTTCCAAATCCATCTACTGGTTCTGTAATTCTCCATGTGGCTATGGGTGTGCAACCTTTTTTTTTTTGCCACATTTTTTAATGACCTATCAGGAAGAACAAAATAGGGTGCTATGCATGAAGTTTTAATTTGTGTTAAGTAGTTGAACAAGATGTGTTTGTTCTCTACACAGTTATACAGTAATTTAATCTAGCTTTTATACCAGGATATGTCCATATACACATATTCTCAGGCATATTATGTGATTGGTATTAACAAAAGTTGGAGGAATGGCTTCAATTCAAAGACGGTTCTCTGTATTTGAGATTTTTAAAGATGAAACATGCACATGGAATTTGTCTGTTTGTCATTTTGGAAAACTAAGCCACAGATTCTCTGTCTCTGCTGTTACTTAGTTTTATTTATAAATCATTTTTTTCACTGTAGATCCACAATATTCAGAATGTGTTACGATTGACAAAAGAAAACCTGGAGGCCCTCAATGCACAGTTTGGCAATAACAAACATCCACCTTCAATGTATCTTAAGGTATATTTTATAAATTTAGACATTTTATTTTATTTTATGTAAAGCGTTAATGATATGAACTTGGCATTAGTGTAAAGTACTATAAAGACCACATCAATGTTCACTCCGTGCCTATATCTATGATAAAAAAAATATCTTCAGGCACAGGCCAGACTCGCCACCTTGAACCCAGAATTTACATGCTGACTTTGCTTAAGTTGTGTAATTCTACACAAATGAACAGTCAAGACGGCAATAGTTAAATGATTTCCTCAATTGTCCTGAAATAAGATTAATTGTGTCTTCTTATTGGAATACAGAATTTCCAGTCCCATATGTGCACGTAATCATTGATTATGTTGCAGGAATATGAAGGACTAACAAACAAGATCCATGAGCTGCAGATCCGGGAGCAGGAGTTACAGGAGCACCTGTTTTCTGAATTCATTCCCAATGAGTCACCTGTTCCTCCCTATGATTATCAAGTTCTACCTGTGCCAGGTGATCAGCTGCTGCAGCCTTGTGTCCCAGCTGGCACTTCTGCCGGAAATGTAGAGAACGTAGAGAAGGGATCCATGAAGAACATGGTCAAAGCTTATCTGCCAAACAAGCAAACTACAACTGTTAAGGTTGTCTTTCTAATAATAACCAAGTGTCTGTAGTTATATCTTCTAGATTTTGAGATATTAAATGTTTTTAAAGATATTTGTGCATTATTTTCTTAATGTGGTTCATAACGTTAATGTTCAAGTGTATGCCTGCTTGTAATAGTATTCTTCTTGACCAATCTGTGGTGACAGATTGGGCTTATTTATATTCCATTCCACTAACTTGCTCCAAACTTAAGAAACTTATTGTCTCCTTCTTGCTCTGGTCTTGCCTAACTGCCTGTAGCATCAAACATATTTTGTTTGGGCAATATAATGCCCTTTCTTCCATAAGTGATATTCTGAGGATACTTCAAGATGATGCCTGGCTAGGTAGTTGGTCGTTGATGTAAAGGTTTCCTTGCCTCTCTAAGACAGCATGTGCTTCTGGGTTTGTTTTCTTCAGTTGTTACTGATACCATTATCGTTCCTGGAATTATTGCTGTCTTTTTTTTAGATCTGCTGGTCTTTATGCTAAACCCTTAAACCGCTGAAACTGAGGGTTAAATGTACCTCGTTGCATATTCAAAGGAGAGCCACTTGGTCATTAGTTATTCTAGTGATATAGTCAGTTGTATTTTGACAAAGCCTTAATAACCTTGAACTTTTCAAATCTGTCTTGTCAGTCACTTTACTATATCCTTTCTGAACAAGTGGAAATAATATGGCCCATATTTCTAGTTGATGAATGGCCAGATTTAAGAATTTTTGCTTAGAAACAATAATATTTGAAGTTGGTTAGTGTTTAGGTTTTCACTTAAATGTTCCTGGTAAGCTTTAAGTTGGATTGTAGTTATTTTTGCATTTGCTTGACTTCAATGTAGTTGTAAGATTGATTACATTTAGTGAAGACTGTATATTGCTTGGAGTTGACTTGAGGAATTTCTTCAATTTTAATATATCCTGAAATCTTGGCATAATGCGGTGGTGTCAGACTCAAATTATGGGAGTTATTCAAGGATAGGCTTGAGATTTTATATAAATGTATGCTGAATTCTGTATCCAGAACAATGATGTCTAGATAGTGTGTGTGTGTGTGTGTGTGTGTGTGTGTGTGTGTGTGTGTGTGTGTGTGTGTGTGTGTGTGTGTGTGTGAACCAGTAGTTTGAATTGACTTGAAGCAGTTTTTTTAACATTTTTCAAACTTGTGAGTTTCACAATCAAAACAGATGGCTGCCCTAGGTGGCAGAATCAGTCAACCTTCTAGTAAGTCATGAACTCTCTGGGCCTTTCATAATTTATTTTTAGACCATGTATTGCAAACAATATCCTTACCTTAATGTAAGGTACTTCTAAAATAATACCTTCACATTTTGTCATGTATCACAAATGCATAAGCACATATTTTTAAGCTATGGTGCTTTTAATAGGAGCCTTCTCTCAATAAATCAAGAAACTTCTATGGCACCACTATCATAATGTACCACTATCATAATGCACCACTATCATAATGTACCACTATCATAATGCACCACTATCATAATGTACCACTATCATAATGCACCACTATCATAATGTACCACTATCATAATGTATCACTATCATAATGTACCACTATCATAATGCACCACTATCATAATGTACCACTATCATAATGCACCACTATCATAATGTATCACTATCATAATGTACCACTATCATAATGTACCACTATCATAATGTACCACTATCATAATGTACCACTATCATAATGCACCACTATCATAATGTATCACTATCATAATGTACCACTATCATAATGCACCACTATCATAATGCACCACTATCATAATGCACCACTATCATAATGTATCACTATCATAATGTACCACTATCATACTGCCCAGGGCATCAACCGATGGCATACCTTCTCTAAGTACAAATTTCTTGCATTATGCATAAAGTGCAGTATATATTTAAAAGTATGTGCTTGATTTCCTGACATTTTGCATTCTGATAAGTTTGTATTAAGTTATGCCACTTCTTTATTTAAGATAGAAAGGTTCTTAATTGTGTTCTTAATTGTGTGGGAATATGGATTGTGGTTACAGATTCCAGCCGAGACAGGTGTCACGCTTAGAGATGCACTGGCAAAAGGAATGAAACGTCGTGAATTGAATCCCGACAGTTGTGTCGTGTATCAGGCTCAGTATAGGTACAAACAGTGGATCTCGTGGACTATGCTTTAGCGCCAGTTATTCATTTCAATTAAGCTTCCTGAATCCACACTGATTTTCCCTAAGTGTTTCATTCACTGTATCCTTTATTCTGTTTAGCATGACTCTGGTGAAAAATTTCTCTGGTACACTTAAGAGGCTGATTCCTCTGTCATTGTTGCATTCCTTTCTGTTTCCTTTCTTGTGTATTGGTATTATATAATGGTCTAGTGGTGTTTTCTCCATATTCCATACTGCTGTTATGATCCAATGTAGCTATCTGATTGTTTGCACACCAGTGTTTTGGAGCATTTCTGCTGTGACATTGCAGTATCCTAGGGCTTTGTCTTTTTTCTCATCTGTTTCGCTGATCTTTCTACCTCTTCCATTGTGATATCATCTTCTTCCAATAACTCATCCTCTAATTTGCATCATTCCTCTTATTGGTCTATTTCTTTACATGTTTCTTCTGCATTGTTAAGGTCTTCTTGATTTAGTAACTCATCAAGATGTTGTTTCCATCTGGCCATGATCCATTCCTTATTGGTTAATATTTCTCCATTTCTAACCTTAACTGGTTCAATGTTTATTATCTTTGTGATTGTGCCTCCACTTAGTTTGTTGACATATGCAAAGGGTTTTTGCTGATTATGCAGTGACATTTGTAGATTTTGTACTTATTAATGTCATTTTCATTGTAATGTTGCGGCGTTGCTGACTTGGAATCATCTCTCATCGCTGTGTATTTAATTACTGCTGTCGACTCCGCTTAATTTTACACAATTAGGGCAGGCCCATGAATATGAATATGACTTTGACCAGATGTAACTGTGTGCTGAGCTGTGCCAGTATTTCACCACATTTGCATGTCCAGCAGCATTGTTGTATCGTGAATATATCTAACACACTTTATGGCCATTTATTTATTTGTTTGGGTATGAAATGTTTGATGCTTATAAATACAATGCTTGCACTTATATGTATGTATAATAGCTGTTCAATCAATATGTGTGCATGTGCAATAATACATTGTGCTCGAGTAGTTTTGATTAAAAGTTTGAAGCCTTTTCTTTATCAGTTATAATTATTTATAAAATGATGCAGTGGCTAATCCATTCAGGTGGCAGTTTACTGGCTCTGTTGTTCTAATCAAGAGCCAGTGAGTAATAGCAGTTCAACTGGTGATGCTTATTGCAGCAGGAAGTTGGTCAGTTGGGAGACAGATATAACACTGCTTGCTGGACAAGAGCTGTTGGTGGAGCTCAAGGAACAGTTTCCTATTAAAGCACATGAGTTTGTATGTTTATACTTTGTTCATTTAAATATTATAAATAAAATAAATGAATAAATTTAAATAGTATGTCTATGATTTTGAAAGTGTCAAATTCCTGAACTGGACAAAGATTTGCCCATTCTGTGGGCTTGGCAGTGATCTTGCCCAGTTTGGCATTACCTGGTGTTAGTCGAAACAGAGGTCTGGGTTTTTAAGAAATGGATTTTATGGATATTATTTGAAGTAGGTCTTTTAAATTTGTATTTATCAAACATATATAGATTCTTAGACAGGTAATCCAAGTATAGTTTTTACTGGTGGGATCATGACCTATTATGTTCAAAGTGTTCTTTGAGGATTAAGAAATTTCAACAACAAACTATGTCATTGTAGGTACTGCTTCCTCATCATCCACATTCAATCTTATCTGAGTGTTTCAGATGACAGTCCTTTAACGCCGAGCCCACCCAATCCCAACCTGGCACTGTTCTAGAGCCCACCCAAACCCAACCTTGTCGTTACATGATTTTCAAAGGTCTTAAATACGCAGAACTCTATTTTTCTCAAGTCTATGGGCCAGATATTAGTGGGTCGGATGATTACCAACCAATCCTGAGTCAGATAAGACGACAAATATCAGTGAATTACAGCTAGCATTTAAACGACTTTTAATTTATGGAAGTAGGTCGTGGTGATGTAAACAATCGTAGTGTGGCGTAAATTAGTTTTGCCTGTCGGATTCTTCTGGCTGCATGGAGTTTGGAGTTTTCTCCGTGTTAGAGATTCTCAATGGAATTGTATGTGTGTCAAGGTCAAGATTGCAAATTTCAGGCAAATGTCCAGTTGCAAACACAGCTTTTACCTTGGATGACTGACGACTAGAACCTAATATTTTGGACGTGAATTTTAAGAAGGGAAATTGTTTTTAACTCTGGCTTACTGTGAATCCCATTCAGTGTTGTCATTATTCTAATAATATTAAAACTTCTGGATGTGATGTTTTGTTATGACTCAGTATTAATTAGTAAATGATTAATATTGATACATGATAATGACTATTTATTTACACTTTTGATCCTTAAGTGTGCAATATACACTGCATGAAATATACTTATGATTGACCCAGTCATTGGTCATTTTCACACAGCCTGACAAAGTCTTTTTAGTCAATTAGCGGTCAGTCAAATGAATAAAATTACAGTCATTTTGACTGTTAAACCATATGTATGTATGTGTGTATATGTATATATCCATATACTGTAACATTATATATATATATATATATATATACATATATATATATACATATATATATATATATATAAGCTTTGCTTTTGGTGTTTTGCATTTGTGCAGATCCGTAAGACATTTTTTACTCCCGCTTTCTGTGATTCCTGCCATAAGCTGCTGTTCCAGGGCATTAAGTGCCAATGGTGCGGTGAGCGATACCATATGCGCTGTGGCGACAGAACCTCCAAGCTGTGCCACGCTTTTCGATTACATTCGGCCAGATGGTAAGTTATTCTTATTCCAAAATGTTTTTTTGAACCTATTTGCTATTTTACTCTGAAATATTTATAAATAGTTGTGGGTTAAATTATTTGACCCTCCTACGTTATTTTTTCTTATTTTCTACAAATGAGGCTTATTATTTTTGCTTAAAACAGCATGTAATTGAGACACAGTCCCATTCGGTTGCTTTATTTTTCTAAATATCTATTTTCATTCAAAGCTTTATTCTAAGCATGTAGAAAGTGATATATTGTTATATATTGCAGTCCATATTTCTAGCCTCATCTTACCCGTTTGTGCTCTTACTGCTTCTTTGGCTATTGTAATATAATGTAATGTAATATAATGCATCTTGGATGACAGCTTTTGGAATTGTTAAATTTAGAAAGCGTTGTCTAAGGACATATAGTCAGTGTTGCTGAATATTACATTTCTCACATGGAATGAGAAATTTAGAAGTATTGTCTTATAGTTGATGAGTGATTGTTTAATGAGATATACGCTGGCATATGTGACTAGAATGTGAATGTGAATCATTATTGAAAGTTGTGGTAATGAAATGGAAGGAAAGAGAAATTGCTTTGCAAACAAACATTCTCTTTCTTTGTTATTATTTAATGATCATAATGGAATAAATACTTTGCACCTTTTAGTTGATATGTTTGGCCGCTAATGTTGACTTCTGCCATGATTCCAACATGATATTCTTTTTTTTTAATTATGGCGTCTGTTGGGACAGCTATATTATTGATTAGATTTATATGCATCTGTCTTTTTGCTTAAACTAGGCTAGCTGGATTCCATTCATCTTGTTAATAATTTCAGACATTGCCTGTGAAGGCAGCATTTGATTTCTATTTATTGTAATAAATCAAAATAAAAAACAATCTAAGATTACAATATTCAACATTGCGATTATCACAATTGTATGCTTACGTTGATTAGAGTTGGATATAACCTTAGGCATTAATGTGTTAGTTAAGCTGGAAATTTCATGAATGAATTTGAAATCTTTATATATTTTTTTATCTTGTGACTCATAATTATTTACTAAAAATTGCATTATATTTTGAATTTTATTAGTCTTTTTGTTACCATGTACAGAGTTTTGTCATAGCTGGCAAATGACCATTGACTGTTATATTTTCTTATTTTCAGTTGGCTTGCCCATCCTCACGTGTCTTATTTTCGATCTTACGTTAGCGAACACCGATCAACGTCAACGCCCAATGTCAATCAGACTGTGGCTGTTGACCCTCTTCTAGGACAGGTCTGTTTGTATTGATGCTTCTTAGTTCGTGGATTAATGCTTTTGGAGAATCTTGGTTAAAACGATTTCTGCTGTTGCAGTGTTTATTTCTCTTTCAACTTATCAGTACATGTTTTGATATTTTTTTAGAGTTTCCAACGACATCTTCAACAACAAATTCCAGCTACAGGTAGGTCATTGTTTTGCAGCTCTTGGATTTTAATTATGTTTATATAAATTGTGATTTTTTTTTAGTAGATAAAAATTTTCTTGGTAGAATTGGTAAGAAAGCTTGTGGTAAGAGTTATTTAAAGTGTTAGTTGACTTTCATCCAGAATTTTGAAGTTAGAAGCATCAGACTGATTTATATAGGTATTTTATTTCATATATTTTAGCTTTAGTAAAAGATTTGAATGCTATTGTTATAAGTTGATGGCTGTTGATGCAAGATGTCAGGCAAAGACGGTGATTTTTAAAGATTTAATTAAGAAAATCGAATACAAAAGTCCAAGATTGTCCAGAGTCGAAACTGGAAGCCCTATTTTTACACAACCTATGCTACGAGATCTTAACTAATTTAATCAGTAAGTAAAGCAATATAGAACCACAAAATACAGAATAGCTGTACATAACACTATGAAAGTTAACAACACTTGCTTCGTTTCTAATGAATTAGATTAGATGCAATGCTAGACAAATTGGTAGTGATCTGTAAGTTTTAATATTTAGAATTGTAGCCGATGGTTTGAAAGTATCTGTGATATGGTTTCAACAAATAGGATCTGGCGTGAACACTACGTTCCTTCATACGGCTGATTCCAGCTCAAGCCCTGGTCCAAACACCAAGACGTATAGCCATAGTGCTCATACGTCACCGACAAACACTGCTAGAGTTCGACCGCCACGTGCCAGATCTGCAGAATCAGACAACAAAAAATTGGTACGATACGGCTCTTTCATCTCGGATTCTTAAATAGGGATCAACTGATTAGCAATTTTCTACCGATTTTCGATTCTGGCTTATAGGGCTGAAATTTTTCCGATTCGGATACAATCCGATTAATTGGAATAGTTTCATTGTAATTTAAAATTATTTCTTTATAAATTCTTATGTTTTATCAATTTTCAAAAAACGATGTCATAATAGTCAGTGTTGCCACTCCTCATTTTCTTTTAGAGGAAGTTTGGCAAACATATCTGGGTTTTTCTGTTTTTCAACACATGTTGTTCAAACCTGGTTTTTTCCTAGAATGCCAGAGTGGCAACACTGGTAATAGTTTCACACTGTATACATAAAATTAATACTTGTGCGCGCATAAAGACGGGTGAGTATTAAAAAATTGAAATGGGTCGGTTTGTCAGAAACAGGCCTATCTTATTATTATTATCCGAATCGGTCGATCCTGCCTTGTCCGACTCCGATTAATCGGGACTTAATACTATCCAGTGGAATCCGATTGCCGGATCAAAAGTCGGTTATCCTCTATTCTTAAATATGTATCATACAAGCAACTAGATTTAGGTCTTAAGTAAATTTATTGTTATGATATTTATGATTGATTCTTGGAAATTGTGTTTGTGAGTTTTTGTTTCGAATTGCTGCTTAAAAGTTGTTTTCTGTAAGATTTGCGCATGGTTTTGATGAATTTGCAGCGATCTCGTCGTGATTCCAATGAGGAGTGGGAAATTCCTGCAGAAGATCTGGCTTATGGTCCGCGGATAGGGTCGGGGTCATTTGGGACTGTCTATCGAGGCCAGTGGCACGGCCCGGTAGCCATTAAAAGGCTCAACGTCAAAGAACCAACGCCTGCCCAGCTGGAGGCATTCAAGAATGAAGTAGCGGTTCTCCGGTAAGAATCTTTTAAAGGAATTTCAGATACAGAAAAGGAAATCATAATTAGAATACCATCATGAGTCATGACTTCTCAAACAGCCCCATTGTAAAAAAAATATACGCAGACAAACTAGCTGTGATAAAAAAAATAGCAGAAAGATTTACTCAAAACAAAAAGCTGTTTAGCAAAGTTTGAAGCTCATTTCAATAGTTGTAATAATTCATTATAATTGTATACTGATATTATGATGTCCATTAGTATATGCAGAAAGTTTAAATTTTGTTGATTAAAATTCCACAATCATTGGCCGCATATTATATAATGGCATTGTGAGAGAAATTTAAAGTGGATTCTCGACAGAATATTTTGCATGGCTCATCTAGCAGATGAGAAAAAGCCAAATGGTGAGACTGGAAGTTTTATGGCCCTCAGAAAGAAGCATCTGTGAATCGTAATACAGTAATGATGTGGACAGAGAGAGATATTGGTTTCTGAAGCGTGAGATTAAGTTTTGAGACAGCAGAGATTGTAATTCAGTTAGATTCGGTCTCAGAATGTTTTCTTAGTTTCATGCTGCAAGTAGCAATGAAATTTCAAAAATAAATATGCTCCACAGGCTAAATGTTCGTAGGAGAACTGTTAGGTGACGCCTTTGATATTTATGGCATCAGTGTTACTTTAATCGTTAATTAAATCATGAATTGGCTGCTAATGTGTTGCCGAAGATTTGAAACAGATGCAGCATTGATAAGATTGGAACATTGACATTGAACAATTTATCGATACATTGATTATATATCGAAACCTTTTCAGAAAAACAAGGCATGTCAACATTTTGCTATTCATGGGTTGTACATCAAAGCCCGTTCTGGCAATTGTGACCCAGTGGTGTGAAGGCTCTAGTCTTTATAAACATCTACACGTCAATGAAATTCGATTTGAAGTCTCTCTTGTGATAGATATTGCACGACAGACCGCACAAGGAATGGAGTAAGGTTTTCATTGTTTGCCTTTTTTGCTTAGATATCAATTTGGTAATAAAACAGACTTAGTAACTACTGTAATTATGGTTAAATATATGACACTAGTCTGTTTTGATTTAGCTGTTCTTAATTTCCAAGTTTGCAAAATTTAATGAAGCCTATATATTATGAAAAGTTCAGGTGATTTTCTTATTGAATTGAATTCTATTTGAATTTTTTAATCATTCTGCTTCTTATGGCATTTCTGATATTTTCACTTGATTCGAGATTTGTTTGTTTTAGTTATTTGCACGCCAAGAAGATAATTCATCGCGACTTGAAATCTAACAGTATCCTCTATTGTTGTAACGCTGTTTCTTTTATAATAAATGCATTGATTGTATAGTGCTAGGAATGACTGGCTGGTGTATTGTTAATGGCTGAAGATTAACTGTGTGCATGGTATCGTATCTTGTTAGCTTTATCATAGCGCTTTGACTGCAGTGATTAGTTTGCCAGGCACGGGAAATATAATAACATAAATGAATGAGATATATACCCATCACCCATGCCCTGCAATGCATTAGAGTACCGGTATTCATGTGGAAAATGCAGGGAATGTTAAACGTTTTTGCATACTTGATGAAGATGAAGATTGCAGATAAGATAAATTGGGGGAAATACGTCTTGGTCAGTTAGTTCTTATCTCTGATATGAACCTAGTGTAGGGTGTGTTGACTGGGATGAAAATGATGACGGATGCCTGTTCATTAGCTGGCATCATCTGACTGAAATGCTAAATGCAAGAGTGATTGTGTAGTACTATAGACTATATAGACATACTATAGACAAGGGCATGATGCAATGCACCAGCGTTTTTGGTTTTTGGTAGCATTATAGTAAATTTATTTAGCATAAGAAATGACTATGTCCTTTAGTTGTGTGTGTATAAAACTATATCTTTAGCTGTGACATCCAGGATGAATTATTGATTTTATTCTCAGTGCTCAGAGTCATCGTCCATTGCATCTTTTCCTTTGTTTACGTCCTTACTACTACCTTTGTTGCACACAGACATCTTTTTAGCAGACAACTATTGCGTTAAGATCGGAGACTTTGGATTGGCAACGGTCAAGGTGAGGTGGAGTGGATCACATCAGTTCCAGCAGCCATCTGGTTCCATTCTGTGGATGGTATGTGACCTCTTGTGTTTGCACTTTAGTAATTTAATTATGTGTCCGTGCGCATGCATGCATGTGTGTGTGTATATTTGAAATTGGCATATGTATGTCTTGGTTTGTTTCCTGCACTGTCCTGCCATTAGTTATTCAGTTAAATAGTCAGTTGACCACTTGGCAGCTGCCACTGACTGTCATTTTGAACTGTAGAGGTGTTTAACCATGTTATTTTCTTGGTCACCATGAGCATACATGACATGCCTTTGGTAGTGAATGCTAAATATACGAGTGTTTGAACTTTTGGGATCACGAATGTGGTTGAAGCAGAATAATGTCTGAATGTAAAGTAGAGGTCAAAATTATTCAATAGCATATTACAACGGTTTCACTCATACTTAATCTGCAGTGTTTTGCCACTGCTTTACCACTGCTGCCCTCTAGCGAGTAAAGCTGAGTTGACCTTAGGGGCTCAAGCGGCATTAGATCCATGTTCCATCAGCATGCTGCTCTAATGTGTATACCAATATGCCATATTTCTGCCCATATTTAGCTAATTAAGTTGAAGTAATAATGTCCTGCAAGTACCACACAGCATTTCTCACCCTCTTGCATTTGAAGCCCATGAGCCAGATTAGAGCCATGACTGATGTATAAACACCAAGTTTTATCAAGGGAGTCTCAAGACCAAGAAATGAGTCTCAAATGCTACAGGCCAGGTTATAAACAGATACAGATATACATTTATGCTGTATCCCTGGTCCGGTTAGTTGATTTAATTTTTGTAATTGTTTGTGTAACATCAGCATTATTAACTACTTTTTATTTGATTAATTATTGATGATTAACTAATTATCTAGTGTTTACTCCAGTACACTAGCAGTACAAGTGTTAACAATCCTAGAAGGTTGCTGATGCAGAAAATGTGAATTTGGGTACAGTTGATGTGTTGCTGCTTTTTCAGTCACCAGAAGTCATCCGAATGACTGGTAAAAATCCGTACTCCTTTCAGTCTGATGTATATGCATTTGGAGTTGTACTGTACGAGCTGATGACTAGCCAGCTGCCATATCCAAGTGTCAATAACAAAGATCAGGTAGAGTATCTGTGTCTGCTGCTGTGCTGCTGCTGCTGGAGTCAATTACCAGTAGTAAAGTCATTCTAATGTTTAATCCATTGATGCAGGTTCCATTAGGTTTCCTATTGCTTAAGCTTTTAAAATTTAATGTTGAGGAGCTATGTGGTGTTATGCAGTCATTCGGGCAATACTTTTGTTTGAGAATTTTTGCTGTTTGAAAGAATATTTGCTGTTTGAAAGAATGTCTCTAGATTGACCTTATTTTGCCACTGTGGCACTAGAGACTTATTCCTGTGGACACTCCATAAGTGCTTGGCTTGGATATAGAACAACATTCTATTTCTGTAAGGACAGTCATTTAAAAAAATTGCCGATCTGGAATATTTGCATACAGATGCTACGTGTAGCAGAACACTCGCACTTAGGATATTGCTTATAAAATGCATACATTTTTTATGAGCATAAAAATTCTCAGAACTAATTTGGGAGTGTGCATGGATTAGCTGGTTATCTAACTAGTACTTCCAAGCGTAATGTTGTAAATGTGCCTACACATGGGACCGCGTGTTTCATTATCAGCAGAAGTGCACAGTTAAGCTTGTTGGTGATTTGAAGACTCGTAGTTTCTGCATTGGAGTGGTAGGACCTGGACACAATTGACTTCAATTGTTAATTTGTGGTCACCGCTACGGTTTTATTGAATGGAACGTTAGACAATTTGCAGCTGAAACTGCTGTTCTAATTGGGAACTGATTTTAATATTGAATGCACAAGTACATTGGCAAAGTTTTGAAAACCATGTGACTTGCCATTCTGTTTAATATTTTCTTGGATTTAATCAATACGTGTTGACATTAATACAAAAATTTAAAATTCTTTATGAACAAACGGAATTTGTGATGACTCATGCTTTTCAGAACTAACAGGATTTGTGGATAATATTGGGATTTTATGGAATATAAAGAATTTGGAATTCATAAGAAGGATATGATGCTGGAAGCACACTATCAGCAGAATAAATACTTAGCAAATTATGTAGGTTTTATTTTTGATTTTTGAGTCACGTTATTGTATGAATGAACGGTAACTATCAGAATCATCAACACTGAAAAAACTTTAGGAAAGACTTTTTGTGTTTGCCAGATACTTTTCATGGTGGGGAAGGGTTACCTGAAGCCTGATCTCTCTTTGTCTCGATCTGATATACCAAAGGCCTTCAGATGTCTTGTACAAGATTGTGTTAAGTTCGAGGCTGAAGAGAGACCTCTGTTTCCACAGGTTAATAGACTTAGTATAGTTCTCAAGTAGGGAACTAGCTAGTATAGCATTGCATGAATTATTTTGAGTTCTATTATATTTCAGCATCTGAATTGTTGGTAGTCTGATTTGGTAGAGTCTGGAACTCTTTATGGTGCATTGTAATGAAATACTATCGAGGTTACTAACAACTGTGTGTTTACTATTCTCCAATCTGCTATTATTTTTCAATTATATTATCAGGTGCCTGATAATTACTATTCGATCGTGGTCACGAGTGTTAACATATTTGAGTAATGCCAAGTATTGTTAAATTTGAGAGAGAGAGAGAGAGAGAGAGAGAGAGGCACCACACTAACACATTGTGAGAGCAGCTAATGGTCATCGGTTTGATTGTAGATTTTGACGTCTTTGGAGAATCTTGCAAGGTCGTTACCTAAACACCACCGGAGCTTCTCAGAACCAACACTGAATCGGTCGTTCATGCAGTCGGATGAAAGCGACTACTCGTACGGATGTGCATCTCCCCGGACGCCAATTAACTCCCAGTTCTGGAATTTTCCATTTTTCTCTGCGAAATGAGATTTCACGACGAAGGACTGACCAGATAGGTTCTTTGTCAACGAAACTTCTTCAATAGCCAGTTGTTCCAGGTTGCTGGAGGGCCAGTGAATCTAGTCAAATGCAAAGTTTAGTCATTTTGGTTTAAACTCTCATGTCAGTTTGTCTAATGCAAACAAAGCAGACCTATTAATTGCTGTTTTGCGCTGAATTTTCTACTCAATGCTGTTGGTTGTATTTTCACTTGCCATTTTAAGCTAAACTTGCCGAAAACTTTCAGTATAGCTGTTTTTTTGCGCGTTGGCATATAGTTGAATTTCCTACGATTCTCCGTCATGACCGAACGGCCTTTTCTTCAGGCGGCCATTTTCGATCAGGCAAACTGTTCCAGTATTGCTCATAGATTGCATGTTTTTTTTGCAATTTCCTATGCAAACCAGTTACGCCATCTAAGCAAATGTGTGCCATTTCTGTCCTGTTTCGGTTAAATTTTAGCTTATTGCATTCTAGAATGTTCTAAACATGTGCTGTTTCATCGTACATTTTTAGCAGCTTTGTAAATGCACATCTGTTCTTTGCCTTTAGGAATTTACTAACAAAATGACAGGGTGTGTGTGACGCCGACCATGCCCGAGGTTATGCATGAAGTTTTGAAATGGAAGATTTGTTATTAGGCGGTGAAAGTTGACCTGATGCTTTTCACAGTAGCTGGCCTTGTTTTCATTGTGTTGATAATAATCACTGCAGTGTGTTTTGCCTGTTTTTATGGATAGCGCGTAGTCAGATGTATCTCCTTGTTTTAATATAATTTGATAAATATTCAATTTGCCACACTATATTGTCGACAGCTTTAAATGGTAACTTTAGTTGATGTTTTTCACTTTATTTACCTCTGTTGCAAACAGCTGCGGTCTGCATGTGTGTGTGTCTTTAGGTGAAAGCTGCCTGGCCTTAATGCTGCTAAGGTTGATAATTAATTATATACAACCACTGTTTGAATTTAGGAAATTTAGAACTATTTAGGACAAGTTTGGGTGCAATCATTTTTGCCTGTGCTGAAGCAGATTGGCAAATGTAGGCAGATATAATTATTGCTCTGTGCCATTGGAAATCAGTGAACATTGATTATCTTATGTTATCAAAGTTCTGAATTTCATTGTATCGGAGATTGTAGTTTTAAGTGATCTGCAAAGAAACGCAGGAAAATTGTGTGGAGAAAAACAACAACAGCATAGCATGCATTTATAATATTATACTGATGGTAATAATATTTATATGCCGTCTGGTGCCTAATTATTTTCTAATATCACACAAGCATCTGAAAAAGCAATTGCTAAGTTAATTGTAGCAGTTTGTTGTTGTTTTTCGAACGAAATCTTTTAGCTTGTTGTTGTAGCATGAGCTAATGAGTTTAGGTATGGGCGGACTGTAAATGAAATTTTAATATTAAAGCTTGCCGTTGATGTTTACATTGCTAGAGTAAATTGTAAAACTGTCTTGTGAATGAATAAATGGTGTTATGAAACCTAACTGTCTTGATGAACTATTTCAGCATTGTCATTGCCAATTATTGCTTTTGTTTTATTTATATGATGATTTATTCGGAAGCTTTTGGATTTTATTTGGTTATTGTTAATTATTTGAGTACTGATGAATTGATTAAAGATGAATAATAAGAAGAATGATACCAGTTTTAATTGCTTTTGAATAGCAGTGCTGATGGTGTTGTCAGTTAGGAACCTTCCTTCAATGCTTTAGTGCGGGGTTTCCCAAACATTTCCGAACTGCGGCCCACTTCAGTGGTTTTGTAACGTATTGCGACCCTATTAATAGCATGTAATATCGAAAAAAATGCATCCTGCCATCTGGCGAACGTTAGTTGAAAATAATCTGAGTTTTAAATAAATGGCGAAACAAACGCTCTAATTCAAATTCGAAATGTTAATATGGAGAATATATTAGACATAATTATTCATATTTTTGTCAAATAAGACAAAAGGAGAGAAATTGATATTTCTTGAACATTATCTTTTTAAAATTTTGCCAGAAACATACCGTTGTTACGCGTCTTAAAAATCCCATGAGTATGGAAAATCGCTTAATCGCAATACAAATTACAAATACAAATTACAAACTTGACTCTCTATTGTTAGTGCGGTTTTAGAGCAAAATGGTCGGAATACGCTTCCTTGCGTTGTTGCGAAATAAGATTAATTTTTAAACTAAAATTGGATAAAACACTAAACGTTTTAATATAGGCTCTGTATGGAGGATTGCGGGCATATAAAGTTTTACAAAGCTAAGTCTGCTTGCAACTTTCAAGGCTTGTGACATTGTGGTATTGGTTAGAAAATGCCTCTTTAGGCTCTTTTAAATCTAATTTCGTGCAACCCCGCGACCCATTATACTGAGCCCTGCGACCCACTTTTGGGTCGCGACCCACAGTTTAGGAAACACTGCATTAATGAATTTGAATTTATGGCAATCATCTCTCGAACTTGACTATCAACTTTATGCTTATTACACATAATTTTCTTTAGGCCTAAGCCTTTTCTCTCAGTGATTATTCCACTTTAAGTAGATAGCATGCAGTGACCTCTTTAATCATGTGCAGCAAAAATAGGTGATAACAATGAATTCCAGAGCCCAGGGCAGATCAGGGCCGGATTAAGGTCCGAATGGGCCTGGGGCTGAGAAGAAAAAAAGGCCGTCGCCCATACCGAAAAAATCTCTGACAAGCAAAAAAAGGGTTATTTCCCTTCCAAAACGAACTGCTGACAAGAAAAAAAGGTACGGAAAAACGGTGGGCCTATTTTCATGGTGGGCTTGGGGCTTCAGCCCCGCCTTAGTATGGCCCTGGGGCAGATACTTTGTAAGCTAGAGTCTTTGCCAGTGGCGACTCTAGGATTTGGTAAGTGGGGGGGGGCGTTGGGGTGGCAACTTCTAATCATGGGGAGCCAACCATTTGTTGTTTAATGTATGTAGCATTAAGTATAGGGTCCCAACTGGGGGGCCACTGGGGGGGCCAAGCATTCAATAGGGGGCACGGGCCCCCCTGGCTCCCCCGGTGAAGCCGCCACTGGTCTTTGCCAAAGGATTTGAGTTCTAGATAGGCCTAGTGTAATCTAACGCAGTGGTGTGCATGTTGAGTAATTCTTAGTTTGTACTTTTCGCACTAGTCTAGACTGTCTAGGTTAGTAGGGTCCATCACGGCATCCATATAGTACGTACGCACTGAGGGGATGGAGTTTGGAGATTTTGCTTATGTACGGCGTGTGTAACGGGGTAGGGAACTAGGGATTGAAGATATGCCTTTTTTGCTTACGAAACTATACGGAAGAGCCCTTAGTCCCTTACCGGGTAGTTGCTGTAGAATTAACAAATGTACAGTATTTAGGCCTAGTACCATTCTGACTGCCTTCGTTGATGAGAGCGGGATAGCCTAACGTGGGCCTATCGAGGGCGTTAGTCTAATCAGGTTAAGACTTATCACTGACTGCATTGATGTCGTTTGAGTGCACAGTGGGCATTCAAATGACTTAAACCGCGAGGCGCACAGCAGCACGCGACTTTTACATTCGCTAGTCGCTACATAGGACAACGCTTTAATTTTGAAAAAATCAGTGGGACTGGCCCGGGCTGTAGGTCCTACTGCTATAGCGGTATAGCCCCATAGTATTCGTCCTCAATCAGCCACAGTGACGCGCAGAGGCGGAGCGAGGGTATGCGGCGCCCGGGGGCAAAGTGGACCGTCGGCGCGCCCCTAACATTGCTGACGAGCAAAAAAGGTCGTTACATCGTTTTCGGCGTCCCTCAGCTCTTACAGCGCCCCTCTTCACTTAGTGCTGACCAGGCCCGCCGGAACGAATTTTGGTCAGGGGTTGCAGATTTTTTCGAAGTGAAATGTTCTCTTTCAAATCCTCCAATCCTTGACAAGCAAAAAAGGTCTTCAACGCTAGAATTTACCTTCAAAATAGCTTGACAAGCATCAGGATTCAGGCACCCCCACTTCGGGCGTGCCTTGTGCTGACAAGCAAAAAGGTCGTCACACGTGTTTCTTCTTCTTTATTGTGCGTTTAATACCCGCTTTTGGCGCCCCTTCACCTCGGCGCCCAGGGACATATGTCCCCCTGCCCCCTCGATCCGCCTCTGGTGACGCGGCTGACGCCTCTTTATCTTAAGTTAAGGCCGAAGATTTTTTTAACCGATAGCGCGCCAAATGCAAGCCGAATTAGTCGGAAAGGGTCGATCCAGTTGGTAAGGGATTATCTGAAGTGACAAAGGTCTATATAAAGTCTACATAGATTAGGGCGTTAGGCTTAGGCTATAAAGTCAGCATAGATTAGGCATGCATCTGAGGTCGTCAGCAGACTCAGCAATTGACTTGTTAAGTTAAGCATTTCGACCATGCTGTGTTGATTCTGTTGAGCCCCAACTCCCGGGCAACTCGAAAACTGGTATGTATCCAAATTAGGAAAACGCACCACAAAGCGCTCGCTGAAAAGGTAAAAACCCAAGACCACCGAAACGACGCTCTATATCTTATCAATGGTCTGTCATCGGCGCCATTTATCTTCCGTCCGACTTGCCGCTCTCTGGTTTGTCTATCGCTCGAGGCGTTAGTTTAGTCATCATCGAGCAATTTCACGGCAAATATGCCTCACCAGCCAGTCCACCAGCCACGGCCGGCCGGCCGGCCAGCCAGTTGCTCTCAGCCGGTTGTTGCCTGATGCAGAGGCTGCTAGTAGCGTCTGGCGATTAGTACCACCAATCGCAGACCAGACCCTACGAGCCATCCACCCTCGTTCTCAACATACATTATTATAATTCGACGGCGCGCAACCAGCTGACCTAGATGAGTCACCCAAGGCCGACGGTTCCATTGATGAAATTTCCTATGTAGGAGGGAGTGTCTTTGCATGAGTCTCTGCTTCGTCTGCGATTTCATGTCTCGTCCGTTCGTCGGGTCGATCGACGACGGACTATCATCTCTTGCGACCAGCTCTGAACTTGATGTTTACGTTAAGACAGCATTTGACGAAACACGCATCACTAGATGAAGAGCCGAAGAAGGGGCGAATTAGAAGAAGGAGAAGACGACGACGGAGAAGAAGTTGGTGGGGGTAGTAGTTGCTGTTAGCATTCTTTGCCCGCCGAGCTTTCTCCCACGCCGCCGACCCGCGCTGTGGCTCCGCTGCCTGTAAGAGTCGTACCCGGCCTCCTCCTACTCCTCCGCCTCCTACTCCTACTCTTGCTCCTCTCCGCCCGACGCCCCACGGTGCTCATCGTGCTCGCGGCGTCGGTCGGCGGTGTTCGATTCGCTTTCGGTTTTTTTGTCGCTTCTTCTCTGCGGTGCAACGACCGGTCGCTCGTTTCGATCCGTCAATAGATAGACGCAAACGAGGTCTGAAACTGGACGCCGTTGTCTAGCTGCTAATACTGCTGCTGAGATACGCCGCGCGACCATATTACACTGCTCGACAGTTTCCCCACGTTCTCTCTCTCTCTCTCTCTCTCTCTCTCTCTCTCTCTCTCTCTCTCTCACTCTCTCTCTCTCTCTCTCTCTCTCTCTCTCTCTCTTTCTCTCTCTCTTGCCACACGGTCATCATCGATCTCTCTCTTGTAAAGTTTTGATTAGACTGTAAAGTTTTGTTAGACTCTCTCTCTCTCTCTCTCTCTCTCTCTCTCTCTCTCTCTCTCTCTCTCTCTCTCTCTTTCTTTCTTTCTTTCTTTCTCCGAGGCTGTCGCATTGTTTCGTATTTAAACATTTAAACTCGTAAACTCGTGGATTAAGAGATCGATCGATGGGCACCGCACATACGGTAGGATATCACTGCGAGCATTATAGTCTATACGTGTGAAGGTAACGAGACGCAGTGAGGTCATAATGGCAGAACGACTGCAGCAGCAGCAGCGGTTGGGGAGGCTTTGAGCTTTGACCTGTTCGGGCACCGTAGTTGCTTCTGGAGCCGAGATGGTCGACGAATGCGACGCCGACTGGCTCAGTCGCCAGCTGGTTGCCGACGGCGGCGGAGGGGCGGAGGAGGAGAAGAGGGCAGCGCTGACGGCGGCGACGGCGACTGCGGCGGCGGAGCTGTCCTCCTACTCGACTGTCGGTCCCTGGCCGAATATCGTTCCGGACACATCGTCGGGGCGATTCACCTGACGATCCCGACCCTGATGCTCCGACGGCTGCGCACCGGATGTCTTCCGGTCGAGTCCGTCATCAACTGTCAGGATGCGAGGGAGCGGTTCAGTCGTCACTGGAAGACGAAGATACTCGTGCTGCTCGGCGGCGGCGAATCATCCTCCGAAGACGGGAAAGGAGGAGGAGGAGGAGGAGGAGGAGGAGGAGAAGCAGCGACAGGCGCCAAAGGCGGCGAAGGCGCGCCTTCGAAGTCGGATCAAGAAGACCGCGAGGTGGAGGGCGCAGGACTCGTGTCTCTGTTGATCAATCGTCTTCAGGAGGACGGATGTACGGTGCGATGTCTTAAAGGTTAACGTTCAAGACTACATCCACATGCACCACTTCGATTCATACAGTTATGCGCTTTATAAATGTTCGCAGTAGTAGTAGTAGTAGTAGTAGTAGTAGTAGTAGTAGTAGTAGTAGTAGTAGTAGTAGTAGTAGTAGTAGTAGTAGTAGTAGTAGTAGTAGTAGTAGTAGTAGTAGTAGTAGTAGTAGTAGTAGTAGTAGTAGTAGGGGCGGGAAGTTAGTAGAGTGGTAACAGCGTTGGACAATGGAGAAGAAGGTCGCGGGTTCAACTCCCGCGGGAGCCCTAAGGTCGACTCAGCCTTCTTTCGCCAGATGGCGATGGCAAATGAGTAGCGGATTAATCCGCGAAGTAAACAGGCGCGTTGCATGAGAACACTGGCCCCGTATCATGTAACCTTGCACCAGTCGCCTGGCTGAGGGCCTTGGTAACGGAGATCAGCGCCGCCCTATGAGCCTTGAGGTTAGCCTTGATTGCTCGGGAAGGACTTTACTTTTACTTTTTACTTTAGTAGTGGTAGTAATAATAATATGCCGTTTGTACATCTATTATTTTATATTAGTATAACCACTGCAGTTAGAACTTAGAAATATCCTTTATTACTACTCAACAAATCAATTATTCTAACAGAGAATGAATATTTGAAGACTTCCGAGTCCCGCGGACCAGAGTACTTAGGCTACTACTCTCTGGTAATCTTCGTCGTTTTGTTCAGACGCGATAGAGAGGGGGGAGGCCGCGAGTCCCCGCGACTAGTGCCGTCGGATCGCTATATTTTCTCGATCAACCCTGTAACACTGTTGCAATAACGCGTTTTCTGAACGAGAAGTGATTTGAATCTCATAAATATTGCTTTCGGTGGCAGTCGTGTAGCGACCGAGAAGGAATTCAGGTGCAGCGCCGCCGAGGGTCATCCGAAGACCGTGCAGGTGGCGTGCGTTCCTAATCACGGCAGCTGAACGCTGCATTAACCCCTTAACTGGGGATCCTGGATATATCCGTCCATTTTACATTGAGTTACAGTTAAATACACGGTTAAGGGGTTAAACGAGATAAGTTCTTCGCTCCTCTGTCTTTCTTCGTTCATTATTGGATAGACGAGTGCAGACGCACAACCAGAAGGAGTATACATGACTATAGATAACCCGCATGCATTGGCGTAGCTAGGAAAAATTCCGACCGGTGCGCCCTCCCGCCGCCCCTTTTCCCTCCCTTCCCTTCTTTCTTTCCCCTTTCTTTCTTTCCCCTGCTCTCTCTCCCCTCCTCCCCTCCCCCTTCCCTTCCCCTCTTTCACATGTGGGCCGCATGATTAATTGTAGGTAGCACATGACCCATTTGCTCTTGCACATCGACATCTATGATGACGGATTTTTAAATGTGCCAAGAATAATAAGACGACACAACACAGTATGAGCCAGGGATATTTTTACACCCTCTAACACCTTCCAACGCCCCCGCCCCAATTTAAGGTCGACGCCCCCAAAAGTTCAAAATCTAACAAAATGGCTAACAATGGTATGTACCCTAAATAGCCCCGAACACCTCCCCCCCAATTTTACCGACACTCCCCCAAATTCACAATCCTAGAAATAGCCCTGGTGTGAGCTCAATGCAATAATTTCTTAATTTTTTCTCGCAGGCTAAAAATGCCACTGCATAAGAATAAAATAAAATAATGTCTAAAATAATTAAGTTTAAAGTTGTATTACAGGTAATTTGTATGCATGCGTGCAATACTTTCGCAAACTGGACTTGTACAGAAGAAGTTAATAATGGGTTCTATGGGTGAACGTTTTATGCGATTAACATAATAATTATAAATTACGAATCCCTGCCTCTGACGTCTTGCATTCATGAAAATCCGAGAGTAGTTTAAGCTAGGCTCGTTCAATGAGTTTAATTGCATCGATATTTCAAGAGATGTACACCTGCAGTGTTAGTCTGCTCATGAAAACTAGTACACTGAAAACGAAAGGAGACTTCATTCCCCCTCTCATTATACCCATCTCTAGCTTTTGTTGCCTTTTTTTTCTTACCGCCTATATTGTCCATTCTGTCTCTATAGATCTTGCCACAGCGCGACCGATTGACTCGGCGCCGTTGACCCTCTTACATCATTTCTTTTCATACTCGGTGCGTAAGTGAATGAGTTGTTTATTGACGAAAAGTCTACAGATCTTTGCCTTGTATTGACTGAATGCGAAGTGACATTTTGGGTAGAAGCATAATATGCAAACAACAATTCTTAAGGAAAGGATCGTTGCTGACCAACCAAATCACCTTCGAGGACCAAATTTGGCCCACGGGACATATAGTTTGCGGATCGTAGACTGTCGCAGGCGATTCTTTTCTTAATGAACGAACGTTACTTGCAAAACCACCTGCCACGTACACACGCACACACGTACACACGCACACACGACACATGAACGCAAAGCGCAACATGAATAGCAGCCAGCCAGCCATTACTACACGATACACTGTACTTAGACTCCTGTATTTCATCGCTGCTGCTGCTGCTGCGTGATATAGATCTCCTCCGACGCTCCTTTCCGGCGGATGGTCGGCGGCGGGCGCGTCCAACGGGTTCCTTCGGTTAAACCACGTCTTTGACGTCCTTGCAGTCCCGTAAGTAAACACGAAATGTCTATGGCGGTGCCCGAAAGCCTGGCGCAGTGCACCATCTTATTCATGAGCGCTCAATCTAGGTAAATCCACAGTCCGTAATCCGTAGTCCGTGGTGGTCAAGATTGTAGATCCAGGTAGGAGTGCTGCGGTAATGTTCTGTTGTGGTGGTGGTGGTGGTGGTGGTGGTGGTGGTTGTATTCGACTGCAGGTTGACGATATTGCCTGCATGCATTGCGCGTCGGTATTTTCGTTGACATGCATATCTTCGGGAGCGTTTGCTGCCTTCTGATTTATGCTCGCATCAAGAATTATTACTAAAATTGCGATCTGTCCGAATTAATTATTCTACCGTGAACGTTTGTTTTTTTGCGGTTCCGCTTGGCCTCTCGATTTGTTTCTAGTCCGGTAGGCATGGACAAGTGTTGCATGCAAATTCCAATCGGGCTCAATGATGCAACGCATAATAATAATAATAATAATAATAATAATAATAATAATAATAATAATAATAATAATAATAATAATAATAAGAGGGTTGAGCTGATTTACGTTATTTCATGGGATGACCAGTGTTTAATCTAGGCCGTTTCCGGGGGCAAAATTGCCCTTTTCTCCCCGGAAATTTCAAATTCCCCCCGGAAATTTTGGAATACTACATGGACTAACAGCGGCCCCTAGCAGAATTCCTCCCGGCTTTGTCAGTTCCCCCCAGGCTTTTTCAGTTCCCCCCGGAGTCCAGGAGTCTAGATTAAACACTGGGGATGGCTGACAAATACTAAACTTTGGGCAGGAATTCTTCCCAAGTAATGTTCGATTGGCTGATATATTTGGGTTGGACCCCTTCTTGTTGGTCGAGAGGACGATGTCTAGCGGCAGTTCCCCGCCCCCGCCCCACTAGAGCATCGCTGCATTGTTGGTGTTTGTTGTAGATGGATTTTCCGTCTTCCACCTTCGCTACCCAGATCTGTGCGTTGCCAGTCAGGAGAACGAGACCACAATACTCGGCCTCGGTTGCCTGCGCCTATCGGATTCGGCGACGTCCTCCGGGGCCGAGGACTCGGGCGCCCGATGCCTGGGCACCGACGTCGACCCCGTTTCTCCGGACAACTCGTCCCACTTTCCCGTCGAGGTCCTTCCGAACCTCTACCTCGGAAACGCCAAGAACTCGGCGGACTTCGAAAACCTGTACAAGAACGGGATCAAGTACATCCTGAACGTTACGCCGAATGTTCCGAACAAATTCGAAAACAGTGAACAGTTTCAATATCTGCAGTTGCCGATCTGCGATCATTGGTCACAAAACATGACAGCCTACTTTCCCCAAGCGATTGCCTTCATCGGTAAGTAAGACCGCTGTTTTGGTGTTCATCGTGGCCCTGTGGTGACAATGGGGCGAAATAGGTAGCCTAACACCTTTCCCTGATCCTACGGATCATGACTGGTCCTCATCACTTCCAGAACCAAGGAAACGCAAATATAAATGTCACAGAGGATTTTTAGCCTCTCCTAGTCTACTACTGTCAGTGTTTAATCTAGACTCCTGGACTCGGGGAGGGACTGAAAAAGCCGGGAAAACTGAAAAAGCCGGGAAAGTCAGCTAGGAGGCTGCTGTTAGTTGATGTAGTATGCCAAAATTTCCGGGGGAATTTGAAATTTCCGGGGGAGGGACAATTTCCCCCCGTAAACGGCCTAGATTAAACCATGGCTACTGTCCGTCCGTGCGTGATGAATAACATTCAAATCCTACTTGATCATTAGGAGATCATTGACAACATTTCTCGACTGACTGCATGGTTAAGCAGACCGTCACAAGATTATCCAAAAGTTACTCGTCGTTCTATTCCGAATAGTTTATTTCTCTAAGAAATTCTTGCTTCAAAAAGCGATCATCTTTTGAAATGTAAAATTGCTTTTCTCAAGTTTTCGCACACTGTCCGGTAATCAATTAGTACCGCATCATCCGCATGAAATTTTTTTAATATCGCTCCAATTCCTCTCCAATTCCTCTCCAATGAGTATGAAACTGTCTTAATCTGAAGCCCTTGGATTAATGTAGGCCTATACTAAACTAGATTGTTTGTCAATGTTGTGGACGCGCGTGACTCAAAACATGAATTTTGATCTTTAGTTTTACGAGATTCCGAAGATATTAAAGTAGGTGATCTTCACAATCGGCTTGGTTGTCTGTCTGATGCCTTCTGTCTGTGTGTCATTGTCTCCGTGTCAGACCTAAGCAGATATTCAATCATATATAGCAACATGTTGCGTTAGGCCTATAAGCGCATGCATAACACAAGAGTTGAGTGCTTGATTTTATTCTGGAAAGACGTTGACCGTCGTTTTGCAGAGTAGAGGCCTATATAGGCAGTGCTTTTTTCTGCCGGAACACGCCGGAACGGCGTTCCGGAACCTTTTTTCCCGAATTCTATTAATTTTTAATTTGTATTAATTAAATTTAATTATTTTTATTATTTTTATAGTTTTCCAGGCTGTGATTGACTATAACTTATGATCTGTTAACTTAGACCTATATTACAGAATTTACAGAAGATGCGTTCAGGCACCTTTTTTTCTAGAAAAAAAGCACTGCCTATAGGCGTCATTTCATCTGAAGTCCGGATAACCTCGTTAGCGCAGCAATATCCCCCTCCCCCCGGCGTGTCTCGACACACTCACTCATCCCGGCAAAACTGAAGATTTTCTCAAAGGATTTTCACGGTCACGCCTGCGATTAAGTTACGCAGTCGGTTGTTGTCGTGGAGGAGGAGGAGGTTCTAACAGTGTTAGGGTGCCGGTCCCCAGGGATCGCTAGTGCGAAACGGAAGAACTCTTACTGTTCTTTTGATCCGCTCTCGTGAATCCACATGTGTTTGTCTAATTTGCGCGTTGCCAGCCTTTTGGATCGGAAAAAATTACTTTTTCTCCTGTTTTCTAATCTCAAACATTTTGACTGTAAGGGTGCAAGTAATTTTGTATAAACTAGCAACCAACTATGTTTACTATAAGATTTTTTTAGCGAGAAAAGATGAGCAAAGCCACGCCCAGGTGGCACGACAAGAACTCGCCAAAAGCGGGTGTCGTTCAATTAGCGCAAGGAACGTCGTTCACTTGGCCATTCGGGAAGAGGTTCATAAAGACAGCAATTAATGAATGCGCTTTGAAACAGTCGCCGAATTTAACTTAATTTCGTTCATTGATGATGCCAGATCAGTCGATCTTACACTCACAATGTTGCCGTTACATTATACAGGATCGAAATGACCAGTGGCGTAGCCAAGGGGGAGGGGTTGGGGGTTAAACCCCCCTTGAGTGCCGGAGAAAAGATTTTTTAATGTGTTTCCATACATTTTAAATTTTCTGACGCGGTTTTGAGGGTCAAACCCACTTGACTGCCGACGGAAAATAATTTTTAAACGCTATAGAGTAAAGATATAAGGTGACGACCTTTTTGGCTTGTCAGCACATCTGCAAAGAGAAAAGTACGAGAGGAAAGATGAACATGACCTTTTTGCTTGTCAAGATTTTTCGAAGTTGGTCATGATCAAAACCAAACGTCCCTTCCGGAAATCCTGGCTACGCCACTGCAAATGACTAATTCTACCAGCGCATCAATAAAGAATGCGACCACCAGCAATGGTTCTTCCGATAATTTCGTCCCTACGTTTAAGGGCTGTGGCTCCATCTGGAGAGGTTTCGACGGCCTTGTGGGAGGCTGAAGCCGCGAAATTACTCTGTTTACGTGAATAATTGAGGTGATGGGGAGGGGGCGATGTAGTAGTTTCCAACGTTTTGGAGAAACAAACAGAGCATTCCGAGAGAAACTGGCGATGTACTAATGCGTATAATATATAGATGCAACGATTACCTAAACACGAGGCTACCGTCGCGACGATAATGGGCTAGGAGACGACGGCTGTTGCTGACGGTGGCGGTGATGATGATGATGATGATGATGAGCAAATAACGAGTAATCAGCAGAATCTTTGTGTCTTTCTATTTGATGCAATATTTCTATTGTTGCGTTTTGCTTTCGCTTTTAGCGCATAGCGAAAGCCAATATAACGTGCTGCAGTATTTCTGGACGTCGGTTAATCATAAAATAATGGCTAATATCTATCGACAGACTGAAGACAGCGGCGCGAAATAGTTATTAATCGAGATGACAGAAATATGTCATCCTTTTAGTTCGCCTTTGTTTTCGTGGGTGGGGTGGGGGGAGCTTAATCGGTAAATGGCCGCCGGATCGAAAGCCTTGACCGTTCCGAAGGCGTGCCTTGGCCGCCCTAGTTTTTTTTCTCCGCTGCAGGAACGGAAGTCAGTTACACACCATTTGGACCTGCTTTCATTCGCCGCCGCCGCCCGCCGCCGCGGAGTTCGTCGGTTGGCTTCGCGAGAAAAATCGATCTTAGTCGAGCAGACAGACAGACAGACAGACAGACAGACAGACAGAGAGCGCTACAGTCGATAGATTACGATTTGCCTTGTAACGCCTAGGAAGGATTTACGGTTACGCGGACAGTTCATTTCCTTAAACAATAACATTTTATTTACACTGCTAAATCGATTCTGTGCGCTTGTGTGTGTGCGCGCGTGCTTGTGTGTGTGTGTGTGTGTGTGTGTGTGTGTGTGTGTGTGTGGGGTGTGGGTGTCTGGATGTGTGTCTGGGTGTTGTAACGTGGTGTCAACCAACGTACGTTTCATATCTCCATTTGAGCCGTCTCCGATTGAAGGCTGCTGCGGCTGTACTCTGTGCCGTTGTGTGGGTGTGGGTGGGTGGGTGGGTTGGTGGGTGTCTGCGGCTGGAGATTTCCATTAGCGACGCTGGTGGTGGTGGTGGTGGTGGTGGTGGATGCGTGGGAGGCAGGCGATTCACTTCCGCTACAATTTCGCGTTCGTCGTCGATTGCGCGGATGGATGCGATGACGCTGCACATGTGTGTGTGTGTGTGTGGGTGGGTGGGTGGATGTGGGTGGGCGGGGGAGGGGAGTTGGGTGCAGATGGCTGTATCCTAATTCGTTGTAGGTTTCATCCTCTTTCTTTCTCCCGCTTCTCCGTTTCTTCCCATATCCAAGTGGCGTATAGTGGCTTTCACCCGCCGCCTTGAACGCCTTCCTCGCTTCCCTCTCGGCGTCGCCCTTCTTTGCGTTCGGCAGGACCGAGGACCGAGGAGGCGACTGAGGCGGTCGTGTCCTACTCCTCTGCCTCTGTCGCATCTGTCTCTATCGATTGACAGACATCTCGGGCGTCCATTACCAATTCAAAATTCGACAAATCATCCCCTTCCTTTTCTGTCCCCCCGCCCCTCCCCCCAATCATTTCGCGAAAGCGCATTCTTTCGCATCCTGTTTTCATCCGATTCGCCGTTCGGAATAGAATTTGGGTGCATGTTTTAACGGCTTAATGCTAATCGCTGTCCCTTACTCGGTTCTAACCAAAGAAACTCTTCACTTGCGTCCCGTTTTGTCATTTGCATATCCTAAAGCTAGAAATCGGAAGAACTAAAGCAAGCGCTGGCCTATATGCTAGCACTTACATTATTATTATTATTATTATTATTATTATTATTATTATTATTATTATTATTATTATTATTATTATTATTATTATTATCATCATCATCATCATCATCATCATTACTCCAAGCTAGCACCAGTGTGTAGACCTATTTATTCAATATAGACATTGTTTCGGTGAAATCGAGCAGTTCGACATAAATGACCTTTTCAGGACAGATCTCTTCTGATGGACAGACATTCGAGCTAACCACCTAATGAATATTAATGACGGATCTGGTTACGGACAAAGACTCGGTCTAATTGAGGGATCGAGTCAGGCCCGTCTTTTTTGCCAGTGTGAGGCCTCTGGCACCTGGCGGCCTGAGGGGCCCCGGCGTGGGTGAAAAACGTTGTTTTTCTGATGCTCGAAAAAGTTGACGAGAAAAAAAGATCATCCGTTTTTTTAGTGCTTGATCTTTCAATTAATTTACGCGGTGGTTAGAGTTACGTATGCCGTAAGCCTAGAGTCCTTGGCTATTGTTACGTGTGCCATTCAACTAAATAATTGGTGGAAGAAATCACGTGGGTTCTTCCACCAATCACTTGAAGCAGATAAACATTTTTGAAAGCGTGCTATATAAGGCGCAATTTGAATTAGCCATAAACTGAAACACGTTGACCAAACACGTTTACGCGGAATATTTGAAATCGCACCGTTTCCCATCTTGACGTGAAATTGTTGCGAGACATGTTACAAAAGCGTACTTTATTATAATAGACCTATTGAGATAATAATAGCAGGGTTAAAGTGGTTTAATGTCTTAATTCACTGAAAAATAAATTCACTCTCACTCTGACTGATCTCTGAAAACGACCCGGTCTTGTGCGGGATAGATGTATCGATTGATGCCTTTGAGCGGGGGGGATAACACAAATAATTCAGTGAAAGCTTGATCGTTTGAATGGCATACGTAACAATAAGCCAAGGATTCTAGGTTTACAATAGCCATTGACTCTAGGCTTACGGCATACGTAACAATAGCCAAGTACTCCAGGCTTACGGCATACGTAACTCTAACCACGGCGATTAATTTATCCTCCAGCAGTGTGATAAACAAAAAGGGGTAAAACAAAGTCAAAACATAAAAATGCTGGAGCGCGTGGGGCCCCTTATGGAGCTCGCGGGGCCCCGAGCACAGTGCCCAATTTCCAACACATAAAAGAAGCAAACAGAAAAAGGCCAATACTTAATAATTACTCATAGTCAAGTTCTATATAAGTTCAATTATGTTACCACTCTTCTATCTCCCGCCCCTAGGCTAATATGGAAGAAAGTTGGGGCAAATTCCTGTGGTCACATTCGCATAAGGTTTTTGGAAGGAAATCATAGTCCAATTAGCTCCTTTTGTGAATTTGAAATATTAAGCATAGCATAAGCTGCACAGCCATCACAGTGAGCAAGTTACTCTAAAACCTCCATGTTGCGGATCTTTAGCGGCCCTTTTATGACCGTGGTTATTTGGCGGAGGGGATAGGTATAGTTAAATGCTATAGAACAACAACCCACTTGTTTGTTCTATAGCATTTGCGCTCCTGCTCCCCACGGCTGATTCTCCTTCACCGCCAATGATTTAGTTGTGTTTTTCTTGCGTTTTTCAAGAAGAGGCGCGGCGGAAGAAGTGCGGCGTGCTGGTGCACTGTTTGGCCGGCATCAGTCGTTCGGTGACGATAACGGTCGCCTACCTGATGTACTCGCTGTCTCTGTCCCTCAACGACGCCTACGACCACGTCAAACGCTGCAAGCCGAACATCTCGCCGAACTTCAACTTCATGGGTCAACTGCTCGACTACGAACGCACGCTTCGCCTCCAGCGCGACCTGGCTCCGCCCGGCGAATGCGGCTGCTGTCTCGCTGCTGCCGCTACGGTGGCGCCGCCCGACGAATGTCGCTGTCGCCTGGTGCCGCCGAGCGAGCGCCGCTGTCGCACGCCGATGTCGGCGGACTCCGGCGGCGGTGACTTGTCGGGGCCTTGTGCGTGCGACATCGGGGACGGCGACCGACTGACGGCGGCGGCGGCGCGCGTCTCGTCGTCGGCGGACAGCACCGCCGGTCTGTCCCTGTCGTCTTCGTCGTTATCGACTGGTAACGCTTCTTCGTCATCGAACTTGTCCTCGGCATTCAACTACGAACTGTCGCCTCCTTCGTCGAACACATGAGAACACCAGAACTAGCAAAAATTGCTTTCTTTTCTCGATCAAAAGAGAGAAAGAGAAACTAAAAAGGTCGTCGTGGAAACAGTCGGCCGTTTTAAAGAGGATTCGGTGCCAAAATTTTTGGACCGTTCGTGGAGCAGAGGGTCCAAGAACAACTAGCACAGCCGAAGTTTGAGAAAAATCAAGAAACCATCATACACTGCCTCTGTTTCTCGTCTGCTTCGTGATTCTTCATCGGATTCATTCGGATGACCTAATTGCAGACTGAACGTTGTTGCTGGATAAGCATTTTACAGGTGCTATAGAATATTATTGGCAGCACTGTTTTTAACGTATTCAGTTAAGAAATCTTAGGTGGGACTCGGCTATCAATGTATTTGCTAACTTTTCATCTTGTACGGACAACTTTAATTTTATCGTTTTTTTGTGACCATCACTCATCGGCCATTCGTGAAGATAACAACTTTTAGGCTCTTAATTCAATTACCTGTTCTGTTGCCATCTTTCGTTCTCCATCAGGCTACGTGGGTTCGGTTCAGTGCAGTTTGACTTGTCACAATCTGTATTGGATTTACAGTGTAGCTGACCAATGCATTGAAATAAATTGTTTCTCCATGAAATGATTTTAAAATACTCCCAATCCAGATTTGAGGCATTTTGAGGAAATTTTGTGATTTTAAATGCTGACAGCAAAATTCATGTTTTCCTTATACATGTATTTAGCTCAAAATTGCATTTCTCGACTATCCCTAAATGATTTCAATCTAATACATTGCATCACAATAACATTTAACAGTGGCGGTTCCAGGAATTCTTGGTGGGGGATGAAAAATTTATAGGAAGTTGGTGAGGGATGCAAAGTTAAAAAAAGAAATGAGAGAAAAAAGGTTAAGTCTTCTTAGTCTTTTGCCCACTAAATGTTAATAAACTTTGCCGTAAAAGGCTGACAAGCAAAAAAACACCATTGGCAGTATTTTTCAGTAGATTTTTTTTCTAAATTTACTGCAAAAATGGGTTGACAAGCAAAAAAGGTCATCGCACATCTGCAGTATTAGGTTCACCGAATGTACAAATTTTTTTAATTTAAAAAAACTTAACGAAAAATATGTTGACAAGCAAAAAACTGGTGGGGGTGCATCCCCAGTCATCAACATGGTGGAACCGCCACTGACGTTTAAGCTATGAATTGCCATTATCTTTGGTTTAAAAGTGCTGTATCTTAGGTCTTTTACTATAATGGGTCCATCATAATTTGTCATAATTTCTCTTTCTTCTTTAATATTCTAAATTTCTTCTTTAATATTTCTTTGTAACTCGATCATCCCAGTTGTTCAGCTTCATTAACTATGTTGTCTTATTTTCTGCCCTTTGTGCATTCGATTATAATTATTAAAACAGATTCTACTGCTTTCTGTGAGTTTGTCATAATAATACCTTTGTCATACATTTATATACAAAATTGCATAAAACATGCCTGTAGAATTTTTAAAATCAGAATTTTATTTTCAAATAAATTCGCATAGATCAGTGGTTCTCAACCCATGGTCCATGAGATGGGGTCTAGTGGTATGTGGCAAATTCTGATAAACGTTAATAAAAATTAGACATATATTTTCCATGTCAGTGGCATAGCCAGAGGGGTTGGGGGTTAAAAGCCCCTTGAGTGCCCAGACCCAACATTTTTTAGAGCAAGCAGCACAATTAAGCAAGGTGACGACCTTTTTTTGCTTCTCGGGGCATCGGCAAAGGACAAATCACACGCAATGACCTTTTGACCTTTTTTGCTTGTCATGATGTTTCTCAGTTTTCAGGTGGTCCGCGAGAAATTTTTGATCTTCAAAAGTGGTCCGCAAGGTAAAGGGGGTCTGAGCACCACTGGCATAGATAATGCAAAAATTATGGGCTTTAGCTAAAACAATCACAAATTCTAAATCAGTTTATTCAGCATAAATAATTATATAACAACTGAAGTTTGAAATAAATTGATCATTGAGAAACGTCAATGATAGCATTTTAAAACCCCAACTTAGAGAATTGATGATCATTGAATGAAATAAATTAGTTTTGAAGATCATCATTTTTCAATTTCAAGCAGAAATGCAAGTGATCATATGCGTTCAGAATTAGACATCTCCCTTGTCTTTTTTTATGGTCCTATTCATTGTAGAGGCCATTTTAATTCATAAAGACAATTTTCAGTAACTAACGTAGTTTTTCCTGTCAGATTTTAAATACTAATACAGCATTAGTATTCATGGGCATATTTAGAAAGGCTTAACCCTATCGCCCCTTTGCGAAAAAACCCTGTCCCCTGGCTTCCCTGGGGAAAATGGGCAAAATAATATCAAATGGTGGATGCCAACATTATGCAGTCTAGAATCAATGATAGGAAGTGTGGAGCGCCGACGACGAATTCCGTTGGTTCGGAAGTTGCCAAACAATGACACGCATAAATCTTTTTTCGCCTTCGACACAACGAATGATTTAGATTTATCATTTTATTACCTTTACGTTTATTCATTTTATTAATGTGGTAACAAGACAAGCAACAAAAATTAACGGTCCTAAACACGTAATTTACCGCTAAACTGATTTATATTCTTCTCGGGGTCTTTCGGTTTCTCGGGGCTTTGTAACGGACGCTCGAACCGATATTTCGGTAACGAAAGGGTTAAAGGGAAAAGAACGCAAGCGAAAAAGTTATCACTTTTCTCAAACGTGGTGAAACAAAAAAAAGGTTAACGTCCGCGTAGCAGTCTTTAAGTGCAACCGAAGGGAAGAACGAAAGACCAAATGCCAAAAACCAAAGGGGTACGCTATGGCTCAGGAGCGTACCCCCTAAATACGCCACTGTTAGTATTCCGTGTGTATGGAAAACAGCATCCATTTCTCCAAATAAAATCGCCCTTCCATTGCTGTGCTAGTTACTTGCAAAATGTAACTAGTTATAGTTACTAGTTACAAGGGATAAAAAGTAACTAGTTACTGAGATTAGTTACTAGTTTCCAAGAGTAACTAGTTACGTTACTAGTTACTGAAAAAGTAACTAGTTACTTACTAGTTACTTACTAGTTACATGGCTTGTTATCGATGCTGTATCAAAACGTACAGTAATCAAAGAACAATCGAAGATAATTTCAAATTCTGTGTAACAGTCACAGTTCCCTAATAGGCAACATTAAACAAGCAGTGCAGCCTACTGAAACAAAGCATGCATCAATGTTTAACTGATGTTCATTGTTTAAATTAGATTTTTATTAGATCTCAGCAGTAAAAGCATTCCGAAGGGCTCGTCAGTTAGACAATAGTTAGACTGTTTCTGCGTGGTGTAAGAATCTGTCCGCCCACACTGAAAAGTCTCTACTGGAGGGCTTGAAGGAAGAAGCGTATTCTTCCTAATAAACACTTCTTTCATCAATGGAAAGCGCTGAAGGCTGACGATGTCATGTGCTGCATCATTCAAATAGGGCCTATAGATCCAGTTCAGACGGCACCGTTGTGTTCCCAGGATCTGACTCATAAAGGCAGAAAAAATTGTGCCTTCACTGGATGGTGGCATAACATTTGAATTTGAAGTGTTGCCAGCAGCTTGGTGTTCCGGTATGCAAGTTTTTGTTAATGCAGTAACTCAGTCAGCTGTATTATGCAAACGCTTAAAATGCAATAACAGTAACTAGGTACAGTAACTATAGTAACTAGCGTTACTAGTTACTAAATATTGTAACTAGTTACTGACAATAGTTACTCTTGGCTGACTGAACTAGTTACTCCACTAGTTACTCAAAATAGTAACTAGTTACAGTAACTAGCATTACTGTAACTAGTTACTAGTACCCAGCACTACGCTCATCTCTATTGAAATCATATTTGATTTTTATACAGTATTACAGTATTGCATATAATTCCTTCATTAAAAACTTGCAGCCAACGTTCTTGTCAACATGGCTTATTCAGTAACAAATTGCACAATTTAAAAAATAAAGGCTGAAGAGGTATAAAAATGGGATACATATTTCATTGCAAGCTACAGTTTATAGTAGAGTGTATATAAATTATTTCAAACAATAGCAAATCTATGATAGGAATGTATCAACTAAAAGTTCAATTACTTATTTCTAGTTTAAATTTAGTTACAGTTTAACTAATGTTTTTTAGGTAGTTGCCCATCACTGGTTGCCAGGTGTCCGGGTTTTTAACAGGACTGTCCGGTATTTTGCCTATTTGTCCGATGTAAAAATGAGGCAATGTGTCCGGCATTTTCTTGCAAGCTACCCAATTACAGCAATCAAGTCACTCCCAGTCTAGTACAATGCAGCATTTTGGCTATAATTCCCATATAAATAATATTCGTTTGGTAAAACTCGAATCCTAATAAATGTGTATTATTACAGGGCGTCATTGTGGGGGGAGGGGCAGGGGGCCGTGGCCTCCAAGGAAATGAAGAAATATTGTATAATGCATTTAAATAAATAAATAAATGTCAAATGTGCAAAAATTGCCAAAAATGTAAAAACATGCAAATTTGCCAAAAGTTGCCAAAAATTATCTTGCCACCCCAAGAAAAGTGTGAAATGACGCTACTGTATTATCAAGCAGTCTAAAGCAGGGTTTCTCAAACATTTTGGAATTGCGGCCCACTTCAGCGGACCCTAATCATAGCATGTAATATTTTAAAATGTATTAGGCCATCTGGCGAACGCTAGTTGAAAAGTAGCTGCTAAGTTTTGAATAAATGGCAAAACAAAAGCTCTGATTCAATTCGAATGAAAATATAGCAAATATATTAGAGTTAGAAAGAATTAATCATATTTTTGCAAAATAAGACAATAGGAGAGAAATAAATATTAATATATCTTGTTAATTATCTTTTAAAATTCTGCCAGGAACATACCTTTGTTACGCGTCTTAAAATCTCACCAGTACGTCAAATTCGCTTAACCATCATGTGTTTGTCGTTAAACAGAGATTCCTATTGTTATTGGAATTTCAGAGCAAAATGGTCGGAATACGATTTCCTTGAGTATTTGCGAAATAAGATCAAATTTTCAAAAGTCAAACACGAACTCGCATTAATTGAGAGATCTAATCCTGTGTAGCGGCCGGGCGTCAGCTAGAGCTGGGTCGATTACGATTATTTTTTCCGATTACGATTACGATTATTTTGGATTATTTTTCACGATTACGATTTCGATTACGGTTTTTTATATAATCGCGATTTCGATTTCGATTATTTCACAGTACCTTTAGAAACTGTCTTTCCCGCCATATTTTACAGTATTCGGCAATCCTCTGTGTATCGATGTTCAGTTGGTCTTCAACGGGGATATTTCTACACCCCTAACACCCCCAACACCCTCCCCCCAATTTGAGGTCGACACCCCCTAAAATTTGGTAATGTGACAATGGTATGCATACAGAATGCATATTGATTAGCCCTGAACACCCCCAAACAGGCCCATTCAGAGGGGGGCCAGGAGGGCCATTCGGCCCAGGCCTCCATCATTTGGGGGCCTCCCTTTATTTCCTTGTCTAGAATTCTGGGAGAGCAAGAAAGCTAGATAGCTACTACTAGAAGGGGCCTCAAAATTTGGTGATGACAATTTTGGGATTTTGGGAAAGCTAGAAGGTATTCTGCGGTCCTAACCTTTTTCGCTTGTCAAAATTTTAATTGTGGGAAGGCTAGGAGAGGCCTCGAAATTTAAGAGGCCTGAAATTCCAACTGGCCTGGGCCTCCTTCAGCTTCTGAAGGGGCCTGCCCCCAAATGGAGAAATACACCCCACAACTTTTATCCTCGGATGACTTTTTTGCGTGTCAGACTTTGTGTGAGTCTCTATAACGTTTTGTTGCTTGTCAGCCTTTTTCGGTAGAGACCTCCAAATTTTGACCCCAGATTTTGCCGACAGCCCCAAATTCACAATCCTACAATCCTAGAAATAAACACCCCAGATTTTTCCTGACACCCCATCCCAATTCACAATCCTAGAAATAACCCTGGTCTTCAATCTCCTTAAAGGATCGAGCCTGGGTGGCAAGACCGATATCGTCAGCGTATCCAAACTTCCTACTGATGGTATCAGGTTAAGTCGTTTGTAGACCTATAAGCCTACAAATTGAATAACATAGGTGCTAGAACTGAACACTGTGTTAGACCGTTTCGCTGACGTCTCCAGGAGCTGACATCTTCTCCCAAGTGAACTCAGAACCGTCTCTCATAGATAAGTAATTCCACAAGTTGACAGAACCAGGGCAGTGGCGGCTCCACCGGGGGGCAGGGGGGCCCGTGCCCCCTATTGAGTGTCTGGCCCCCCAGTTGGGACCCTATACTTAATGTTACACACATTAAACAACAAATGGTTGGCCCCCATGATTAGAAGTTGGCAAGTTGCTACCCAAAAGGCCCCCCACTTGCCAAATCCTAGAGCCGCCACTGAACCAGGGTGGCAAGTTGAGCGAGAGTTTGTACATTAAACCCACCTGACACACCGTATCGAAAGCTGCTGTCAAACCCAGAAAGATGGTACCTGTCTTTAGACGCTGTTGAATCCATTTTCAATGAAAATCTGATAATCAACGGTAAATTGATCTTTCTTTGAATCGGAAATATTGTATAATATAACATACGGGAATAATCGAAAAATAATCGCGATTTCGATTATTTTTTCGACGATTATCGATTATTTCGATTTATTTGATAATCGTGTCGATTTCGATTTCGGTTTTTCCAAAAATCGCGATTACGATTTTGATTAATCGACCCACCTCTAGCGTCAGCCATCCTGGGAAAGTACATTAAACCCGGTTCGCAACGTTACCAATCTGCCATCTTCCCGCCCTTTAGGAAGCATTAGCTTTCATGGCCGCTGAGAGAAGTTCTGGGCCCGGAACAAAAAAATATTTATTAACTCTTCGAAAAACCTGACGAGCAAAAAAACGTTATCGCCTCTTCAAAAATAGTCTGACTCTGACAGGCAAAAAACTATCGGCCAAAAAGGTTTGAGAACGCAGTTACCGTGCGTTCCCACTGAAAAAAGCCCCGGGCTCATCCGAATTTAAAAATGTAGGCCTACATACTGCTGAAAATTTCCTCGACCAGGAATTCAAAAGTCATCTCCTCTCGAGGCAGCCATTGCGCATGTCGCGCAGGCGTTCTTTCGAACGATGTGACCGAGCCATAGTGCGTGGTCAGATCTGGCTCTGCTACAGGTGCTCGCGTTCGACGCATGCGCGCCGTCTCCATGACAACGCCGTCCGTCTGCCAACAACAGAACTCTCGACGAGGAATTCTGACTTTTCTGACAGTTCGTCGTCTCTCGTATCAACGATTTCCGTCATTTGGTGAACTCCGACAGCCGTGCAAGATGTATAAGTTGGATCTTCCGGTCGACTACAGGGAAGCGGCGGCCATCGAGCGCCGACGACAGCAGGAGGAAGATCGAAAAAGCCGGATCTTCAACTCGAAAACAAGGCTCATCGGAATCGACAAGCAAGCCCTGGAACAACAGATCAGGGACAAAAGGCAGATGGAAGACATGGAAAAGAAACGAGACGAAGCATTCGGTGAATTATTGCCGTTTCCGCGTGGTGGTCTACTCTTAGCATGATTTAAAGTGGCTTAGAAGGCATTACTGCCTGTGTGAAAGCCACTAGGGGCACTAACGGGGCTTGAACCCGCTACGTCAGCCTGACGCTCCAGCGCGTAACCCACTCTGCCATCTTCCGCCCCCTATTAATAATGTGCCCAACTGAAGAACTTCTATAGCGCCACTTTGATATTGTTCATTAATTACGTCAACAATTTATTGGGAGGGGGTTTGAAAAAGTTCGACAGTTGTTGACCGGGGGATGGGGGTCAAGAGAAGTTAATGTAAACAATTTCACTTTTTACAAATAATCAAAAAATGAAATTTCATGGAATACTACTTATTACAATGGAAAAAAGCATGGCAAAAAGGTAATCACCACCACATTTTGACACTCGATGAGCAAAAAATGGAAAAAATGCTCATCACCGCAGAAAATAATAACCTTGTTATTGGGACCTGTCATTGATCTTGGGGAGGGTCAAAAGTTTTTGACATAATTATGGGAGGGGTAACTGAAAGTTGACAGTTGTTGACAAGGGGGTCAAAATTGCCCAAAAATTGTTGACATAATTAATGGACAGTCCCTAACATCAGTCGATGGTCGCTCAGAAGTAGAATCATAATCCCCCTCAGTTCGGATCCAAAAAGTCAGTCAAATTTCCGATCAAGGTGTAGGCAGCTGTAGGCCTACTGGTGTCACAGATCACACAGGCTATATGGTGGCACCTGGATCACTGAAATTGACAATGAACAGTCGCTTTTAGCGTTTCTGTCCAATCACATTTAGTAATTTAATATTTTATGTAGGCTTATCTATATTTTGTTCCTGTAGATTTACATAGGCCTACAAATCTTGCCATGGTGCTGTGTAGGCATAATCATAGTCTAATTATGTGTGGGTGCCTATGATATTGAATCAAGTGACACATGGTTATAATGGCAAATATAACACCAAATCATAAAATTCTCATGATGTTGTTTTCTTTTTTCGTCAGCGGCCGATGCAAAACGATATGACTTAATTTCCGAACTGCTGGAAAGGCGTCAACAACAGGACATGTTTGAGCTGAATGCCGCCCTAAATGAATTTAGACTGCTTCACCAGCAGCCGTCCGGTCGACGTGAATGGGATCTCTATGATCCAGACAGATTAAAGAAAGACAAACCGGCCAGAGTCAGTGATGATGATCCAAGATGTGGTATTTCAAGTATGCAAAAGTTTGAAGGCGAAGACTTGAGCAGCAAGGTAGTTTATTTATTTTAGTCAGCTTTACATCAGCATTGGTTCGGTAGTTGTTGATCAGTGTTCATTCTAGCCACCTTGACATTAGGGGTGATTTTGAAATGTTTGGGGGGGACAAGGTTTGACGTCTCAAAAGTCTTGACGAGCAAAAAAAGGTCATCTCCCTACAAAAATGTGGTGACGAGCAAAAAAAAGGTAATCTGCCAGTTTTCCCTTCTTAAACGCTCTGTGACAATCTTTCTTATTTTTCCCCTCTCCCAAAAATAAAAAAACCCGTCGCCACACTTTTGGGGAGGGGAAATTTCCATCTCCCCATGCAACATATAAAAAATTTGGGGAGATTTTTCATTGGGGGAAATCCCCCAAAAGGGCCTAGAATAAACACTGGTTGTTGATCGTAATTTTTCGGGTAGCAAAGACCTAATTGTGTCCAGAGGATGAAAGTGGATCATGAATGGTGAGATCACCATTCAGCATTGTAACCAAATTCAGTTACTGCCCTGTTGTTAATCTTAAATATCCTGTTCTATGCTCTGCTCACATTCCACCATTTTTTGACGTGCTCTTGTGCTACTGTGCTCCTGACAACTCATTTTCAGCCTGCAGTGCTCCAGTTTTCTACTTTGCTCTGATTGTGTCCATCGTCTTATGATTTGTTAAATTGCAATAGCTATTTAAATCCAGATATTTATTTGCCATGTTCAATGGCACAAATTGAATTTCCACATGCACAGACATCATATACAGTATGCTATATATTTATTCTAAAATTTATTTATTATCAAATGGTGCCTACATTCACTCTGCTGGAACTACATACAGACAGTGAGCTCATAAAAGTAATTATTGCTAAATCATAAATTTATCCAGAGTCAAATGTATCATAAAACTCCGTGCGTGCGTGTTTATGCGTGTGCATGTGTGTGTAAATAAGTGGTCATTATAGAGGTAGTATTTGATTTGTTGAGCTTGATTATTTGTTCTTTATATCAATTACCGGTAAGCATGTTCGCTAACATTTACTTTAGGCCAGAGCCAAATTTCAGGAAGAGCAGCGTCGTCGGTGGGCTGAACAGCAGATGCACGAAAGGAAAATTGCCGAACAGAACCAGAGGAAGGCAGACCGACTTTATGATCTGAAAATGAAAGAAATGGCATCGAGAGCTGCCGACCTGGAACAGGCCGAAGACGAATGCCGCAAAGCAATAGTACAAGCCACCAAAGACTACAATTCTGCGCTGGTTAGTAGCCTATCCCGATTTATCATGGCAAAGCCGTTCGTCGCTTAGTTATGGATAAGTTGGTAGCAGCAGGGATAGCGATGGCAAACTACTCTAGATTAATGGCATAAGCCGCCAGTATCGCTGTTTGTCTAAGTAACAGGACATGAGCGCTGAATTTTTTGCTCATTCAAATACCGTTACCTTTTACCGTGGCAGAAAAATTGACACTTTACACAACATTATTTTTGTTGTTCCATAAAACTGCATGCTATTGTCCTTGGTGTTGACGCAGGCTCGTGAGCAGGAGACCAAGAGAGCGCTACAGAAACAGCAGGAAGAAGACGACAAGAGAACAGAAATGACAAATCATTTCTTCGGAGACTTTCTTACAGAAAACCCGGCTTGTGCACAGAGTGCATTTGGGTCGCATCGTGTTGTTCCAGACAGATGGAAGGGCATGAGTCCAGAGCAAATCGCAGAGATTCGTAGGCAGCAAGACATCCAACGAAAGGAAGCAGAGGTATGCCTATTAGATAAACAATCAATAATTCACCATGTTTATGGCTTACCATGACTCAAGCAATGTTTTATTTATTTTCAGGTCATTGTTAGCCAACATAATATTAATAAATTCAGCCATTTTTTAAATCGTGATGTGTGCCAAAATTTGATGAATCCATTATAATTATGAAACATACACTTTAATTGTACCACCAACTAGCAAAGAAGACAAAGAAGACATGTGTGGATATGGGTATTAAACATTATTAGCCACCGAAAACAGTCTTGTAATAGATATTTTGATACTTAAAATGTTCAGGAAAATTTAGCACACAATTTATATTCTCTGATGTACAGTAAGAGCAGTGATGTTAACAAGGACTGACCACAAGAACGAGGGCAAGCACTGGCCCAAAGGATGAGGACAAGGACAGTGACTGACCCCAAGGATGAGGACAAGGACTGACCCCCAAAAGCACAAGGACCACAAGGACTGATCCCCAAGGACAAGGACCAACTTCTATCAGATAGAAAAAACAGAAAGAATAAACCAAAAACCATATCAATTCCAATAAAAAAATTACGATGCAATAAAAACACTCTGAAACATAATCTAGTCAACAGAAATGTTGCATTTCAAATACACAAGTGCTTCCTTCTAGCAGCCAATCGGTCATGTGGGCACAATGAGGTCTAAATTATTACAAGACCACTTTGTGAGAATTTATCGTTCAGCTGGCGCCAACGCTGCAAGGGAACAAAGAATTCTGCTGAATAGTTTCAAAAGGATATGGAATTTAGAAGGTCACTGCTATAATTAGAAAGAGAACCGTTTTTTTCCATAGCTTGTTACGTGTGCACTGGATTAGCTACACTTTTGTTGTAGGAAATCCCATGAATAATTAATATTCTACATGTAGTCATGTAAAGTCTCTTACTCAATACAGTAACCTGATGGTTGTCACTAGCCAAAAAGTCATAAAGATTACAATTGTAAAAGCAATAAAACCTCAATAAAATACACTGTAGTCAAACTTTGGTACCTTTTGCATTAGAACCATTTTGACTTAATTCAAAGGAAGGAAATTTTGTAGTTAGTAGTACATGTAAGTCATAAAGGTTAAAAACACCAACAGGAAATTCAAGTAAACTGAATCTTATTGAATAAAGTGGTGGCAGTTATAGCAACAAATGTAGCAAGAAGAAGTAATAAAGAATGTCTTGCATTGTGTTAATTAACATACTAATATATTCTTTCTCTTAGCGAATGAAACAAGAGGCAAAACGCCTTGAGGAGGAGCATGATAGAATACACACGGCCCAGGCGCGTGCAGCCATGGTCCTTGAGGAAGAGCACGAGCGCCGACAAAAGGACATTCAGAAACAGCTGTACGAAGAGAACCACAGACTGGCACAAGAGCAGAAGGCACATCAGGAATACCTGAACAATGACGTCTACACCAACAAGCCAACTGCTGCCTACTTCATGCAATGGAACACTACGACACGATAATCATTCCAGTAGGAAATACAGTGTAGATTACATAGAAAAATTTAAAAAAATGAACGTTTTAATCTATTCTGAAGCTTCCCATGCTCCAGATGAATTGCTGTTGAATAAATTTTTTGATGTTTAGCTTTGATAAAAGGTTAAATATTTTCTATTAAATTATGTAAATTCTGTTTTTAAACAGTGTAATTATGTGAGCGTGTGATAAACTGTATCAACTTAAATCTGTAACATCTCTAGATGATATTGAAATTTGATCAGCAGTTCCCAACCATTTTTAAAATGTACCCCAGGCAAACAAGTAAACTTCACACATACCCTAGGCAGGTAATTTACAACACGTTAAATAATTTTTTAGTTTTACAGTATGTCGTTTTTTATATTGGCATTTCAATAAATTACGACCTTTTTGATGCTTGCGGGAAAATGGCAGATTGGTAACATCTAGAGCGGCACACTGACGGAATGGGTTCAATTCAGCCTTCATTCACTAGAGGGCAGTGGTAAATGAGCCTTCACAGCCTTGGCTGTGAAGGTAAAACTCAGGTCTGGAGAAGGCAATGGCAAACTACTCTAGATTAATGGCACAAGCCACCTGCGCCGCTGCTTGCCTGAAACTGGAGATCAGCGCCAGGCCCAACGCTTGAACAAGAGTATGGGCAAACCTTTACCTTATCAGTAATTTTGAACTCCTTCCACAGGCTCATGTTGCTAGAATTACATGATGTCCACCCTGTTATATAACCCTACTTTCACTCAATTCCTTCCCATCAATCTTTAGATCATATCTCTTTTTCAAATTTTCTTTATAATTTTTTTTAAATTCTTATTTCCTTCGTGTACCCATTTGCAACAGCTCATGTACCCCTAGGTGTACACATACCACTGGTTGGGAGCCGCTGATCTAGAAGACTAAATCAAACACGAACATACATTATTCTGTATTTTTGTTCTTGATACAACCATAGCAGTTGATTGTGTTTGTTTATTACTGATTACTTTTGTTCAGTATGTTTTACATTGTACTTATTTTCTTTATATGAGTCCATTTACAGTATTAAAATCATAAAATGATCTGTAACAAAGTGAACAAATGTTTACTAATGTTATCCTGTGGCAAAAGCAAGACACATATTCGCATCAATATTTTGTGAAGTCTCTTACAAATAACATGTATTATTAATTAATCGGATCAACCATTTTTAGTCTAAATTTAGACTAAAAGAAGTCTAAATTTTCAACAGATAATTACCAGAGGTGAGTCAGAAGAGTTTTGAGTCACTGCTTAAAAAAACAGCAGTTGCAGCATTTATAGACAGAACACTGCATATTTCTGGAGATAAAACTCAAGATATCTTCATTGTTAGAGCATTTATATTTTCTTGGATTCAGCTGACAAGGTTAACGGTCAGTTCTCCAGGGATGTAGTCAAGACCAAGTGTTCCAAGACCAAGACCACTGCCATCAAGGCCAAAGTTGGCAAAACCAAGACCACTTGGACCAAGACCTAATAATGGTTTCATGCAAAAAAATTTACCCACTCAATTACCGTACTCTACAAATACTTGTCTAAATAAACAATGAGCAACTGAATTGGTATGAACTTTACCGAAATGTTATCATAGTTGTCTCAATTGTCATCAGGAATATGTTCAATTGACAATTGGTCAACAAAATAGTAATTTCAAACCTGCATCAAAACCTAGTTTATAATCCAATATGCTATATTTTTAATATAATAATAGTGGTCTTGTACAATTTTCGAGACCAATTGAGCAAGAGTGATTCAAGACCAAGACCAAAGCTGCTGAGACAAAGACAAGACCAAAACCATATAGAATCGGTCTTGATTACTCTCAAGACCAAGATCATGGCCTCAAGGACTACATCCCTGCAGTTCCCTCCCTTGCTGTCATGCCTTCTATGACACAAACATCTGATGAACAGTACTAGACATCAGATCTTACATATGACCAAGGTCCATTAAAAAAGTTCATTATAAACAATGGCAAGTTTTCTGCAAAAGAATTGCTTTAAGTTTATTGCTATTGTGGTGATAAGTGATCTCAATTCTATTGTGGTCAATTCTATGTTGTCCACGCATATGATCAAAATGTCTACAAGCAATAGGGCAGGTTCTGTTATAGACTGGGGGTCTGAACATGCAGCCTCAGTAGTTCAACTTGTCACTATCCTGTATTTATTTCATTACATGTACCTGACTCTTTGGCATGGTGTACACATTTATATCTGAATATGCATTAAATTTATAACTGTATATTTGCAGCCCAGTCCACAGAAAAATTCCAAACCTTCCCCCAAAAATAATTGACAAGGAAAAAGAGCTGAAACAGTCCGAGAGAGAGAATAAAAATTATATAATTAAATAAACTTATACAGGGTAACAAAACTATTTGTCTTGACCTTTCATCAGAGCCGGATTAACCATGTTGCATATGTTTCAATTGAAACGGGCCTACTCATAAATATTTCTTATTTTTCTTATTATTTCCAAAAATGTTCTGTCTGTTTAAGACAAGATTGTTTACTTTTAGTGTATTATCGATGCGTTTTCAGCAATTAAATCACGTAGGAGAGATTTTTGACAATGAATAAATCCATCCATATAATTATTAAATATTTTAAGACATTTTTGTTCCAAGGTATCGCCATGTGGGGCCTATAATTAATTTGTGAAATGGGCCTACAAAACCTTAATCCGGCTCTGCCTTTCATACTATTATTGTTGGCAGCACAGGAAAACTCTTGACAGCATATTTAAAGTATATCATCAGCTTTAGGAAGATAATGTAACACATGCACTAAGACTATTTTAATAAGCATACAAATTATATACCAAGAGGAAACATAGTCACAGTTCTTTTAAAATTTTGACCAATTGTCTCATGATACAAGGCATAAGAATAGATGCTACGCTATAAAAATGAATAGCCAAAAAACATACGTTAGCTATCAGCGTCAGCAATTAATTCAAAATTGCGGCCAATTAAAAGCATGCACAGTCACTAAAAACCAATCTGTGTTATTCAAATTCTTGGAATGACTGATATCCAAATATCCAATGCGTCTCAGTAATGGCGATCGTTAAAGGTTTATCTCTGCCAATCCTTTGCCCTCAGCTTAATGAGGTTCAACAGCATTTGGCGATGGCCCCTAAAAACAATAAAATACTCCACTGAAAGTGATTTGAGCAGAGCTTTCATGGTGATTTTCAGTGCTTTGTACAAAACCATCACACTTGAAAATGTGTTGTTGATCAGAATTCCATAAAGCTGTGAAGTAAATTGTCATATTAAGAAAAGCAAACAAACCAGTGCATTTATAATGCCTATGCTTGTTACTATCATGATCATAATGAACAAAATTGATAAATGAAAAGAAATTGAGAACCAAATATACTAAATATCAATTATGTTTTAGTAGTTTGAAAATATTTGCAATTTCTCATTATGGTTAGAGTTATTAAAGAGTTATAAATAGTCAGGGCTGGATTAAGTTTTTGTAGGCCCATTTCACAAATAAATTAATAGGCCCCCGGTGGTAATGCTTAACCAAAAATGACTTTTACACATGAAAAAATAATATGGATATATTTTCAATAGTTGAAATAGTGCTTTTAGCAAAAGACAGATGTTCAGACAAAATTGATGATATCATATTATTAATATACACTGGTTTTGCAGTATGACAGTATTGACTGTTGCTAAAACAATATCATAGTCAATTTAGAGATCTTGCACTAGTCAAGTATACGGGTAAAGCCATTTCATATTGATTTGCCTGTATAGGTGCAATTTCAGAAGTCTCAAAGTATGTTTAAAAAAATAAGTAAGCAGCAGTCACCAATTGTTGTGACTACAGTTTAGCCAATTTATTTGTGTTCGGAAAATCAATATAAAAATAGTTTCATCAGCCGCTGATGTTTCAAACGTATATGCCATTCTATAGACTATACTATTATAATACAAGATAATATGATCATTAGAGCTAACAAATAATGGATCATGGTGATCCATGAGTCAGCAGTAGTGGCGGACTAGGTCTGAAAATATTAGTTGCCAGGATAGAGGGGACCCACTCTGGGCTACCTACATCGGCGATCGTCAACATATTCAATGTTTTAACATTACTTTCGCACACATCATAATGTTTACTGCATAAGAACACATTGGGAAAGTTAACAAATTGGCCAATCCACCACTTGTCAGCAGTATTAAACTCTGCCAGTACTGGCAATAGTAGAAATCTAGTTGGCCCCTAAATTGCTACTTTTATGAGTAGGCCACTTTCAATTGAAACATATGCAACATGGTTAATCCGGCCCTGGTTATATAGTGACACTACATGCAAACAGCAACCATGTTTCGATAACATGATGGCAATATTAACATTATGACTATGATCGCTTATATCAGAATAAATAAATATATCAGAATAAATAAAATCTTACGTGGAACTGTTCGAACTGACAATAAAACTTTTTATTTCATCAAACAGAGAATCCAGTTCTGGACTTTGTTGATCGCGTGTCTCTAATACTCCTCCAGTGAGCTGTTAAACAGTTTAGCTGTAAACATCAGCTCAAATCACCCAAAAGAAATTTTAATAAGGCTGTACCTACAGTAGAACTCTGTTTTGTTATATCCAATATGGTAGCGCATCACACGGGACCGCACGTTGTGGTTTGTGTGTTATAACGAAGTTCTACTGTATATTCCTCAGCATACCAGTATAATTGTTTCGGAGTCATTGGCCAGACAGAGCCAATGACAAACCAGCTACACACAACTCGTTCTAATACAAAGCCACAAGATTATGTATTTTCATGCAACATGACGGTACTGCGTCAGATTAAAATTATTACCTACAACGCTATGCAACAGGCAGCATTACTAATATGCCCAAGGCTATGTTTCCTACTACAGTAGTGTTATCTTTATTAGCATCTTCCGCGTGTACCTCAAATATGTCTTCTCTTCAGTCTGCAAACGTAACTAAGAGCAATGCAAAACAGGATCAAAATGTCAAAAGGCACGCGAATGAAAGGTAACGACACGACACGTGTACAAGTGCACTCAAATTCCTTACAGCTCGGCATTTCTCAAAATTAACCATCGTCTTGTAAAATGATTGGATCTGAATATCAAGTCAGAATGCTTTAAATCCAGATTCACTTTAAAGAATTCTTGCATTTAATGCACTTTGTCGTAGCATCGCAGAAACATATTTATTAGTAGCATCTTAGTAACATCTGTATGTCATAATTTCCTAACAGGCTGACATTTAAATCATCAGATTGCTTATGATGAATGAAATGTCAGAAATGTGTCTTGATTTTAGTTCAATATTACTTATTTAAAATTCTATGTAAGCAGTGCACACATATGCACACATATGCGCACACACACACACACACACACATTCTATAGATTAGAATAGATACATATGACCAGGATCATAAAATGTGTAACCATTGCATTTATAGTGCAATGTGAACATAAAGTCCTGTAGTCAAAGCATAGAATGGCATTCAATAACAAATTACTAAAATATTTACAAGAATAGGTGCAATTATAAACAACATCCATGCATCAAGGATTACCATGAAAAGAATTCCTCAGGGCTTACTTATCTGTTTTTCCACAAACCTTTAGTAGGTGAGTCACACATCGCACCGTGTCATCATTTGGAGCCGACATGAAGAGAGAAAGAAGCTGAAATATCGCGTCCGAAATATTTCTATCATACCGCCGTCTTTCAACTAGAATCCAGAAAAACGCACACCTATCAACACATCAGTGGTAAACCAACTTGATACTACGTTGAACGAACACCTTTCAAATTGTGCAATATCGGATCAAGAAGAAAATTGCTGGAGATTGACGATGATTATGTTTCACTGGAAATCGTATAAAGCTCCCAGTCAGTCAACGCGTGACTTTTAAACTCGGGACCATCCTGTTCAAGGCTCAACACAGTCTTACTCCGCCATACCTAACTGACATGTTCTGCTCAACAGCTGTTTGCTGGTCGGTCGCATCTGCGCTCTGCCCTGACCAGCACACTTGCAGTGCCTCAAACTCGGACAGGCTATGGTGACTGCAACCTGGCCGTTGCTGGCCAGGTTGTTTGGAACAGTCTGCCAGCAACATTGCGTTCCTCTGATTCCAGCATGACACTGTTGTCTTTTAGAAAACAGCTGAAGACATTCTTGTTTGATCCGGTTCACAACTGGCATTAGCACATTTGCTGCTTTACATATATTTGCGCTCTAGAAATGCTCTTAATAATAAAGCTTCTGTTAACTTTTTGCCAGAAGTAATCAGGCTAATTAGAATGCTTGTGAAACCTTCTGTGAAGCAAGTTATAAAATCACATGCCCATGATGAACAGCTTTCATTGTAGAAGCAAACATGACCAAGTCAATTAACTCTCATTCCCGCTCCAATTTGTATAACTGAAATTCCGATGCCTAACTCTACCAAGACAAATGCTCACTTCCATATTTTATGCAAATTGAATTACATCTATTTTTAATAACTAAAAATATCACTGTTCAACTTACTCGCATATTAAGAAGCAACTCCCCAACGAAAAGAGAGAAACCAATTAAATGTTTCTGTCCTTCTTTTGTTGCAATAAGTTCGTTCTTCTTACTGAACTGAATGCCACATCTAATAAAATAAATCACAGCTAAAAATTTAGTATATTATTTCACAAAAGACGCAAACCATGAAAGTGGAATTTATAATGCCTTTTTACTGCAGTTAGTAATAGGGTGACTAACCAAACAGACTACACGCTATTCATGAATGCAAAACAATCCATTTACTTTTCTTACATTTGTCACAAGAAACACAAAATAAGCAGAGAAAGCAATCAAACGGATCTTTCCAAGATTGCAGTCATAAAACCTCTGTCTCATCACAGGATATATCTGCAGATGCATCTGTGACCCAAATCATCCAGATATATCTGCCTGTTATGAGAAGCCTGGTTTCAATTAAGAATGTCTCCTTAACAGATCCATATGCAAACGTTTTATAGGTCAAATTAATCTGGTGACGCATCTGGGTAAATGTGCTTGCACACTACAGCCAGAAGCATCGGCAGAAGTTTTTGCTATTCAACCAATCAGATTCCAGGTCAACCAGTCAAGCGCCTGATTGAGAGCTCCATAACATGTGAAGCATGTTTGCATGTTCGACCGAAGATGTTTAAGCGGAAATCGCCTGCAAACCTTCCATCTCACTTTTTCCAGCTGCAAATGCGGTCACTGATCCCATGACCATAGCAAACATCGTATTGCTCGCCATCTTCTCAAACAATTGATTGAGTTGCATCGATCGTAGTAGGCATGGCTACATCTTGCACATGAAGGCGCATTTGCGTACACTTGCACAGTCTGAATGATTTGGGTAACAGAAGCATCGGCAAATGAAATGCGACAGGGACTTAGCAACAGATTTCTGTCAATAGAAGACGGCAGAAAAAGACATGCGTTTCCTTGTAATTTAGGTGGATTCATCTAATAAATTATATTATATTATTAATCAATTAAACAATAGGCCTAAATCAAACCAGAAATAATAATTATCACTCACAAACTGATAAAACTAATGGATTAAAACTACTTTGATTCTGATCTTGCTATGTTTTAAAATGATTTTGACCTGAGATCACACTTCAGTTAATGAAAAGTTTGAGCAAAATTCATTAAAAAATCACAACAATCGAATCCGATACCGATGAAGAAATTGATTCTTGAAGTTTACTGTTGAGAGACATGTGGAAAGTACGTCGCTCAGCCTGGCCCCAGTGTAACGAAAGTTGCTCTCTTTGATTGACTGAATAAAATTTAAAAACATCAAATATTTTAGAAAACAGAGACATGCTCATATAACACAACACCTGATGGAATGGTTTGAAGCTGAAACAGTGCAGGAGTGCTAGAAGAAATGGTTGCATTTACCAGTAACCTGTAGTTCACAAATTCATAAATGACTATGGATGGCAATCAGCCATTCTAATTTCACTAATTCTGCAACCAATGAATGAGTTGCAGTTTCGAGGTTAGAAATTCTTAATGGAAATTGTTGGACGCTGCAGTGACGCAATGCAGGCATTATATACGGTACATAAACGCATCTGCATAGCAAGAGAGGGTGTCACAGTGAAGGGTATGCACATGTATGATGGCATACTGAAGAATGGGAAGATTTTCTGTTGACTGCAGGAATTCTGACACTAATTTAACATATTTCATATAGATAAATTGCAATATGTTACTTGCATAAAGTACTAGTGACCTTCTACAATACACAGAAGGCCATTCTATCATGGTAACAAGTCCAAATGATAGTCCTCAGTGTAGACAAAACTAATTCTGGTTGCAACAAACTTTAAGGTATATGAAGAAATGCCAAATTTTAAAACAAGCATTACCGTTCTCTTTATAAAGTTTTAAAGATTAATGAAACATCTGTACTGCCATTGTTCTGGTTGGTGACTTACATGTTGAATAAGGTCTTCAGCGAGTTTTGATGCAATCGCTTCATTGTGTACATAAAATGGCAGATTCTGCTTAAGTTCAGCAATTGTGGCATCGTACATGCCTGGCTCTTGCATCAGATCTTCAATGTAGCCGCGGAAAATAGCGACAGCATAATTGGAAACTGGCGATAATACTTGTTCTGTATTTACATGGGTGGATCGCACTGAAGCTGGAATGAATTCTTTGGCATCGGCAGACAGCCTATGTCGTGAAGGAGTGATTTTATCAGTCACTGAAACAGTTGGAATAACTTTAATGCTCATCACACAAAACCAATTAATCAAATTATTTTCACTGCAACTACATGTTCCTCTTGTTGCTGAATCAATTCTGCCTAAATCTCACATACATTGCTTTTCCCCTAAGCAGCCATCAAAAAGACTGTATAAACCGAATTACTTAAATGGTTATATAAAAACGACTAAAAATTCCATTAGCTGTACACATGACGACAACTTAATACATATCGCATTAATTAAGACTTCTATTAGTTGAAACTTCTGTAAGACTTTCATTAATAATAACAATAATAATAATAACGTGCTTTCAAGTAGTTTAGGAGGCATTAGCCCGTGTAAAAACCATTATAATTATTCTCAGAACTCAATATTAGACCGAGTTTTCTTAGATAAGTTTAGGGTCTGTTCATTGTTTCAACTGTTACTGCTTTTTCGTCCAAACTGCTTCATAAAACCAATACCCTGGCACTAAAAATTGTTTACCTTGGTCCCACCCTTTTCTTGCAGAATTTGCAGTTGTGACCTCTTGTGCTGCTGTAGTGTGCTAATGTAAAGAATCACTCGTGTGGCACATCTACGTTCCCAGTCACTATTTTGAATATTTCTACTAAATCTCCTCTCTCCCTTCTCCTTTCTAGTGTTGTCAGTCCACAGTGTTTTCGCCTTTTTTCGTAGCTTAAACTATGGCATCCAATGGCGCTGAAACAGAGCCGATTTCATCAGACTGAGTTAGAGATTTCTTTCCAAGTCATGCCAACAAACGATAAGAAACCGAAAGCGATACTCAAGTACCACGACTAGTCATGTATTCAATTGTATCGCGTTTCTTGCATTTAACAGCACGAAATTCAGTTGTGTGTATGTCAACTTAATTACATAATATTTATAATTTCTAATAATTGCAAAATTAGAAAATAAACTCGGTTAATACGAGATAAGCACGCTGGTTAGTTATTTTCCTACCGTTTGACGCCATTTCGTCGCGTTATAATGCGCAGTCCTTTATTCACAGCAAACGACACCTGACCCAATGGCCAATTCAACTGCCAATCCGCCTATTGCCTAGGGTTCCACGTGGTCAGTCATGTCGGAGGAATATGATAGGTCACGTGCTTGACAGTCTATTTCCCGCCAAAGCCTTGTTAACACAAAACTGGGGGAGATTTTCGAAATATATATCAAGATATCTTAAGATAAGCGCTAGCTATGTCAGCAGCCACGGGCTGAAGAGCTCGCCGACTATTTAACTAAGGATTGCGCCTTTTGGCCTTCAACGCGCCTACAGTAGACTCTAGAGGCCGACTGTTTGTCGTTAGTTGCTTAGGTTCTCGCCTTCTCGAATTATAAATTTATAACTGCATTAGTTGATGGGTATACCCAAGTGGTAAGAAGTAAGAACAGTGAACGAACTTTAGTCCCAGAGGTAGAGGCAATAAATACATCTCAGCAGGGCCTCCGAGAGAAGTTCCGGGCCTCGGTACAAAAAAACTGCGACGGGTCCCAGAAAAATATCAACTCTCCGAAAAACCTGACACGCAAAAAACCAAAAAAACGTAATCGCCTCTGCAGAGTCTGACAAGCAAAAAAACTTATCGGGTACGGGCCCCTGTGGGCTCCACGGGCCCCGGAACAATGTACCGGCTGCACCCCCTCTCCTCAGGCCTGCATCACAGCCTCAGGACAGAAAGAGCCTTATTAAAGAAGCTATTATGAGGGCCATTTGTCAGTGTTTATCTAGACCCCCTTTGTGGGAAAATTGACTTAGCTGGAGGGGAAGAGACATAGGCCTAGTTCAATGCAAAGATTTGTGTAAGTGCCGACTTTTTTTGGGGGGAGGGAAGGAATTGAATTGTTTTTTGGAGGGGATCTCCCCCTAACAGGCCTGGATAAAACACTGCTGTGTTAATGTTGGTTCCCTGTATTGATCACTTACAGAACTGCAGTGTCAGTGTATATACTTAACGATGTAATGTAAACCACTCGGGGCTCGGGCCTCGTTCTTACCTCACTATCGAGTCACTCAAAGCTCACTGTCAAAACAGAAGTATCCCTTTAATATTAAGCGACTCAGACGCTGGGGAAGGTCTTCTGAGTAGAAATAAATAAGAGAAGCGCCACACAAATTCTACATTAGGCCTACTTCATGCTTAGAAATTAATACAGTGTGTCAGTGGCGTAGCCAGGATTTCCGGAAGAATAAATTTCTCCTCAACCCCCTAAAAGTTTCCTCTTGCTGCCATCCACATTTGGGACAAATACCCAAGCTCTGTTATATCTTTCCATGTATAATTTATCAAAGTTACATTAGGGAAGCACTCTAGTTCCGGGGGTCATTTCACGCTATCTGTCCTCGTCTTCATCAAAAAAAGACCAGTCTCACTGATATGCAAAATGAAATGATTAGTGACAAAATAATGTGCATTTGTTATCAGAATAAACAGTAACAAGTACATTGACATGTAAGACAATTGCTGAACAATGACATTACAAACACTGGTAATTAATCTCATCCAGAAAGCCAACACAAATTCATCAAGCTGGCTACAGTTCGAAATTGACTATGGGCGAATATAACACTGTATTACATAAAGCAATTCCTGAACAACACATTTGAAAGGAACATGCATCCCACAAATCATTATAAGAAGCAAAAGCCACAAGATTTCAGTAAAATGAAAAAGATATAAAAGATGACTAAATGTTGAAACTGTTAATTACTTTTTAATCTCACCAGAGTATTTAAAGCAATATCAATGGCATCAATGACTGAAACATTTAATACAATTGAAATGCAAAAATATCAATATTTTATTTAAAGCAATGGTCTTAAGTCATAATTATAAAAAATTTGCTCAGCAAAAAATAACATGCACACATGATAAGTGATCAAAAGCATAAAGAGCGCACAACATGCAAACAGCATCATCACAGGTTTAATCGGAGTTTGAGAATTCACAGATGAATATAATACTGTACGATATAAAGCATCCAGCCATCCACATCCTTAAAACACAAAATCAATCAAAACAGTTCTAGAGTAAGTCCTTACAAAACAGACAAACTGAAAATTAGCAAATAAAAGTAAAGCATTAAGCATTATATTAATTATAAAAAAAACTTATCAAAAACTAACTCTACCTTAAAGCTTTAATCCTGGTTAAGTATTCAAAAATCCTATTTAACTTCATGATATTTTATTATATTAAACGCAACAGAGATCGAATTAAACAACCAACAAATGTAAAATAATGTAATATATGCACAAAACGACTTCAAGAGTACCGTAAAAAAGACCAAATAGAAATCTTGAATTATAAATAATTTTATCGTGAAACTCAAAACTTAATGATTTCACTACAGCTCATGAGATCGTTAAAGAATTCTTACTGAAAGATGGAACAGATTTATTTGCTAAATCTTTTTAGGAAAACTTGCTATTAAGAATCTGAAACATACCTACAGTGTACATTTATAAACTTATGCTAAATTGCTAATATTAAAATACATGTCAGTTATTTGGCATTTTAATAGCAGAGAAACTGCCACATACCAGCTAAAATTCAAATGCTAAACAAGCTGTAATCCAAAGAGAAATGTACAGAACATAAAAGTGATGATGGCTTCAACTGATAACAACAATACATTTCTCATAAAATCTTACAACGCCTTCCAATACGTGCAAACAAGCAGAAATGTTCTCACAGCAAATTTTCAAAAGCAAAACAGCAGTATAGAAAGTCACGTGCAATCAACACTCAAGTCTGTACAGGTAAATGTCATAAATAAAACATACTGCAAAAATTAATTAGCTGTCAACAGCAAAATCTACCATAAATACAGAACAACTCACAAGAAACTGTTCATCACAAGCAATCTGGCAAGTTCTCGTAGGTCAATAATTTATGTCAGGGGTATTCAACTAAATTTCATGAAGGGACAAATTTTTTTACAACTAGTGCCCAAGGGCCAGGTGCAAGAGTTTTTAGTTTAAAAAAATAAGAGTTCATAATTAACAGAAAACAAGTAAGTTGAAAACAAGACATTTAATATATATTTCACACGTATTAGGGAAAATTATTGATCATTTCAGTATCTTCACAGGCCATTTCATAGCCCCTGGCGGGCCAGATCTGGCCCACAGGTTGCCAGTTGAATACCCCTGATTTATGTGGTAGAAATGCTTTAACAGAGGCCAAAAGCAGCTTCCTTTTGCCAGTCGATTTTAGACTAGAATACATGTATGTAATGCATGAAATAATGACATTTCTGTAGCATCAGCAATTTTCCTTCGGTTTTTATGAACTGTTGAATTTTACAGGTCTTCTGGCAGCCACTTTAGTGCAGATGTGGGTCCAATACAGTGAAGTCTTTGCAAGCAATACTAGGAGTAGTAGATGAGAATCAAAGAAGCTAAAAAGGAATCTTGCCCACAAGGATATTGCAATAAGTTTTGCCAAAAGCAGCTCAGTATATATATATTTATCCATGGACAAGACAATTTGAAGACATCCTCTACTGAAATTTTCAAAACAATTCATAACGATCATTGTCTAAGAAGCCCATTGCTAATAATATTATTCAAGCAATACTGATTATAGCTTATATATACAGTTTAGCACATTAAATAAAACGCCCGAAAGTTTACGAATTACATTTTTAACGTGTTACAAAACATTTTACGCGTTACAAAACATTTTTTGGCGTCCCCATCTGTCTGATTTGATAGTTGACGAGCAAAAAAGGGCCGCCAAGTCAATTTTGGCACCTCCTCTGATCAGTACCCGGGGTCACTGCTCCATCCGCCCCCCCTCTGCACACTACTGGTTACATTGGAATTTTTCCAGTTTCCGCTTATTCTACATTTCAAGTTCAGGCAAAGCAATTCCATTTACAGCAGCATAGCAATCGTCTTATTACATTACAGAGACCAAATATTTGTTGTCCACACTCTGTTATAACCTCTTAGACATCCAACTGGCAGTCAAGAAATACAAATTATGCTCTAATTCGGTATTTCCAGATTTCTCTTACTTTATCGAACAACAGAGTCACGGGATCAGAGTGCCACTAGAGCTCATTGAAAGCGCGGCTGCGGACGAACAAAGCGCGCTCGCATTGGCCGCCTGAATGATAAGCCGGTTTCTAATGACGGCTGGGCCACTAGCATACAGTGAACGCCTGGTGAGTGAGGAGGGGGTGAGTGGTACGCGCTCTTCGCACGGGAAATTGTCATTGCACACTCATCCGTTCTTTCCTTGACCTACTTTCTGATTCCCAACCAATCAAGCGCGATTTCAACAGTCAGAGCGCCAAAGGACGATGATAAACAGAGCACATTTATACGTTATTGCATCTAAATGGCAAACTACAAAAGCGAGTTCAACATAATAATTCTAAGAGAGGTGGCTGCCCATACGATTTAATGGGATAGTCGTATTGACGAGTACAAAGAGCAACAAGAAGCCGTCGATATGGCTTGAAATAGCTGAAAAAGTGCAGTCCACTCCAAATACATAAATATATAAACAATAGGCCTATTATGCAAAATGAAGTACATGCAATGCAACGCAAACGGCTTGGAAAAGATGTAAATGTAAACACTTGAATGTTGAATTAATTTTAATTATTCTATGCATACAGTCAACTAGTAACCAGTAATACCTTGTGGAACAGTTGTATAAAATATACTGCAATGCTATAATTGTAATGTCACAACAATCAACATCATCAATCCACATAAAATGACAAAACCCTCGTCGACCATTTTTTACGTGCGCTACATCAATGATTTGTAGGCGTGGCCTCCTTTTTGCTTGTAGGGAAAACCGACTGGTTATCATTCATGCGGGCGCGCTTTGTTCATCTGCAACCGCGCGTTCAATGAGCTCTAGTGGCCCAGTAGCATGAGTGACCAAGACTGAATTGGGACTGAAGGAATGGACAGTGCAACACAACATCACTCCGCTCATTATGCCAGAACAGTCAGTTAGTTATGTTTCTTGGTGACTAGCACTCAAATTCATGCTGCGTTATGGCGCTTAAATCCTTCATCAGACCCTCCAGATTGGCCATCTCTGCCGTCAACTCTTCTGCCGTGTAGGATTTCTGAAAGAAGCACAAATAAAATTTAACCAAACACTTGCAAAATTTAACCTGTTCAATTGAAATGATAAAACCAAACTAAAATTGTGGGCAAATCGCCAATTATAATACAATTAAAACAACAGAATACAATTTCCTAAAGACTGACGGTGATGTTAGCCTTGAGTGAAAATTACGAAATGTAAATATGACATGAAATTACGAATCATACATTCAAGCAATACTAAACTTCTATGCCATGTAACATCATCAGTGCAAAAAACACTAACTACAACAGCAAAAACTATACATTTATTATCAGATTGCAAATACCTTTAAGCTGCCATAGTTCTCAATATATTACAAAGTAAAATTGCACCAAAAATCTGACATCTAACTATTGGAAGTTGAACCAGACTTATAAAAGATGATTTCACATAACCTATCATTTAATGAAAATTCAGAGTGAAAACATTACAAATAAAGTAATTTTGTCACTGCCAATACTGACATAACATGATTTCAACATAAAAGAATACCAGTTCATATGTTTAATACATCCTATTGTCCATAGACGTAAAATACTATTAGACCTCTTTGAAAGGCTACCATAGGTAAGGGAAAAGGTAATATGGGTTGCACACCCTCTACTTTTCATCCAAGTTTATGCCAATGTTATTGTCACATAGATCAGTCAACTCAAGACTGAGAGAAAAGTCTGAAAGAATTTTCGAATACGAGCCTCTCTCTGAAACTGACATGCAGTGGCAGATGAGATGGGCAATGGCAAATGAATGAATTACAATGTAACTAACGGAATCCGAAGCAGCGTCTGCTTGCGACCACGAACAGCTGCCAGCGGACGCAGCCGTGGAGTCTCTGCATGGCCCTAAACCAACAACGCCTCCGTGAACTGGCTTTACGATACTTCCACTTGGACTAGTTGGCAAACCAGAACGACCTGGCGTATCTCGAATAAAAAAAAGGCACAACGGTATAACGTCTTTCAAATGTGTGCACCGTTCACTTAACAACTTCATGAATAGTGCAGCAACATTTATTATGAATCGTTCAAAGCACACTGTGATAATGAGATGGTGATGATATGCATTTATTTCAGTTTCGAGAACTGATGACTGAAGAAGACAGGACCAGATCACCTCTACACCTTTAATTTTAATGGATGACACTTATAAATTTGCATATAAATCCCATTAAATTGACTCTTTACTCCTACCAGTATACGTCCCAGTAAGAAGAACTGCTATTATACCATAGCCATGGCTCAATATAATAGGAGATTATAGCTACTGTATTTGCACGCACACAGCTCTCAGATTATAAACGATTTTGTATTTTTGGTGCATAATGGGTAATACAAGCTTGTGGGTTAAAGATGACTAACAAAATAAAGAAGTGAAATAGTGTTTATAGATTTTGTGTAATTGCTATAAAGTTGCAGAGATAAAACATGTAACAAATTAACAAAGATGAGGCAACAATATGTTTTACCTTATGTGTTTGGGTTGTAATATGCATGTATAATTGCATATATGTATAACTTAGTATAGGTGTGCATGTTGCATAAGCAAGGATACATTACATTACCATTTTTCAGGCTATAAGGGTGTAGAATCATCACAAATATGTTTATAAAATAAACAATAATAACTCCATGCGGATAAAATATCATCACGAGCAAAAATACAATAATCTTAACATGAAAATTAGCACAGAGAATCACACACAAACTACACTCTATCTCAAAAACTGAAAAAATGAGATCATCATTTAAAACTCTGGTCTGTTTGGTAGAAAATTTTAAAATATCACATCCCATAATTAATAAACTATGAGCCAACATATTACCCAGAGGCCAATCATCTGAACTGCCGTCATCAGGTAAAAGTGAAGAAGTCAATACCACTTTCAAACTATATATTATATACAGTGTATATATAATTATATAATATATATATATATATATATATATTCAAAACAATATGCACAAAAACAATTCCAGAAATAAGTCACTTCCAATTAAAGACACTAACCAGATGGTTGCGGAGGTATCTGGCTGGCATTGACGCGAGGTGCTCCCGCATACTGACAAGTATACTGAGTTCGAGGATAAACTGGACGAACTACAACTGTGTTAGCATCCATGATGCCATTTGATATAGCGGGCAGGTAGACTGACAAACCATAAAAAATCAAAAACTACATCTGTAAGAATAAATTTAAAAATAACACTGCTAAAAATTCAAAGCAACATTCCATAGTTTTGACGACGAAACCATCCTCTGCTAGACTGGCATTCTCATCCAGCTGTTTGCTCTTTCCAGTGACTGGTTTTAGTTTGAGACTGAGCTTGTAAGCAGACTACCTTGGGAAAACATTCACACATGGCATTTCATAAATTCAAAAAATCTGGTTCAAATGTTTCCAATGGTCTAAAAATAAACTGCAAAATGTTGCAGAAATATCTCTTGTTTATGAGGAAAGATATACTGGGTCAAATAAAGATATTTTTCACAGCATCAAGTTTCATGCAACATGAGAGGATTACTTTGACCAGTCATTGCAATAAAGCAAAACACATATGTGGGCTGGAATTTGGTACACTATTACAATCCTCGGTGTCAAGTCCCTACACTAATTTACAAATATGACTGTCCACATTTCCTTCGATCAACAAATGTTTTTGAAAAGCAAAATGCTTGACCAACACAGAGATGTCCATGAGTTGGGCTAACCCATGGGTTGGGTCAGACTTTACCATATTTATAGTGGGTTGGGGTGAGTTGGGTCAGAAAATAAGTCACAGTTTAAGAAATTGCAATGTATTACGGTGGGTTGGGTTGGGTCAAGTAACCCTATTGCCGACATGGGTTGAGTTTGGTTGCAGATTTGGTGGGTTGGATTGGGTTCTAAAAAATGGACCCATGGACAACTCTGGATCAACATTGAAAGAAGTTCAATTAGAACTCTGTAATAACGTTCAGAACAAGTCAAAGAACATTTTTTGCTGTAGTAAATGAATACTACTGCAATAGACATTGACAGTGAAAAGGAAATAAAAAAGCCTGGCCTTGACACAGAAGACCTCAATAACTATAGCCTCATCTCAAACCTCCTAAACTCACTGAGAAAATCACGCTTTCTAGACTCACAGAACATCTTTTGAAAGAACTGCACAATTCTGCTGAAATGTCGTGTGTTTATCTCAGTCATCGCTCAAAATCTGCAATTTGTGTCTTTTCATGTGCCACACCAGAGCTAAAGAACTCAGTTCCAACATTCCTTCACTGCCTGTGCCATAGTCAAACAGGCTCTAAATCATCATCATCATCATCATCATCATCATCATCATCATCATCATCATCATCATCATCATCATCATCATCATCATCATCATCATCATCATCATCATCATCATCATTTCCTCTTTCCTTCATTAGTTGAAGATGAGGTGACGTCATGAATCAGGCATTTCCAGGTAGTTCTTTCTTTAGATGCTTTTATTGCTGTTGTTATAGCCATTCCAGTCCATTCTTCTATGTCGTCCACCCATCTTCTGTTCGGTCGACCTCTTTTTCTTTTTCCTGGCATGATACCTTGTTGTATTGTTTGCTGTGGGCTATCTTTGTTGTTTCTTTGTACATGACCAAAATAACTCAATTCTCTAAATCACCATTTCCTTTAATCCCTGCATTATCTCCTCAGGTCTTAAAACCTTCACGTTCCAAGTAATTTCCCCCAGCCACGCTGCCTATACTGCATATACCATGCTGCATATACCATGCTGCATATACCGACCCTTGCCTGGCTGACAATTACACTTCATCTATAGCAATTTCAAGGTTAGATTAAGCGCCTAAGAATAAGCAGCTACTGCGATACCATTTTTACAAAGCACTATATAAATTCATAAGATTTTTACTTACTTATTCACACAAGGATATGAACACTGGATATTGAAAAAAGGAAATGAAACCAGATTAGAGACCTACTAAATGAAAAGTCTCAGAAAAACTGTTACTCTATCACGGACACTGCAATCAACATACGCTCTCTAGTAGGAAGAGGCTGATCGACCGGTATCATGACCGGTTTGGACCTCTGACCCATTCTACGGAATCGATCTGAATCTGTTGGATCAAACACATATGGATCTCCTTTAAGAAATGAGCAACAAACTGGAAGTCCTCTAGACTGCAGCTAAATAGATGCAAGCAGTAAAACAAGACAAAGAACTTTCTGAAACAGTAATCCCAGAAATACATAGAGATAATGTTCCCTGGTTAATCACCACAAAATGTGTAAGTTTAATACAATAAAATATATATTAAATTATATTATGTAAACTCCTTATATACTCTCACACAAAGAAAAGTCTTTTACGAATGGCTACAATGATAAAAAAAGAAGTAGGAATTTATGACAAAATGGGATGAAAATGCAAATTTGCATTCTTCTGTAATTCCTACCACTTGAAACATAGTTAGTTACTCATGAGAAAAGCAAGAAATACTAAACTTAAAATAACTAAAATTATTTAATAAAATAACTGAAAATAATGTTTAAACTTGACATGTTGAAACGTTTATATAGTGCCACTCTATTCAGCTGCATCATCGGTTCAAACCTAAATCAGCATCATCCTTTGGTTCTTGAGAGTCACGGCTCATCATCGCCGTTCCTTCGTCAATTTCCTCGTGTGCCATTCCGATTTTCGATTCCATTCGATCATGGATCCACAGATCGGGTGGCTTCAGGTCCTTTGATCCGGCTTTTGGCTTATTTGCAGGCATATAACCTCTGAAATGACGTATAATGAAATAACAAGTACATCATCACAATATCGATGCCGAAAGAGGACACGAGTATCTTAATTTAAGATACAGTGTTTTGACTATGAAAGCAAATTCAATAAATCCCAAATGAACTAATTGCAACAAGGCACCTGTGCTATTCGCTACAATTCCAACACAATTTACTATAGTTTCCCATTCCAGATAAATTCAGCGTCTAGTTTTAAATTAATTTTCAGTCTTCAACTTGACTCCAGTTTCAATTATTTTCCCATTTCTGTTTTGAGCATTTACTCAATCATATTACATTCTATGCTTCACTACCTTCCATTTCCACTTTGCTCAATGTGTCATTAAAAAAACTGCAAAAGAGTGCATCAGATGTTGTTCAATGATGACAGATACCTGCACTGTTAATACACCAAAACAAAGCCAGCAAATCACTGTGCATCCAATGCATTGAAGCATTAAAGCAATATTTCCCATGATACCAGACTAGCTGCTAACTGCAATCATAGTCTTATACATATGAGTTTTCATTCTATAGCATTCGCTTATTCTTAGGCGAACGAACATAATTATAAGCTGAAACCGAGAAAACCTAGAACCAGCAACAAAACTCTGTTACACTTACTGTCTGCTTGTGTGCACCTCAGCCGCCTGTTTGCGGTGACAAACAATCCCAAAAATAACGACGATAGCAATGAATGTGATGCATCCAATGCAGCCAATGCTGATCCATAGAACAGTGGTTGGAATGCTTACCGAAGGCACAGGGGTCATCTGTCCGTTGTTTCGGGTTTCTGGATTCTCTGATCAAACATGTAAGGATAAACTGTGTCATTATGGTCCAATTTGTAAATATAAATGCATCAGCACAGTGAACTGCAGTCAACTCAATACGAGTTTTCAATAAATGCAGCCCGTCAAAAGAACTATTTCTCCATGAATCTCAGTTACTTGATCAAGCACTAGCCTAAATAAACAGTTTATGCATAATTTTCTGCTCAGTGCTTACCTTTTGGTCGAGGCAATCTTCCAAAGTCATCTGGCATATCTACCTGTCCACCACCTGTACCATCACCTAAAATACCAACAAAAAATGCCAACAAAAAACCCCACGCTTCAAAAAGCTCCGAAAGATAAAACTCGTATACAATACACATTATCTTAAGCAGAATAATCAATGAAAGATAGCTGATTTTCTTAACCATTCATTATATAAACACAAAAATAACTGCATACTGCATTCTAACCTAAACCATAGCCATTGCTCTACCAGCTTCAAAATGTCTCCGAATTTGATCGAAAAATCTGCTGAAACATTTCCTCAAAATTCAGTGCAGTACTTACTTCGGGGTGTTTGGAAAACAATCGTTGAAGATGATGGGCCATAGCCAATACTGTTGTGCGCTTGAACCTTGAAATAGTAAGTCGTTTCAAGTGACAGATCTTTGATGGTGATTGAAAGACGATCGCCCGGGACACCTTCAACAACCCAGTCACGGTCCTTCATTGTAGCGTCTTGCGTATAAAAGATCAAATAATCTACAAAACAAAAATGCGGAACTGCCCTTCGTGATCAGAATTAAAAACATCATCGGAGCAATTCAGGTCATGACCCAACACACTAAAAACACTTGTAATTGTAAATAACTTTATAGCTATAAACTTTGTAAATTATCTTTGAAGATGTTTGCCTAATTAGGTCATTCACTACACTGTCAGGTATTCATTCACTCATTCAGACAACATAAAGCTGTCGATATTAGACTCTGACATGGTAATTATATCACCAAATTCACTCTAATTTTCATACTTTTAGAGAAGAGGCCCAAATCACTTTTAACCAACAATAATCGACAGCAACTATGTTCGAACAAAATAGATCAGAATCTACAAAGTTCAGCAATTTCATACTATTTCAGGTATTTCAAGCCACAAAGAAAGCAGAATTGTGCTTTCAAACTGTGCTACACTGCACATGATTCATTATGTAGTAGACCAATACTACCGTAGGCTTGGATTGGATGTTAATACTTTCTCACCTGTAACTTGCCCGTTAGGCTGACGCGGTGGTTGCCAACTAAGACCGACCCAGTCCAACCGATTGTCAACAACAGCAGCTGTTATGTCCCTGGGTGCTGATCCTGGAGCTAAACAAGAAATATTGGAATGGAATCGATGAATGAATGGACAATTTAACATATGGGTCAGTGTGGAAACACTACTATTACTGCATAACAGATTGCAAACCAATAACAATGGAAGAGAATGGGACAACAACAAAATTGAATGAAATTGCAGATATGAACATGTAAGTAGCGGGCTTTAATTTTCTTCCTGAATGATTCTAGGTTCTGTTCAAAATTAAAATTGGAGATGCCAGTCAGCACTCAAGAAGCAGCAAATTATTAACTTTAAATCTCATTTTCTCATATAATATAGCAAAGTCTGCAAAATCCTTAACAAACACACGACACCTCAACTTCACATGATGCATGATGAAGGAAAGAGAACCTGATGACATAAGTGTGTGTGTGTATGTATGTATGTGTGTACACACACACACACACACACACACACACACACACACACACACACACACACACACACAAAATCAATTCAGGTCAGGTTTTTGTCCTCAAGCTGTGTCCAGCTACCAACTTCTCCATGACATCCCTCAAAAGTTCTCTGTTCCTTGCCATTTCTTCCAAAGTCATTCGGTGTCTTCCGTCGCCCGTTTTTCCGTTGAGATCCAGCTGTGCCATGTGCAGATCCTCTTCCAATCCATCCACCCATCGTCTTTTCAGTCTTCCTTTATATCTTCTTCCCTCTGGTGTGTATTTGAAAATTCGTTTTGGGTTTCTTATTTCTTCCATTCTGAGTATGTGTTTGGTCCACTTCATTCTTCTCTTTCTGATTACTTCGATGATGTTCGGTTGCAGTGTTCTCTCTCTAACTTCTTCATTTGTTATATGTTCTTTGTATCCAATCCTTAATATTCTTTTAAGCCATTTATTTCAGTTGCTATTATTTTTTCTCCAATTCTGGTATTACACAAGTGTTGAGAATTCTTTTGTTTTCATCCCAATGTCATGTCATTTGAAAATTTTGGTACATATAAAAGTTTAGATTTAATTCTACATATTTGAAAAAACATTCATATTTGTATATTTTAGTCATAAGCATAAACCATTTTCAAACAACAAAATAAATGCAGGAGAAGAATTTGTTACAAGAATACAGAAAACATATTTCTTATGTTTGAAATGACAACACATCAGAGATAACAGTAACTCTAACAACTACGATGAAATTCAGCACATGCCAACAGAATAAATAGACCGGACAAAATGTGAATTTGTGTCACAAAGATGAGAAAAGAGAAGATGTAATAACGCCGTCTATGCTTGCTGACCGGCTTCCGTTGTCTTGTTGATGACAGTGAGGCTCCAAGTGCTTTGACGTCTTCCCTTCATGGTCTTTACGCAAAACTCGTATTCTGTGTCCGGTCTCAAGTCTTCAACGTGAACGTTCAGATCGGTCGAGTTAATCAACTTCGGTTTACGCTGGACACGAGGAGTGTAGCGTATGGTGTAATACCGGTTATCAGTAACACGCTGGTTACGTCCAAGCGTGGTGTCAGACCACGTGAGAACAATGGCAGACGATGAGATTACGGTTGCCTTGAGGCCAACGGGCGGAGTTATGGGAGTCGCTGGCTCGGGAGCTGTTAAGTTACACACAGAAAATATGAATACTAACATTAGGTTACATTAATCATTGTTAGTATAATATAAAGGCTAACATTGACATTTTGAGAACAAGACATTGAAAGAAAAGCTGTCTAAAATATTCGTGCAGTTATGCATTATGTATCCTTTCAGTAAGTTTTAAATAGAAACTAAATAATTATTTAAAATCAAACAAGCACCACAAGTTTCTGGCTTATAATTAAATTTCTTGAAAGGTGGTCAATATGCCTTCTATATAACAGCGAAAATCAGTCAAAGTGTCGATGTTATCGAGACAGATAAAATTAAGCGATAGTTTGCAAAGTTGAACGTTTCAAGAGTTTAAACCATACCGCTGTTAATGACTGTATTAGTATTGCCTGCATCAGTTAAGTAGTGTTTCTTACTTGTTCCTTCTCTTGTTATTGCCGTTTCAAGCAAAGGATTTCCCTCTCCCGCTTTGTTGAAAGCTCTCAGACTGATTACATATTCCGAAGACGATTCTAAAAACCAAAGCTGCTTATTCAGTTCAAAGTATAAATGTTAAAAAATAAATCAATATCAGAAAAGAACAGAAGCCAAGTAAAAGAAGGCTCGTCAGCACCCAGGTGACAAAAAGCTTTGTTGAATCATAGAAGAGAGTAAATAACAAAACACCTTTCAGTTCACAACTAAATAAATACCAATGCTGGAAGTTGCATGTCACAAACTTACTAAGTCCCTTTATAGTGTGATATCTCTGTTTAGCATCCAAGATTTGGCGATAGACATCAGGAATGCCGATTCCATAGCCAAGAATGTAGCCCCGGATCAGCACACTCTGATCCGAAGGAGGAGTCCAACTTACAACAACAGAGTTGGCCTGAGGATGAAGCTGCAGAGAGGATGGTGTGGAAGGAACCCTAGACTCTGCTGAAGTCAGAAACAACAGCCGACAATTTCAACAGCCAAAGGTCAGAAGCAGAAATACTAATTCAGAGCCTTAAAATTTCTGCATCTCTCAACTAATTCATGTCCAGTGAGCATCAAATTCTTTATGGTAGTAGTAGTAGTAGTAGTAGTAGTAGTAGTAGTAGTAGTAGTAGTAGTACTGTAGTAGAAAACCAGCCGCAAGTTCATAAAATTTAGAGAATCACAATTTTATAATTTCCTCAAGTCATTGCAATTGTGCATCAATGCAGCAAATGTGGATGCATGATTACATTTAAGCTGAATAAGCCTAACAATCACTCGTGCAATAGTGCACTGCTATGCAATGTTACATTGAGACAAATTTTTAGAATGACAAAAGCATTGCAGCTAAGATGCCTTAGCTGATGCGTTAAAGCATTTAAAATAATTATTCACACCATCAGAGACCAAATAAAAGCTTGTGACAACCACTAAATCTACCAAGTTAAAATTGAGAATCCTCCCTATTGTAAAATACATGACCCAGGACAGGGTTGTTAGTATCGCCGATGCTGTATTGTTGATACATTTAAAATCAAGTATCGGTCTCTGTATTGCTGATACTTTTTATAGTGAAAATTTTCAATATTCAATGCCAATACTTTTCTATTACAAACTTATTATTGCTAGGGCACCAGCTTTAGGGGGCAGCACAACAATCCGGCTGACAATTACACATAGCGTGGTCAGATTCTGCTCATCACATAGTTTGGTCATGGCTCTAACTACCGGTAATCAACCCTCAAAACAAAGTACAGTGATTCAAGTGTCTATACTCTATAGTTGTTTCCAATGTCTACTGGTAGACTCCAGAGGAAGGGGGTAAAGTCCACTCTATAGATTGGTTATTTTGCTTATAGAATCAGCAGTGGTCACAACCAAGGTGGAGGGTAGTGGGAAGGAAGAGTATAAAAAAAATTGACATAAAGTACTACAGGTTATTTGATGGGGGATGCAGGCGCAGTGCATTGCTGGCTTTAACTTTGGTGCGGCTCAGGAAAGATATAATATAGCCAGTTAAACAACGGTTGCGGGTGGACCTCACTAGGCGAATGTTTTATTCAATTGGAACAAAGCTACAAAAATTTTGAATTTTTGTATTCAATTAATGATATATCTGATAAAGACGAGAAGTAACCTTCTCAAAACTGTCTTGATTTGGAGGTTCTTTTGACAAACGACAACAAAAAAGATGTGACAGGATCGGAATTATCTGAGAAAATTTGAAGTTGCATGGGGCGCCAGCAATGTTTCCTCTAATCTGTGCGCGTGCGCACAGAGGTCGCAAGGCAAGCGCACAAAGGAAAAAATGGAGCGCACATAATTTTTGAACATTATTTCCATTGCTTTCATATCATTCATGTACTTACTGCACAGAAGTTGACTTTCTATGTACAATTTTGCACACAAGAAATTTCATGCACACACGTACTATAAAAAAATTAGAGGGAACATCGGGTGCCAGAATAGCTAGCGGGTTGTCATTGTCAATTTCAATTTTGAATTCTTTGTGATGATGACTGCACTTGAAATGAAATTATTTGCTACAGGCAAAAGTATTGGTATCAATTTAGGCAATACAATTTCATCCCAGCATTGGTTTTGGCAATACTTCTGTCATACAGTATTGTATTGGCAATATACCTTTTAGCAGTATTCTTAACAACCCTGACCCAGGATGCACAATCTAATTAAGTCCAAGCTGGAAACATCAGCACATTACATTCAAACAACACAAAATGTACCTCCAAGGTCCTCATCCAACGTGGAAACAACTACCAGTGGAGACGAAGGACCAGAACCATTTCTGGTAAGTGCCATGACTGAAAAGCTATATTCAGTTCCAGGTAATAAATCTAGAAAAACAACTAACTGATATAAGCAGGTAAGCAGCAACACAGCATAACAAGTCAATTTAGTTCTGGATTACTCCCAGGTATCGCACACACCCATACTCAGGTCGAAACTGCACATAAAGCAAGGGTTGGAGTGAATGTGTTAAGCTCATATTCCATGACCTTGCGCTTCAGAAAGCACAAAATTCAAGCGTGTATCACCAGTCTTCCAAAGCCTGAATAAGGTAAAGTCACAGCATCTGATGATGGAACTGAGACACATTGCAGACCTCCACAAAACCAGCATCTCAGATATGTATCAACAGTTACCTGTTTCACAAATGCATCCATCAGCCATAGCTGATCCTGCCATTTAGTTGTAGTGGTACACAGGCCAGTCTTATACCTGTGTGGGGCCCTGGGGCACCTGGCGGCCTGTGGGGCCCTAGATGTGAAGATCAAATGTTGACAAGCAAAATAGGTCATCTCCAAACGTTTTTGGATGTTGACAAGCAAAAAACGTTTTTGGGCGTCGACAAGCAAAAAAGGTCATCTCCAAACGTTTTTAGGTGTGTTGACAAGCCAAAAAATTTGCGTGCGGCACAGGGCCCCTAAGATGCGCGGGGCCCCGGGCACTGTGCCCGATTTTTAACACTTAAAGATGGGCCTGGTGGCACATGTTTGGAACACTTTGCCAACATGTATTAAGTTGTCATTATCTCATAAGACATTCAGACAACGATCAATTGCTTATCTGTTTTTCTTCAATGTACAGCAATACTTGAACACTTGAAACAATATTGCATCTCCATTAATAATGTTCATTAAGCACATTTCATACGTGTTACTTATTAAATCATATCTGTAATAATAGCAAAAATAAAATTAATAGCAATAAAAATAAAAGCAATAATAATAATAATAATAATAATAGTTCTCATCACAAAAATACAAAAGATTGCACGAATTAAGAACCATGTTACTACAACATACCCATGAAACTGATCGTTCTTTGACTTGCATCAGTAGCAGTCACGCTCATTCTGGAGGTTTCATCTTCCGTCTGCTTGTGTTCGATCCGATAACCAGTCAATAAACCATTTACATGATCATCTGAAGGTGCATTCCAATGCACAATAACGCTCTGAAGAAATCAGTTCAACAATAACGAATGAACACACAGCGGTCACAGTTGTAGCAGTCACTGTCCCTGCTTCCAGCAGGAAAAATGAATCGTAGATGATTTGAAATAAATTTCATAGAAATGATGTCAAAAACACAAAGCAGAAATATAGAAAAATTTGGTGAAATGTATAAAACATCCAAAATTTAAAAACCTTAACCTTTTAAAGGGGGAATTAAATTTTTAAAGTCATCCCGTGTCGGGGGAATTAATTTTTGGAAAAGGCGTTCGTATGAAAACGTGAACATATACGTTATAAACTTACTATATTTCAGGCTATATAGAAGCTAGAAAGATGCGGTTTGCACCGTTGTTGAGCATTTTTATTGCTCTTTCTATCCATCCATGCCAAAAAGAAAAAAGTTGGGGGTAGGGACCACTCTACACCCCAAAATCGGACCCCTCCCCAACATTTTGTTCAAATTTTGATCAAAGGTCAATAGCAAAACGTCTTCAGCGGTAAACCCCCAAATGTGAGCGATAGAGTTCTAGAGGAGTGTAATTGGAACAGAATGGTGCAAAAATTTTGAAGATCGGACCATATTTGGGGTAGTTATGGAGTTTCATACCCAAGTACCAATTGCTTGCTGAAATGACAATTACGCGAACGAATTTTCAATGTGAAAAACCGAACAACTTGGTATATTTCAGGCTATATAGAAGCTAGAAAGATGTGGTTTGCACCATTGTTGAGCATTTTTATTGGGCTTTTGAACCATCCATGCAAAAAAAATTTTTGGGGGGTAGGGTCCACTCTACACCCCAAAATCGGACCATCTCCGACAAAAAATTTTCAAAGCTCAATAAAAAAAAATTTTCAGCGGTGATCCCCCAACTGTGAGCAGGAAAGTTGTTGGGAGGTGTAATTGGAACAGAATAGTGCAAAAATTTTGAAGATCGGACCATATTCGGCGTAGTTATGGCCTTTCTAGCCTCCGGCTGAAGATTTTTCCTGTACATTTTCCAGCCTTGGTCAGTCTACAGTCAATGTCCCTTGCATATATAGTCAGCATTATCGAAAACGGTGCTGCCGCCTATCGAATAGATGTGAACTAAATCGGTTGCTGCGTTGGATTTTTGAAAATCGTGCAGGTCCGCAGTACACAGTCGCTTATACAGAGCGCCGTTTTAAGACGGCTAACGCCGTTTGGTCAAAGCTTTCCGCCGCCGTCTTAAAACGGCTAACCCGAGGAAAAGGTTAAACATTCTTTTCAATAACTTTCAAGGACATAAATTTAAAAGTCCTTCCTCACAAACAAAAATATCAAGAAGCCAAAAACCCCATAAAAACCCTGCTTTGTGTTTTGCTCACACCTGTGAAAAGTTCCAACATGCCATCAAAACATTCTGTGAACACCAGAGATTATATATGGTGGTGGCTCCTCTGTAAGTTAAGATGAAAACAATGACTTGGCAGGGCAATATGGCATTTTGTTTGGACTTTAGTCAAGCTCAGCTTTGGCCTAACTCTCTCTCTCTCTCTCTCTCTCTCTCTCTCTCTCTCTCTCTCTCTCTCTCTCTCTAGGAGGTTACTATAAAATTAATTGTAATATTTATATAACAATATATATATTTATATAATTAATAGTAATATTTATATTAACAGTAATATATATATATATATATATATATATATATATATATATAGAGAGAGAGAGAGAGAGAGAGAGAGAGAGAGAGAGAGAGGCAGGCTGACTAGATGTATCATCAGCTTCTAAACAACCGAGCCAATGAGACATCTATAAATTAAAGTGTACTCTAAAAATGTATTTAAACTCACGGTAGCACTCTGAACATCAGCAGACACATTCTCTGGAGAACTGGATGGAACTGTGGAAGGGAAACAATGAAAGAGCATTTAGTTTCAGCTCATTTTTTTTTAAATATGAGCTTAAAAATAAGCATAATCCAAAAAACAACTCATCTAAATACATGATTTAACTCCACTCAGGGGTTAGCTATGTTAACTACAACATCATATTAAAATTTACAATCAAAGTTTCTTACCAGCACAGATATAGTTAATATTATATGAAAAGCTTATTTGCAAAACACAAATTTACTGTTGTTGGTTTGGCTCACAATAGTCAAACAAAAAAGACCAAAATATTGATTAACACAAATGTATTCAAATGTAGGCTCAACAAATTTACACAAATCAATGTTCTACTGTAATCTGCCACACAACTGTGCATGTATGTAAATTATATCTTACTTTAGGCAAATTGCAACTGCTCATAGCAAGCAATTTATATATAGAAACCTTCATTATCACAATAAAATCAAATGGAAAACTTACTGTCAGAATATGTCTGGCAAAAAACTTCGTCTGCGCTCATTCCCAGACCAATACTGTTGAGTGCCGCAACCCGTATACTGTACTGGCGAAATTTCCTCAAACCAGCAAGCGTATAGGAGTTGATCAAGCCAACAACAATTTCTTTCTCAAGAGATTCATCGCTGATTTCATAGTAATATAATTTATATCCAGCAACTGGAGATGTCAAATTATTTGGCCGGCTCTCCCACGATGCAGCAAGTGATGTGGAAGAGAGTGGAATGACCTGGAGATCAACTGGAGCATCTGGAACTTGCTCTATTTTGTTAACAGCAAGCGACATCAATAATAACACATTCATATCAATTTAATCAATTCAATCAAATCAGACTTGCCTCGATGCTATGACGTCAATAAAAGCAAAATTAACTACATAAAAAGTGATAAGCAGTGTTTTGTTCGTTCCATTAAAATTTTCATTTAAAGTCAATGAACAAATTTTAATTAAAGATCTTATTTATAAGATTAAGTTATCTGCACCAATACCAAACATAAAAACATTAAGTCTAATTCAATGTAGAAGTGTCCTTGCTGAAGTACGTTTCTGGAAGACAGATCAACTGCATCAATGATTTAAAAGATTTTTTGGATGTCAGAATTGGTAACATCTTGAAAAATATCTGAGAATATCTACTATATGAATAAAATATAATCTGTCATTTGCAAGAAAATATGAAGACAATATTTACCTTCATCCTGAGTTGTCACTGCAAATGGACCGGCAGTCTGGCCAAAGCCAATGCTGTTGAAAGCTCGTACCTCAAACATGTATTTGCAAGAGGGCTTAAGATGCTGTATATTTGCTTCCAATGCCGTAGTGTTCAATTCTCTCTCCCTAATAAACATGAATGAAAACAATTCATCATATCATATGAGTAAGTGCAAAAATTGAAACTTGCACCATGCATTAACCTTGGACACAATGCTTATGACCTCATCCCACTCACATCATCATCACTATAATCATAACCATAATCATCATCTATGCTTGAAGTTTTATCATAACTTTCCCTCCTCGTCCTCCTCCTTCTCTTCCCGATTGCTACCACAACTAAAAGATCACGCCAGAGCAAAATAATTCATTTTCAACATACTGAACCCTTACAATATAAAATCGTTCATCAATCATCAGCTGAGATGTGGATTTATATAACAAATGCACTGCCTCAAAAACACGATTTTGCATCATGGATAACAAATTTTGAGTCTATTTTTCAAACACCCATTTTCAGATCATTCAAAATTGTAGAGAAATAGCTGTTAGAACCATAAAATAACACGTGAATGATAACCAAATGCAGGAACGATAAGAGGCCAAAACACCATAGTTATATAAGCAAATATCCAAATTCACAAGGTTTACAATAAGAGAGAAATAACAGAGACACAGAGAGAGAGAGAGAGAGAGAGAGAGAGAGAGAGAGAGAGAGACAGACAGACAGACAGACAGACACAAACACAGAGAAATAATATAGATAAAACAGAAGCACCGGTAATAATAGATCTCCCACCAACTTGAATTAAGCTTGATGGCTATCAACGTTTTATTTATTACTTAGTTCTCAATGCAGGTATTATGTTGCATTAAAATCCAGATGATTGCATTACCATGCACCATTTATATTAAGGAAACTCTTAGATGCATCATGTCGTTATACCTTACTGCCCCAACTTCCTTCCAAGAGACAATATATCCACGAACATCAGTCAAGCTGTAAGATTCCGGCTGTTTCCATGACAACGTAACAAAGCGAGTTGAAATGATGACTGCCGATAGGTCCAACGGCTTAGAAGGAACACCGCTCTGTGCCTCAGAAGCAGCTATATATTTATATAAAGCATGATAAATTGTTTACTGCAATCAGTTTGCACTTAAACTAATGGCCACTCTCAGTCCCAGAGCTCTGTTAAAGCACATAATGTAATAATCATCTAAGCTGGTAAAATGTCAGTATGATCCTACTTCAGGTGTGCTCAGTCAGCAAGGTAAAGCAAAATACTGTACAGGCTGCAAGAAAGCCATCAGGACTCGATGCAAAATATCTAAATCAAAATAACTAAAGGAAAACCGAGAGAATATACCAAATATTTCTAATGCAAGCAGGTGTGACCTAAATGATCTCCAGACAACCGAAAATCCTTACTTGGGATTTTACGATCAGCAAGCGATGGACCCGTAGAAGCATTAAGCCATAACTCTTTACATTACCTCAAAATTTGTGTAAATTATGTGAGAAATGGGCAAATCATTTGCAAAAATACTACAGTAATATAACTGCACAATCTTTTAACCTTTTCCAAGGGTTAGCCGTTTAAAGACGGCGGCGGAAAACCATGACCTAATGGCGTTCGCCGTTTTAAAACGTTGCGCTATATAAGCGACTGTGTACTGCGGACCTGCACGATTTTCAAAATTCCAACGCAGCAACCGATTTAGTTCACATCCATTCGATAGGCGGCAGCACCATTTTCGATAACGCTGACTATATATGCAAGAGATATTGGCTTTGTAACAACCAAGGCTGGAAAATGTATAGGAAAAATCTTCAGCCGGAGGCTAGAATGGCCATAACTACACCAAATATGGTCCGATCTTCAAAATTTTTGCACTATTCTGTTCCAATTACACATCCCTAAAACTTTCTCGGTCACAGTTGGGGGGTCGCCGCTGAAATTTTTTTATTGAGCTTTGAAAATTTTTTGTCGGACATGGTCCGATTTTGGGGTGTAGAGGGGACCCTACCCCCAAACTTTTTTGCACGGATGGTTCAAAAGACCAATAAAAATGCTCAACAATGGTGCAAACCGCATCTTTCTAGCTTCTATATAGCCTGAAATATACCAAGTTGTTCGGTTTTTCACATTGAAAATCCGTTCGCGTAATTGTCATTTCAGCAAGCAATTGACACTTGGGTATAAAACTTCATAACTACCCGAAATATGGTCCGATCTTCAAAATGTTTGCACCATTCTGTTCCAATTACACTCCTCTAGAACTCTATCGCTCACATTTGAGGGTTTACCGCTGAAGACGTTTTGCTATTGACCTTTGATCAAAATTTGAACAAAATGTTGGGGAGGGGTCCGATTTTGGGGTGTAGAGTGGTCCCTACCCCCAACTTTTTTCTTTTGGCACGGATGGATAGAAAGAGCAATAAAAATGTTCAACAATGGTGCAAACCGCATCTTTCTAGCTTCTATATAGCCTAAAATATAGTAAGTTTATAACATATATGTTCACGTTTTCATACGAACGCCTTTTCCAAAAATTAATTCCCCCGTCGGGGGATGACTTAAAAAATTTAATTCCCCCTTTAAAAGGTTAAGGAAAAAAGTGTGTCTTATAAGTGAGATAATACAGTACATATAACTGCACAAAACTCATCCTCAGCACATTTCATCACAAAAAGGACTTTCTCACTGCCCATTCAACAAAACACTCAATACATGCACGCAACCAATCCCAATGCAACCACAAGAAATTCAAACAAACACACACGTGCGCGCCCATGCACACACACCACCATTTACCAACAAATGACATCATCGGAGACCCCTGTGAAGCGCTTTTGACTATAGCCTTAGCTATGCGCATTGCGCTATATGAAATTGTCAGAATTAATAATGTGAATGTCCAGCCAGGGGTCAGCAGATCTGCTGTGTTCCATAATCCGTATGAAGGCCTCAATATGTTCAAAATCTTTTGTGTTAAGAAAAGAGTCTATATTTTAATTGAGGCTGGTCGAGGCTGGTCACAATAGGATAGTAGAGAAGAGGGAGGGGCTAGAAGAGTTTCCTTCACCCAATGAGAAGGATCCAATACGTGGAGTGGCAGGCGAAGGAGATATTCGTCTTCTATATCTCGGCCTGAAAGGCGAAAATTAGGGTTCTTACAAATACAACGAAGAACGGGAGAACTCACTGAAGAGAATAAAAATCGGAAAGTTCATCGGAACTTGGGTAAAGGAATAAACATTAGAGGATTACGTCTGAAGAGTGGGGCGTGAAAGTCAAAGTACGACACGAACTCACTGGGTTGTCACAATCGAGGGACAATCGATCGTCGTTTATTCATTCGTGAAGTCGAGGACAGTTAGAGCGAGGGAATCTTCCTAGTTCCTTCGAAGGACGTCTACGGCCGTTCCATAATCATCCGGAAGTGCATGGATTTACATCCCAGAACACGGACTGCTTGCTATCTGCCTATCGAAATCCGAAGGAAGATCCACGAGAAGGGACTCTGCTATGGAGGAATCATATCCGTCACCTGCAACTGGGGAGGGAAGTGACTGAATTCGATTATATTGAATTGACCAGCCTCTAGGTAGGATAAGGATAGACTATCATTTAAATGTATTATTAGAGACGCTTTGTATTGTATGTGTGTACGTTGAAGGAAGGACTTATTGTTTTTCTTAAATATTTGAAAATACCACATCAGTGTTATTCTTGCATTTTCTCGGTAGATATTTCTCATAATTCGCATTAAAATAGCCAGCCGTAGCATTAACGATCAACATGTCTTGGTTGGGGTAAGTTAAGCTGCCCTTGACCTTCACAATCCGTTAATCAGAGTTACATCATATAAATAGTTCCATCCAGATCAAGTAAAGGCCTTGCACAGTCATTTTCTTCACATGCCAGCAATTCTTGATGCATTCATCAGATTCTATTCACTCAATGCATCCAAACCATCTCAATTTGACTTCAAAACATTATTTCAATACTGTCAATCATTCAGCAAATTTCATCATTTAACCGCACTACATAACAAATCACACATAATTTACATCATACCGAGGTCATACAACACCAACGAACATGTTTTATGTCAACTTTTTTTCTCATAAACATTTAATCCTATGAGCATTGCACCAACTGTAAGTTCTACCACAGACAGAGACGGAAATGGCAGCTCGTTTTACCTTGACCTTGTTCCTCAACGACCTTCAACCGAACACTGGCCTGCGCAGTTCCAGCCTTACTGGTTGCCATGCACTGGTACATCGCTTCGTCTGAAGAAATCAGCCCCAGCAATCTCAGGTTGTGCCCATCTACCACCTGAACATAGTCATCTGGTACCACAGCCATGCCGTTTCGGTACCACTGGACGCTCGGACGCGGATTCCCATAGATGACACAGGCAAGTTCCTGATCGCTCCTGAGTTTGGCAAATAACTTTTTTGGCACAACTTGTACTTTTGGAGACACTGAAAAAAGCATACGCAAATAAACATGCACAAGACAACCAGATTTCATCAAACCAAAAACAAAAAATATGGTTACATGAATTTAAGAAGCTTAAACAATAAACAACAAAGCAGCAAATTACTCTAATAGTTCTTCCTCAATAACTATAATACTGTCATGTACTGAAGATAGAATAATGACCACATTCACAAACTGTTCTCTGTTTCAACCACTGCAGTTTGAGAATGTATTGAGCCACAAAAATTATCAATGGAATGATCAGATAAGCAATAAATGTCTAGAGTTAAACTCGGGCAAAGTTCAACTGGTGGAAATGAGGTTTCAGACTTTCAAGTTGAATTAATATGTAATGGTGTTTTTTGAAAATAAATCCTTGATTGATTAAAAAAGTTCACTCAAATTTTAAAGAAACATCAGAATCTCAATTCAAATAAAACAAAACAATTACAAAAACCTACGAGGCTCCTTCGCAAAAACTTCTATTATAGGCCGATACCAGCACCACCTTCAGTTTAAAAGAGTATATATGAATCTGACACTGTAGCAAACTTTTAACTTACAAGTAATGAACTCTGCTATTGCAGAGCCCTGGATTTTCAGGAAATTTAAAGTTGGAAGACAGAATATATAGAATGCAAATTGCTTCTACAACTCATGATTCTAAAAACAACATATTGTTTAAAATTCTGAAAAATGAAAAGAACTAATTACATGCACACACACACACACATATTTTGTTGAATGGCTTACCCTGAACGCTAACTACAGCACTGGCATCAAGTACATTCTCAAGGTTGCTGGCTCGACATGTGTACAATCCACCATCATCTTCCTCTATGCGGTTAATTTTTAGGTTTCCATCACCGGTCAGAGAAAATCTCTCATTTTCAAAACTGCAAACAATACACTAATATTACAACAAACCATTATTCTCTAAGATTTTTTCTTTTGATGGTAGGAACTTGCCTTGATAAGTCATAATCAAAGCTAATAGAATTACCAATATTTTAGGTCAACAGTTACATCACAATGATGATGATGATGATGAATCAACTCAACAAAGCCTTCAGTTTTGGTACCTTAGATCAACGTTAACGCCATTTCTAAGCCAAGAAATTGCCGTTCTCTTCCCATTTCGGTCTATGCCATTAGCAGCACAGTGCATTATCAGACCATCGCCTTCATTGATGACACTATCCTTCGGTGTTACCACAAACTGCGGCAACATGTCTTCGACGGTTGCTAGTTAAAATAAAAGCAAAAAAAACTGAATCAAGTGACAAAATCAAATAATCATACTAAAATATTTAAGAAATAATTATATTAATGTCCTCTATAAAACAAGCAAATCACATTTCAAACATACATACACTGTACAAAATGAAAATAAATAATAATAATAATAGAATATCATTAAAATAATGTAAAATAACTTCTTTCTTATTCTTTCAGGTGCTCTGTCCAGATGCAGGGTCCATACTCCAGCGTCACCACTCCTTTTTATCTTGAGCTTTTTTCTTCAGGGCTGAATGCTACTTGTTTTTTTCTGTAGTGTCGAACATCCACTCCAGCCTCGATGCCTTTGGTTGCCCTTTCTGTGCTTTCCCCTCCATCTTCCAATCTAGTATTTCTCTTAATAGGCACGTTTCTTCCCTCAAAGCATGAGCCATCCACTTCTTTTGTAGCGGCGTGAAATCTAGCTACACATTTTGATAGTCGTTTGTGCTAGTCAAGAGCTCCTCGGCAGCTCCCTCATCGGCTTGGCGTTACATCACTCGTAGTTCAGTTGTGTGTGACAGCCGATGAGGAGGTCCATCTCGTCGTTCCCAGCAGCGAACTCTTTTATTAACCAATAATAAGCAAACAATACAATCATAGAGCCAATCGGCTAGGTTAATTGTCACTCATCTAGCCTAACGAATTACATATCAATCTATATTTAGTGTAGACAACATGAATCCCTAATGGTTAAGAACTTATTGGACCTACCTCATTAGCCTGGTGATTGTTAAGGATGAAGGGACAATGGGTGATGACTACAGGGTTTCCCCTGGGCTATTGATAGTTCTGGCTATCATGTACTATAACACCTTGACTTTTTGACATAAGTAGAGGTGCACCGATTATCAGCCAACAGTGATTAATACACAACTAATACACTAATTCAGTGTATCATGAAGTAAATGTTTTTGGGTACATTCTAATTTAATTTGTTGACTGCTGTCTAACCGTTCTTCAATTTGTGTAGTCTCCCGGCGAGGGTGAATTATGGATGATGGAATGACACAATAGCATTTGTCAGATTCTATTTGACAATACGTTACACTCGGTTATGGACAAAGAAACGTTCAACAAATCAATAATTGGTAATGGGCCAATTGTTTTGTGCATCTCTAATTATAAGCACACAAGGTAGAGAGGCTTACAACGTAATGCTTATCCCAGCACCACTTTGACACTCACGTAATTCAACAGATTGCTTGAGAAAGCCAATGGCACTATCTTTTGACATGTCTGCACTGGTAGCTCTGCACCGATATCTGCCAAGGTCACGAGACAGAACGCCTCGAATTTCCAGCACTGAACCACGCCCCTGTTCCATCGGATGAATGAAGTAGTTGATGCCCTGAGGGTCCAATTCCTGATCGTCCTTAAGCCACTGGATCTGAGGCAGCGGAGCCGCTCTGATCAGACAAGTGAACATGATTACGTCTCCGAGTCTAGCGGAGATGTTCTGTGGCTCCACTGCGAAGGATCCGTCCAAGACTAAAAACCATGACACAGCAAAGTGGGGCTTTTAAAAAAGAATGAAACATATTCAACTCACGACAATTTTTAATATTCATCAAAACTACAGCAAAGTGAAATGAATAATTCTTATTAATATGGTAATTGTAGGACCAAATAAAATGCTCTATCACAGCTGATTATCAGTGTAAACATCTAAGCATAACGAAACCCAGAAAACATTCTCTTCAGTATTATTCTTCATTACACTAAAACACATCTTTTTAGTAGGTAAATTATCAATCAATCAATCAATCAGTCAGTCAATCAACTTCTAAGCACCATTATCATAATGCCTACACACTTTTCATAACTTTAGTTTCCATCATAGTAATCCATAAGAAAAGTCTGTGACATGTCTCACACATTATGATTTAATGCTGAAACTCAACAGCCAACAAGTTTGTCTGTGAAGATTAACTGTCACAGTGATGACAAATGTTTTGACCAACCAAACATTCACACTGCAAAAGCAGCACTTGTTCAAATTTTGAGTTTCCATTCATATTTCAATTCCACAGTTGCATCATAGTATTGTCTTTCTGTCTGTTTTATTCATATCTGTTGCCTGTCTCTATCTACTGGTACATAAGGCTCAGCCAAAAAGGCCAAGAGATCATTTTATTAAAGGACCTTACAACAGCAAATATATCAGACTAATCCAGTCATTAAACTACCAGTACTCAGTCATGAAACCTGGTGCGGTCAGTGTTAAATAAAGCATCACTATATAAAGAGTTCAATAGTGTGCTGGCAACCAATAACCTGCTCTCATATGGCTGGTCTGATTAACATTGCAGTCACTTAATTTATAATAGAAAAACAGGGCAACCTTCACTGATGTGTCAATATAAGCAAGTTATTTCTGTAATCAATTTTGTTATATTGAGGCTAAACAGCATAAGAGCAGTAAATTCCAAAGTAGCACAGTGCAGTCAGAAGACAAGCATATTGTTATTTATGTTGCACTAAAATAATTCACTAAAGAAATTCAATATATTAATACTGCACTATAATAATTCATTCAATTAGCAATTAAAATAATAAAAGTCTCAAGCATCAATACCTTTAGAAGACAAAATTTAAGATATCTAGTCAACCGATGCTAATTAAAAGTCATCACCATCAACTAGTCCAAGCATTTCGTGTAATGAACTCATTGATAAATGCCTATTGCCATAACTTTTATGACTATTATTCACATGATGAGGAAGGAGGGGTCCCCACCCTAAGGCAATTCCAATTATTGGATCATGCCACCTATACAGCTAAGACAAGTGAGGTGGTTGGTTTCCCGTGCACAGACAATTCAGCATCAACTTTTTAGGGGTTAACAATTTGCTCAGATCCCTACATAATGGTTTGGGTCAGATTCAAACTCATCACACTTCGACTGCATGGCAAGAATCCTACCACTACTCCACCATGCCCTTTAATCACATAAGAAACATACATGTACAAGTTTCAACATACAAGCCAATTGAAGATTGGCGCTTCTGCTCCTAATGGAACCTATAGAGCTGACCGTTGCTATGCACCAGTAAGTTCCCTCCTCTGGAGAATTCAGAATCAACAGAGATCCATTGGATAATAGTTGTCTAAAATAAAAATAACTCTCATTCAGCTCCTGTAAAAACAAATAGTCTATCAAAATTTTCAACATTCTAAAATATTATTAATTTCAAACTTTCTTCCAATCACAGGCATTCAAATGTGTAAGTGGAAAATGAAAATGCAATTCTGTTGTCAAACAAAGCTTGAACTTTATGTTCTGTATGTTAGATCATCCAAAGAACTCAGTACTAGAAAAATCAAGAATTAACAAGCATTTCTTCCATCACGGCCTGTTTAACTGGTGTCACTCTCACTTTAGAGATGTTCCCAAACCATTCGTGTTTTCAATAATAATATAAAAAGTAATATATAATTATTATTATTACTATCATTACTACAACTGCCACTACTACTTGTACTACTACTACTACTACTACCACTACTTTGTTGCAGACCCATCACAAAGCCACATACTCAGGCCACCAGTCTTTTACAAGATTACTCAACAGGTTTTTAGAGGTCAAATCATGCAGGTTGTGTGCAAATTTCAATACATAAAAAAGTAAGTAACTTTTCAATCTTTATAATGGCCCAAACTCCCAGTGATTTCATTACCATTAATATCCTAATCTGCCTCTCGTTTTCTTCTAAGACTAAGCAAAGCCAAAGTTCATTTTTATTTAGCTAAATGGCACCTTTGCTCATCAGGTAAAGCAGTTTATAACAAACAAGTTTAAATAATGCAAAACTTGTCTGAAAAATCAAACCAAATAAAAAACACTTTCAGCAAAATGTTACATAATAAGTTCAAACTCTGTGTTCAAGCATTACATTTACTGCTAGCAATTTTCCAGATTCAAAGACACCAATACACAATGTACAGTTTGCTCGCAAAAAATCTGTGGATTTTAAAAACAGGAGAAGGTTACATCTAAATAATGGTTCGACAGCACAGACTGTTTGCTAACATAGGATAGTCGCTTCACCCAGTACAATATTCTGATTCAATAATCTTCACCTCCATCTACACTGACAAAGCAGATGATCTATTCATCACTGATGGTGATAAGATTTTTCTGATTTTAAGGGAGTGAACAGAGACCAGCAGGATCAGCAGAACTGAAGACGTTGTGCCAACGTCTAAGAAAAGAACTACAAAGCCACAAGAAATAGATCGATGTATGTATGGTCAAACTAACTGCAAGGAACACCCAAGAAGCAAGCTGCACAACGCTGTTACTGTTACTTCAACAAAACATGTATCTATGCAACAGAAGCGGCAGAACAAGGCAGAAATTCTGCATCAAAGAATTCCTTTGGAGTTCAGGCAGGTATAAAATTACATTCATTACACAGACATAATGAAATGTACATATACAGACACAGACGTCAATATACAGACGTCACTTGAGGCAATATTTGCACATTTTACTACAGAACCTGTATATTCAATAGCCTTTCTGCTGCTTATTTAACTTGATTCACTGTTATCTGCAAATTTAGAACAACTGTAGCAGATGTGGCCAAATTCAGTCAACAAATATGGCCAATGTGTCTAACCAAAAATATGGTCATGTTTAGTTACTGGTAATAGGTACGACCAAAATGGTGAATAGGAAAAAATTACCAATATCCAGTTAGCAAAGAGGGACAAATAAAAATTAAAATAACGACTTCAGCCCTCCTAGTTAAAAAATCTTTACCAAAAAATTAAAAACATACAACCAATTTAGCCACGAACAGAGCTAACAAACTGCAAGCAAAGTGATTGAGCACCTTTACCTGGAACTACTGACTGACACAATTTCGTTGTCCTTTGTCCACTGAATTTCAACTGCACTTTCGCTAGTTTGCACTTGACAGTGTAGAATAACCGAGTTACTTGGGATAGCAACTGTATCCAACGGTTCAAGTACAAAACTGAGTTCATCAACATCAGATTCATGATCCACTTCTGAAAGCAATAATGAGGAAGACAATGTAAAATGTACAGAAAAAAAAACGGCAAAAAAGAGATTATTTTCAAGAATAAAATTCAAACAAATTGTAACAGAAACTTTTTTTACTCGTTCCGCTCAGCAAATTTTGTTTCAAGTGAGATTACTTCTGCATCAAATGTGTACATCTGATTTAAGTATCATCTGTTGGCGAGAACAGACAATATTTAAGGACCTGTACAATTATTATTTTTTAAAGATAAACAATTAACAAATACTTGAAAAATTAAGACAAAGCCAAGTTACATATTGGATAAGATTATGCCAGTCTGACTTCATGTCACTATTGACTAAATATCTGAAGGAATTTGTGAATTTTCCTTTAAAGACAAATGTTATTTTCATGCATTTGTAAAAAAATATGTGGTCACTTGTTGTCAAAGTTAACTGCAGATATGCAGATTAAAGTCAGGGCCGGAAGTTTGCACTGGCACCAGGAAACCTCAAAATCAGCAAATGCTAACAATTTCAGTAAAAGCCACAAAATTCAATAAATGTGCAAACATAAAATATCAGATTTCATGTGGCAAACACATCATGAGCTGCTGCAAATGTTGAAAATCTACTTCCGAATAGTGGCACCTGATTAACTAAACTGTCAAAGCATTTCAAGAAAATAATCAAAAATACCTACTCACAACAGTCTTGTTAAGTCTAACCACCTGTTTTCATCTTCCAACAAATATATCAATGCTCTGCTAAATTACAAGGCTACTGGATAGGCACATTGTTTAATGTCACAGTGACTAGCTACATATGACTGCATGCAGAACTCAGACCTCAGTTAAGAAGTGGACTTGTCAATGCCAGAACACTTTCACAAGTTTAGATAGTTTAGATATGCAACATTTTTGCAAGTATTACAAGGAAACAGCTTTGTGCATAAAAAAATTAAAATTTGTATGCTAATTCAAATCTCTGTAAATCACAAAGAAATCAAATTTGCAGTAAAATGTTCTGTTCATAGAAATGAAAAATTGTAAACATTGATTAAAATGAAAATCAATTAAACTTGCTTTTAAAGCCCACAATAAGACCGAAATGATTCAGTCTTGATATAAATCGATGCACCTAGAATACAACTTTGTCAACTCTGATCGTAAATTCATGCAGAATTTCCAGTTCTTTTTGCAGATACCATTGGTACAGCATCATTTTTGATTGGCAGTTAGTTATATATATATATATATATATATATACACACACACATACAGGGTGAACAAGTAAAAACTGGACCCCTTTATGATATTTAATATCTCGGCTGTGTGTGTAGCGATTTCAATAAAATTTATAGGCCATATACCGGGGAATGTTTCTGATGTAATTGCCAAATTTCATGCTGATATCTTTAGTATTTGCTGAAATATGGCCAAAAAACTAAAATACCATCATGGATAAACTCTGAAAAAGGTGGCTAACATGGTATGGACAAGTAAACAGGATGGAAGGCTCCAGACTTCCCAAAAAGCACTCTACACATACAAGGAAGGTAAAAAAAGGACGAGGCAAGCCCAGAAAAAACAGACAGACAAAATAAAAGATCTCAAAGAAAGACAGCTGACAATTGTAGAAGGAAGAAAACTAACATTTGACAAAAAGTCTGGAAATGTTTTCTGACTAGCTATTGCCACTAAAAGTTGGCAGAGAGCAATTATGATGATGAGTGTGTGGACTAGGCACCAATGAGAGAGGTCATTCATTGTGAGAACTAGTGGCAATTTACAGTTCAGGCTAGGGAAGTTCATTTGTGGAGGCTATGATGGCATTTCAGTGAGTGGGCAGGATGGTCAGGTGACCGACTCCCGGTGGATGCCAAATTAAATATGAATAGGAAGGATGATGTGTTCTTGACTGGAATTTTCCTAGAGGATCTTGATTGTAACTAAAAAAAGCAATTTACGTCACCGATTTTCGACAACAAAAGTGAATTGTTCATGATAAAGTATTTTGGCCAATGTATATTATGAACATCTCCAATTTGTAACTTTCTGAGGAAAAAGACATTGAGTACCTACAACAAAAGGGTATTTTACAGGTTGAGCGAAAATGTCCCAAAACCACGTAATGAAGCTCTATCATGGTTGTGATGGTCTCTTTTTCAAATGCACTGCTCAACCATATACCCAAACAGTCCGACTTGGAAACTGGTTTGAAGATTCTCGCCTACCCTTTGTTACAGCCATTCGCTTCATCTACAGCTGGGCTTATAAATTGACATCGATAGAATGGTGCCAACATGAGCTCGGCATGAACACAAAGACAACTCTTGATTGGAATAACTACATGCACGAAGCTATCGCCAATTACTTGATCCAACGCCATGGAGACAAGATTGGCAGGGAAGGGCGAATCATTGAAATTGACTAGTCTTTGTCCAGCAAGCGGAAAAATAACGCAGACCGAGTGTTACCGCATCAATGGATTTTTGGAGGGATTTGTCAGGAGACAGACCAGTGCCTCTTGATGCAGATTTTGGACCGAAAAGCAAGGATACAACACCGAAGACATTAAGGAAGCTGGATTTTATCACTATAAGGTTAATTATAAGTTCAATTTCGTAGACTCCACAACTGGCATGGTTTGAGTTCAAATCGTAGAGAGACTGTGGGGATCTGCTAAGTGGTGTAACAAAAAGCACAGAGGAATGCCTGTCATCACTTGGAATCATATTTAGTTGAATTCATGTGGTGTCCATATATGAAAGGCAATGATCCCTTCCAATCACTACTGGAAGCAATGATGGATTTTTGGCCACCAAAATCTCAAATATGTCTTATAAGTAATGCTCTTATGTGTTACATTATTGGTATGTGACAGCGTGCTCTAAATTGACTGTTTAATTTTGTGGTTGGGATAACAGAAAAAATACCAAAATTTTATTTGCAGTTTTGGGTTTGTCATTTGTATCTGTTGCCTTGGTTGACTTATAACAGTCTATCAAGAGGACTGTAATTACGCGGTACTCCTAGCTGCCAGCTACACTGCAGTAGGCATAGGAATAATAGGACTTCCATTGTAAGCTAAATAATGGAACCTTACAAATGATGGAAGACGAAATGTGGACCAGCTTCAAAAAAGTTTCGAGTACCCCTGCTCCTGTGGTTTATTCCTCAGATGCGTCAAATAAATCTGTAAAAAGCTTTAACTTATCATCACAGAAACACAGTCACATATTCCAAAGCAGCAGCAGCAACCGAGGTAAGGGACTGTGGGCCCAGTCTGCCCACCAGTGATAAATCAAATCAGATCCAAAGAGACTATGAATAGAGAATCAAACAAAATATGCAATGGTCCCAACCAGAAAAGGTACACGTGATTCAAAGAAACTGATCCAGATCCCCTGGCACCAACAAAGCAAAGACAAGGCAAACTGGATTTCAAAAATGGCTATGCCTCTTCTTTTCCATTGTCATTTCTAAATGCATAAACTATAAACAACCATCTTACATTTGACAAAATGAAATTTAGGGTTGTGCAAGTAAAAGCTGCCCAGATAAGCTGATCAGTGTTATTCTTGGCCTTCTTAGGGAGGAATTCCCCCAAGTTTAAAAATCCCCCCCAAAAAATTTCTATATGTTGCATTGGGGGAAGGAAATTTCCCCTCCAAAAGCGCGGTGAGAGGGTTTTTTAATTTTCGGAGAGGGGAAAAATATAAGGGTGAACATTTAGTTTGCTTGTTGTCAGAGAGAGTATTGGAGAAGGACAAGAAGGATATGAACATAAGGAAGGGCATTGATGACACTGGTCAACAAGGTTTTTGTTTCCTGTGCAATTTCTGGTGTTCCAGGTAGATTTTGTCATGCTGATTACAGGAATAATTTTGAAATTTTCCTATCACGTAAGTTTTTTGAGAAAAAGCTGATTTTAAATTTTAAAATTATAAGAATTTTAAAATCGTGGTTTTCGAGAGTTATCTGAGTTATGGGTATTCAGATTAGGCAAGAATCTTATGTGACCGCCATAACAGATGTAATATGCACTGCTGGCTCACTTAACTACATGGATTTTGAAAATTAGTATAATTAGGCATGTCCAGACATGCCCAGACGCGCCCAAACCTGTCTTCAAGACTACATGCCTAGCATGTATTGTTGCTATGGTTACGCAGTCCTATATAAATACCAAGCAGCACTAGAAAACAGCTGCAGTCTTTCTATTTGATGAGATATAACTGTTTAGTTAAAGGCTGTGAATTGAATATATTAACTAATTTAATTAAAGTTTCTGAAATGTCGCGTCGATGTCGCAATAGCAGCGACATGTTCTGCTACATCTGTGGAGAGTTTACGTTGAAATCACAGAATCGGAGTATGACAGCAATCATAAAGAAAGGACATGAGTTATACTTTGGATGCAAAATTGGCGACCAGGACAAAGTATGGGCACCTCATATATGTTGTTCATCTTGTGCTACCAGTCTGCGAGCTTGGCTTGCAGGTAAGCGTCCATCCATGCCATTCGCCATACCAATGATATGGAGGGAGCAGAATAATCATGTAACGGATTGCTATTTCTGCATGACGAATGTTACAGGATTTTCTTCAAAGAATAGGAAGTCGATTGTGTATCCTAACCTTGCCTTGGCAATGAGACCAGTTCCACACGACGAGAGTCTTCCTTTTCCAAACCCCCAAGTTTTGGACACTGGAGGACGAGGACGAGCATGCAGAGACAGATGAAATGCTGCAGATAGTTGATGATTCAGCTACGGAAGACCCAGAGTTGGAGCCATCGACATCCAGCAATCCTCATTTGATTTCTCAGGCAGAGCTCAATGATCTGGTCAGAGACTTAGATTTGTCAAAAAATCAAGCAGAATTGCTTGGATCTAGGTTGCAAGGATGGAATCTGCTCTCTCCAGGGTTGGAGCCATCGACATCCAGCAATCCTCATTTGATTTCTCAGGCAGAGCTCAATGATCTGGTCAGAGACTTAGATTTGTCAAAAAATCAAGCAGAATTGCTTGGATCTAGGTTGCAAGGATGGAATCTGCTCTCTCCAGGTATAAAAATTTCAGTATTTAAGTAAACGGCATGAAGACTTGACTCGATTCTTCAAAAAATCGACAGTCTTACTTTTTTGCATTGACATTGATGGATTGCTTTCTGCTTTCGGCTGTAAGCACAATCCATCCGAATGGCGACTTTTTGTTGACTCTTCGTTGTTAAGTTTAAAGGCTGTTTTGCTGCACAATGGCAATTCATACCCTTCAGTACCCATTGGACATGCTGCTTACATGAAGGAAACATATGAGAACATGCACTGCTATTGAAACACATAGAATACTCGAGATACAACTGGAATATATGTGGAGATCTGAAAGTTGTTGCAATTCTACTCGGTCTGCAGCTAGGCTACACCAAGTACTGCTGCTTTCATTTGCAGTGGGACAGCCGAGCTAGAGATTCACATTATGTGAGAAAGGTCTGGCCACCTCGCAGGGACTTGGTTCCAGGACAGAAGAACGTTAAACATGATCCTCTTGTTGATCCGAAGAACATTTATCTCCCACCTTTGCACATCAAACCTGGGTTAATGAAAAACTTTGTCAAAGCAATGAACAAAGAAAGTGAAGCCTTTACATACTTACGACAGAGGTTTCCACACACCAGTGATGCTAAAATAAAAGAAGGCGTTTTTGTTGGCCCACAGATTCGAGAGATGCTCAAGGACAGTCACTTTCAGGGCCTTCTGCAGGGTGCCGAGCATGTTGCCTGGACAGCCTTCAGGGATGTTGTTGCTAACTTTCTGGGCAACTACAAGGCGCCAAACTATGTTGAACAAGTTGGAAATCTGCTACAAGCTTACAAGTCAATGAAATGCAACATGTCACTGAAGATACACTTCCTTCATTCTCACTTGGACTTCTTCCCGGACAATCTCGGCGCCGTCAGTGATGAACATGGTGAAAGATTTCACAAAGACATTGCCAGCATCGAGAAACGCTACCAAGGAAAGTGGAGTCCGTCTATGCTCGGAAACTACTGTTGGCCACTAATACGTGAAGCACAGGACAGTGACTACAAATGAAAATCTACAGCAAAACATTTCTAATTTTCTCATGTCTTGTCATTATTGCCTAGATCCTTCTGTAGGATTATGTTGCAGAAGACGTTACAATACTAAATGCTAAATTGTCGATTTCTTAAAAACCTTACGTGATACAGAAATTCTAATTACATATTTGTGTTCAGCAAGTCAAAATCTATTAGTTTCACCAAAATTTGTAGAGGAAACAAAAACTTGCATAAAATTTGTTGACCAGTGTGACCTTTTTTTGCTTGTCAGGCTTTTTGGGGAGACAAACCTCCCCCCCAAACATTTCAAACCCCCCCCCCCAATATCAAGGTGGCTAGAATAAACACTGTAAGTTGAGCACAAGCTATTCATAGTCTGGCTAAAATACTGGTAAAGTACTATTTTGAATTTTTTGATATTCTGACTATATAAGCAGCTTCTGAAAATAAAGTAGGTCAAAAATTCAAATGGGGAAAAGCATGTTACTGACTTACAATACAAAGATCAGAAAAAGATTGCAAAAGAAGAAGGCATTTGTAGGTTAAAGCCACTGTTAGGTTTATTTCTATCTATCATCATACTACTACAACAGGCTCCAGGGCATCTTCCTTACAGACCACTAGGACGATTCCTACAGTCAAATGAAAGGAGCTCTGAAGCTAATACTGTATATAGAAGTCCTTGGTCAAGTGCAGGCTAGTCAGACAAAGGTAATCTGGGTAAATCATTGTAATTAACTTTTATATCTAGTAGAAGGCATTGCCACAGGCAGTTCCATTACAGAATCCATAGGGGATTACCTGACATTACAGCAGCTCACAAATGCAATGATTTCATAGTAAATTCTTTTTGCCACTGCAGGCAAACCAATCAGACAGTGTAGTTAAAACTGAACTCATAGAGTTCTCTCTGTCAAGCAATATAGGCTACAAAGCCCTGTCCTGGAAAAGCCATCTTGTTGCTAAATTCTTCTGGCAAATTTCTGATCTATTAAACATTCTATGTAAATGTTTGACTATAATATTAAATCAGCTATTTAACACAACAAACAATTCCAAATTAAAAAAGCAGTTACTCATAAATACAACATTCCCATATGTACCAGTAATAAAAAGCATGCATACTTCAGGAAGCTTCAGATGCTTGGTCAAATCAGTTGCATGGAAGAGAAGAGAATTCTGAACGCTGCAATGGAGGGAACAATGGAGGGAACCTGTCCTCCGGGAAGGCCCAGAAGACAATGGTTTGAAGACATCTGAGAGTGGGTGGGGAGGCGATTCATTCAGCCACAAGACCGGGAAAACTGGAAAAGGATCATTCAACAAGCTGCTGATGATGATACTTCATATAGCAAATGCAGGGATCATAATTATAGCCTACAGTTTTGAATTCATGTGTTGTTTCCAATATTGTAGGTAAAATACAGTGTGCTATAGCAGCTTATACTAGCCACTGTCAGGGTATTGATTGGCTGTCCTCCATCTTAGAATCTGTACTCTGCACCTTCACTGAATCCATGTCCACCTGTCTTCCCATTATGTCCTTGTTCAATTCACTCTCTTTTCCCTTCCCGCTCTTTTGTCTTTGTTTCCCTTTGTCATTCCATCAAGCATGCTTCACTCAACCACTGAGATTCCTTTGCTGGAATGCTCACTGTGCTTGCCTTAGAATCCCATATAAATAGGACCATCCATTTCGAATAAGCTGAAGATCAGTTTAATTTTCACTCATCTGAATCATTCTGGAGAATGACTATAGCCCACAGTTTCACCCCACCCCATATATCTGCCATCCCTTGAACCTTTCCCCCACCCACTTCTCTAACAAAATGCATAATGCTAAGTGCAGAACACTTTGCAAGGTTAACCTCAACTCCAAAGATCTTATATTGGAATTATATGAAGATATGGGTCAGTGATTGGGAATGGACTTCATAAATCTATTTGCTAAAAGGATTTCACATTTACTATGCTGAGTCATGTTATATGGTGCAGAAACTTGCACTATCTCTCTAGTCATGAAGAAAAGCTTGAAGCCCCAGAAATGTGGTCATTTAAGAAATGCTGAAAATATCTTGAACTGAATAGAAAATGAATCAATTAGTACTCGAAATGGCAGCCACACAAAGAAAATTGCTACCTACAATACGTAAAAGACAGCCTCTATTTTTGACATATAATGAGGAAAAACGGAATATTAAACCTGGTAACTACTGGAAAAGATGAAGGTAAATGATCGAGAGGAAGACTACTTTGTCTAGTAGTTTACTGACCCCATAAGGGGTAACTACAGAATTAGAAATCTACAAGCAACAAACAATAGAGAGAAATGGAAGTCTATAGTCGTGAACTTAGAAATACACTATGCCTGAAGAAGATGCTGAGGAAAGTCATAGGTAGCTGACCTGCAGTTTGGGTTCAAAACTGGGGTAGGATGCTCAGATGCCTTATACACATTGAGGGGGTAATAAGTTATCTCAATAGAAATTCATGCACAGCTGTCATTTCTGCTCTTGACATTTCGAAAGCTTTTGACAAAATTAGACACTATGGGCTGTTTTTGAAGCTGATACAAAGGAAAACCCCTTGGTATTTCATTGAAGTTTTACTCAACTGGTATTCCAAATGTAATGTTATGGTTAGATGGGGTAATGCCTTATCAGAATCTTTTACTGTAGTGGCTGGGGTACGACAAGGAGGGGTTCTTTCGCCTTTGCTATTTGCTGTTTATATTGATGATGTAATTGTAAAGTTGCAAAATTCTGGATATGGCTGCTATATCAATGATGTGTTTGTTGGATGTTTATTGTATGCTGATGATATCTTATTGGTGTCACACTCTATATCCGGCATGCAGCACATGCTGGATATTTGCACCAATGACTTTGTGGATTTGGATTTGAAATTTAATGTGAAGAAATCTATGGTGATGAGGGTTGGGACACGTTGCAATATCGCATGTGCTGTATTGGTCCTGGTCTCTGGATGGTGTTGCCTTGCCATTTGTGGATGAAATTAGGTATCTCGGAGTGACACTGAAAAAGGGCAGGCACTTCGGGTTATCTATTTCGGAAGCTAAATTAAAATTTTTTCGCACATTTAATTGCTTGTATAGTCGCAGCAGAGCTGCCGCTTCAGAATTGATATGCGTTAACCTGGTAAAGAGCTATTGTCTACCTATTGTATTGTATGGTTTGGAAGCCACATGTCCAAACAAAAGTACTCTTAATGCTCTTGACAGACTGATTCGAGTAGTTGTGTGCAAAATTTTTAAAACATGTGAGGCAGATAATGTCGAGTATATCAGAGTCCTGACGGGTTTGGATAGTATGCATGCTATTGTAGAAAAGCGACAATCATCCTTTGTTAATAGATATGAGAAGAAGCCACTGTACTTTGCTCAGTGCATTACTAGAATTTGTCTGAGGGCAGAGGCTGTACTGTGTAACGTTTGTTCTTAGTTTATTTGTTTATTATTAGGTTTATTTTATTTATTTTTTATTATTATTTAGTTTTGTTCAGTTGATTTGTGTTTTCCTTGGTTGTGTACTACTGGTTGTGTACTACTTTATGCTGTGCTTGTCACGAATAAAGATGATTATTTAAATAGAAAGAAAAGCAACATTTTGCAGCTTCATAGCTTTATAACACCCATGGCAGCACAATTACAGCATTAACTTAAAAGCAACTCCAAACTACAGTACATGCTTGATTACGACATATTGATGCAATTTGGGCAAAAATTTAAGAGTTTAAAATGTGTCTGTAGCTAAAAGTGAGATCTCCACTGAATTTTACAGAAATTTGCCAATCCATAACAAAACCAACCCACCCCTGTAAATATAGGCACAAAACATATTATATGCTATATATCAGTAAAATGTTACTGAAAAAACCCAATATATATTATAACCATCAACAGAGGCGTAACGACGGAGGGGGTATATCGGTATATATATCCCCAAAAATAGACTACCTTAAAATGTTCAATGCGTTTTTTTAAGGTTTATACCCCACCCACCCCAAAATCACATTATATCCTCAAATCAAATTCCTGGCTATGCCCCTGACCATCAACTAATTCTCAATTTTTAATAATAGTTTTGACATTCAAAATCACAGCATTATGTATCAGTATTTTAAATAGAGATTTGATCCTACTGAACTATTAAAATTCGAGTTCTGTGATCATGTTACATTAATTCACTAAACATAATTAAAATTATATTTTAAACATAACTTTAAACTTTTCATTATAATGATAATTCTGTCAATGAATATTTAAAAGACTGGACAGTCCATATAATAAATGCATCCATGAATACTACATAGAAATTCCTAATTGGTCTATGCATGCTGAATGGACCTTGTGTTAAAATGCATATTTATAACCATTCTGAAGCCAATTGAGCTTGATATAAACTCATTGATATTACAGGCCAAGTTCATTTGGTAAAACACTCCATTATATATATATATATATATATATATATATATATATATATATATATATATATCCATTGGAAAGGTTCAGAGGATGCTGACTCAGATGATCCACTTTCATTCTGCACTCACACTATTTATCAGTTCAAGCTGATCTGATTTTAAATAAGTTTTGGCATTTATGTAATTCTTCAGTTTCACAAGTGTCATTCAGACCCCAAATAACTGCTATGTCAAAGCCAGATGCAGGCATTAATTTCAATTTAACTTCATGACAGAAACTAAAGTGTGCCTCCATTAACTTAGAAATCCTTGACCTACAAATTTAAGGCTATAGCAGTCACTGTATTAACCAATACAATCAAAACACCACCTATATACCTGGTACTATTGCATATCTGACACTTTTATACAGGACTGATTCAATTTCATCTCATCCTTAACATAAGGTTGTTGTAGGCATTTTCAATTCTGATGTAAAACTGAATAAATTCATTTTATGTAATTTTATTCTATGAATATTTTTTACAGGCAAATTATATGATTTCAAAAATAAAATACAGGTCACACTTAAGATGAACAGCTACTGTTAAAAGACAATGGCAACTGTTAGTTAAGAATTATGTTTATCTTATGTTATTTGTGTTTGCAAATAAATGATTTCTATAAATTCATAAAATTCCTAGTTCTGAAACTATGCAAGTTCTAAAAGTTCTAAAAATTTCATCAAGCAGATCACACTGCACACATTGAGCCTCACTAACTGATCAATACAGTTAACATCGATACAGTTAACATCTAAGGGACATCTTGTTGACATCTCTGTCTTTAAAGTACATTGTAGACATGATGTTAAATAATGGAATTTCAGTGCATATACTGAAATCTGAAAAAGATCTCGATTATTGACTATAAAATGAAACAACCCAACAAATACATTTCTCTTTTCCAACCATTAATAACAGTGCTGTGTGTAGCAGGCGTGATATTTACCTATAGTGCTATATAAATTTTAGATATAGTAATAACATCTATCAGGCCTCTGCTAAATCCCATTCAGACGGACAGTGCATAATAAAGACACTGGCAGCAATCCTTCCCTGCTTCAGAAAGGAAAAGACCTAGAAATCTAAAGATATATCGCATAGTGGCAAAACCACATCCAGCTAACAAATGAATTGGCTTCTACTCCAGCCATTCAGAATGGTCGCACGTGGGTCAAATATAAAATCTATTCTCGTGGATGGCTGCAGTTGGTACTAAATAAATGGCAGTCTTGCAATTCCTCCTACAGAATGTTGAAAGAATCAATACCCTGTGCAGGGTGCCTATTGCCAGGACCATTTGACCATTCAGGAAAGCCTCTTGGCCAATCATTTGGCCATTTTCTCATACTCATTAATCGTCTACACAGAATAGACATCTAAAACAGCAGATGGACAGTGGCTACATTCCATAGGTTAGGTACAACTGGCGCCTATTCTGAATAGTGGTGAGCAGCATCTCAACAACTGCCTGCTTTACTATGGTTTTGGTCGATACAGTGATTCTTCGACACTGTTATAATATGAAAAAGCAAACTATAAATCTTAAATCAAATTCTAAAGAAGGCTTGGTTGTAGTCAGCACCAAACATCAAATTATATTTACAATACCCAATTATTAATTATCAAGCAAAATGTCAAGAGTCAACTTAAAAAGTCAAGCAGTGGCTGCAGTTTGAAAAATGAAAATATAGAATATGCAAGGAACTAATCAGAACTATCAGCACCAGAAACCATAAGAACAGTCCAGGCACAGAACACATAGTGGTTAAAATAGTGAATTGAATCACAAAAATCAATAATCAATTAATCAATCAATCAAATATGAATATCATCATCAAATTTCTCCTACTGTTGACATGGGCATGCTCAAGATTAGGAAAGAAAAGAAACTGCTAACAGAGAAATCAGTTGTGCTGTACATAAAGTGCCTCCCATGCAACAGACTGTTAATCATAAACCTCACTATTAATATAATGTAAGTTAAACAGTCCCCAATAACACTCACTCATTGTCTAATATTCACCATTCATCACAACAGGCTACAATTCTAGGAGGTAAGAAGCATATTTTCAGCTAAAATGCTTCTTCCTGGCATCAAATCAATTCTTATTCTCTTCCGCCTATTTCCATCTGTCTAACAATCTATCTCCTTTACTTCTAAGCAACCTACTTTCCGTCCTTTACTCCTTCTTCATCCTTTCCTGTCTTCTTCCAAAACAAGGCACCCTAACTTCCACTAAGTCCATTATTTCACCTCATTTGTCGTCAGAGAGTTGTAGATTTATTCATGAGACCATCTATATTTTAACCTGCTTCAAATGCCTTAATAATTTCCACACTAATCAATACTATGGTCAACATAGCAGTTACCTTCTGACTACATTGCACACAGTACTATGATTTCTCTCTTCTTCTTTAGGTGCCCTGTTTTACAACATTAGCGACCATGGACTTCCACTCCTCTCTGTCGTATGTCGCTTGTAGCAGTTCTACTTCTGATATTTTGTCTTTCACGACACATAGCAGGTTTTCGATGAATGTCAATCTTTGTCTCCCTCTTGCTCTTTTCCCCATCACTTTACCTGTTGTGGCTAAGTTTTCCAGGCCTTTTTTTCTCATTATATGTCCTAAGAATTCTAATTGTCTTTTCTTTGGTTCACCGACATTTGCGCGACCGACAATTGCGCGAACATAAAATCGACAATTGCGCGACGACATTAGCGCATATTTCAAGGAAGCACGAATTGCGCTATAAATTAAGTCATCCATGCTTTAGTAGCTATAGTCTTAATCATAACCCAAAATCAAACCCAAAATAACCAAAAATCAAACCCTAACTCTAACCCCAACCTGTATTATTATATAATATCGTGCAAATTTCAGCACGCAAGTGTTGGCGCGCAAATGTCGTTCGCGCATTTGACGGGTCACCTTTTCTTTATAGTCTTTAACAATTTCCTTCTTGAATTTGCCTTTTCCAAAATTTCTTGGTTTGATATTTTCTCTGTCCAAGAAACCTTCATCATTCTCCTTAAAAACCACATTTCCACTGCCTCCAATTTTTTCTTCATCTGTTTGGAAATTGACCAGTGTTTCCAGTGTTTCTGCGTCGTATAGCAATACCGACCACACATAAGTTTCCAAGACCCTTATCCTTGTTTCCATTGATATTCTCTATTTGTTAAGATGTGTTTTAAGTCCACAAATGCATAAGTTTCCAAGACCCTTATCCTTGTTTCCATTGATATTCTCTATTTGTTAAGATGTGTTTTAAGTCCACAAATGCTGATTTTGCCATGGCAATCCTTATTATTATATCCTTTTCACATTTCCCATTGCTGGATATCCAGTTCTCTAGGAATTCTTTAAACCCAAATTTGGCCACCAGGACATTTAAATTGGCCAGCGAATTCCATGAATCCCACAAGAAATTTTTGACAAATGCTACTGTTTCATCTCCAAATAAGACACAGGTTTGTAAGCCACAAACAATCAAAGCCCTTTCTTTATTATTATTCATTTATCTTTTTGTTTCCAAAACTGATCAGTGATTGAAGTACATTGTATACACGTACCGTAATCACTATACATACTTGATGCTTCTCAGGATTTTTTTACTATGGCCCATTGGGAAAAGTCACTGCTGTGACATATTCTGGAATGATTGTTTTCAAACGTTCAATCTAATCAACATTTCTCTGCAAGTAATTTTAAACCAGTGTTCCCTTCTGGAATGATTGTTTGCAAACGTTCAATCTAATCATCAACATTTCTCTGCAAGTAATTTTAAACCAGTGTTCCATAAATCCAGTAACTGGGGCTGTAAAAGTTAACCAAGTTAACCAATTAAAACAGCTAAGAATCAACCATAAAGTAATTTCTTCAACTGTTGAAAACTTATATTACATGATTAACCAGAAATCTAAGTTCACATACTTTCTAAAAACAATGGATAGATATCAGAAACTGCTCAACAATTTTATTTTAAAAAATAAGAAATAAGCAATGTCCTGTTGATTTCTTTTAAACCTACCACTCATGTGTATTCAGAGATACATCAAGATCGAAAGAGAAGATTAAAAGAGAGTAAGTAATATCATTTGAACAATCTCAGGAAAACTACAACCAATATTTGGTACTGTAGCATTCAATTGGTCTAAAATAACATGCCAGAAACACTATGGTTTGAAGCCAATCAAACTCTGTATTGACTAGAAATGATGCATCAATTGCAGTTGTTTAGACTGGACACAAGACTCCTATAGACAATCCAGTATCAGCAGCTACCTATGAATATAATGGACTCGCCAACAGCTGAAAGGACAGGCCTTTCTAGAAACTGAGATAGGAGGGCAACAAAAGTTACGGCACCTCTCCCAGTTAGCAAAATCCTTTGTATCTAAGTGATATCCTGAGTGGGTCTAAGTCTTGTGTTTATCGTATCACTTTCGTTCAACTCAGTAGGACTCATTTGAGAGCATTCAGCACTTGTTGAATGTCTGTCAGATGAACTAAGTCATGACTTAATGCTGAAAAAGTCCAAAAATTTCTTTCTACTTTCAAACTTATGAAACTGTGTTGACTAAAGCAAAAAGAAATTATAATCAACTTATCTATAACTACATTTCATTTTGCCAAAGAACAGAGTATGAAATTAGAAAATTTCTGTATAAAGTAATAGTTTGCAAAGTCAGATTCAAAACTATCTTCATTTTTTTAAACAGCCAAATAGTTTTATTAATTTCAACTATGTAACAAAACATTCAGCAATTTCTAAGGTTCATGGAGAGGGAGGGAAACAGAATAGAGAATACAATAGACTGTAAAATTTGAATCACTCTAATGCATTCACCACAGAGAAACATACAAAAGCAAATATGTTAATTTTTTGGGATTCTGGTTCCTGTATAACCAAAACCAGTACTAGATTGTTCCAAATGAAAGAATGCCTTGTTGCTGACGGAATGTTACACCTGAAAGGCAGGAGCAGCTGAATGGGTCAACCACACAAGCCACAAGCCATTCATCCATTGACCAGAGTATTAAGCCTCCTGCTATTACACATCTTCACAGCTCCAGGGTGGCTTCTTAAACATGGCCCACAAGTCATCAACAGCTAATCATTTCTGGCAGACATTAAAGCCAGAGGCAGAAATCACCTCATCAGCACTTCAGCTGTCATATTTAGCACTTGAGGCTGTCAGTAGATGCCTCCATTATATGCTATTTGCAGCAAATTACCATAACTAGAGACAGAATTAGACAAAAAAAGTCAACTATGCTTCTACCAAGACTACCAACTTACCAAGTCAGTGCTTCAAAAGAGATCTGGCCACAGCACAGGCCACTTCTGTTGATGTATTTCTGTGTTCACCAATCTAATTGCTGATTCTGTTTTCAATCTGTTCTGAGTCTTATAGATCTGTTCCTTATATAATATATTTTCATGTCTGCACTTCTGTACAATAAGATGCAAAGTGCACAGCATTAACAACTAATCACAGACAGAGAAAAGGTAAAGAAGCAAATACTATGAAAGAAGACCGAATAGAACTGTAACACTGCAAAGTCTCATGCTTAGATCAACACAGAAGAATCTATAAACAGAGCAAAATGCAGAAGTCACATCAAGTGTAAGTTTCATCAACAACTGTCCAATCCAAAAAAATCCAAACACAACATATGAATCCAAATACATTTGGATACATGGGCTCTTCTTCCACTTACAAAACTGGATTATCCCACTTAGTCCAAAGGCCACTAAGCAATTACCAAAGTCACCAGAACGCTGGCACAGTTTTGATCACACACTTCCTTCTTCCTTTCACATTACCATTCAGAACCAATTTATTTATACTCCACAAATGCTGCAGTGGGTGCCATAATTTCTTGAAAACTGTTGCACTTCTTTGCCCTCTATCAAAAATAGCTCTATATAATATGTTACAGTATTTGCATAACTTAAAGTGCATTGAACTAAAGGACAACTCAGAACCTCATAGCAGTATAGAAAGTAGTTGCAAGAAAGGGCAATCATTAGAACTCCAATCAGGTGCACATGAATGGCAGACAGACCCGAGATTTATAAACAAGGCTATCCGCTTTGCCTTAAGAAACTTGATCTACTGCCCACGGATTTATTGTATAGCAGCTCTAACAATTCCAACAGCAGCCAACAGGGTGGCACCAATCACTCACTGCAACTATACACTGATATTTTATTAAAATTTGTGAACCATGTATGCATTTTTTAGAAATGATAAAAGCTTTTCAGATGTTGGCTTGGTGTAAATTTACCCCAAGGATCCTCCAAGCTACATAAAGCAAGCACATGACCATTGACCAGCATATATTTCCCATCTTCAGGACTGTTGTAATATGCCAAACAGCACACCAACTTCCTACTTTTTATGCCAAAAGGGCGTCATGCATTGATACATGTTACCCACTTTTACAAAAAAAAACCATGTATATCCAGGAAACCCAGTATCATTTGCTACCAAGACAAACTGTCCAAACTATAGTGAACTGCACTACACCGTGATCACGAAAATCGGGACCCCCTAGATTAATGAGTATAACTTAACAACCTTTCGACCAATCATGCTGAAATTTTAATTATAGTAGGTCTAGGAGGCAGTCTCGATCCTCGAAAAATATTTCGCCTCTACGCTGCAGCTGGTACAAGAAAGAAGGACATCACTGGCGCTTGTCTTCTGCGTGTTCGTCCGACTTTCACCAAGTCCTTAATTGTATCAGTTGGTGTTTCAGCACTCGGTCGTACAGCTATTCACTTCGTCGAGCCGGGGGTGAAAGTTAACGGACAGTATTACAGAGACGTTCTACTGATGCAGGGACTGCTGCCGGACACCCGAACTTTCTCAGATTATTACACATTTCAACAGGACGGCGCACCGGCACACAGAGCTCGAGAGACAGTTGAACTGTTAGGTAACGAAACGCCGGACTTCATTCCGCCTACTATCTGGCCATCCAACAGCCCGGATTTGAATCCGGTGGATTAAAAAATTTGGAGTGTTATGCAGGAACGCGTTCACCGAACGAAAGTCCATGATATTGAGGACCTGTGACAACGCATCATGCAAGTGTGGGACGAGATTGATCAAGCCATCATAGATGCGTCATTCAAGCAATTGCGTAGGCGTCTTTGTGCGTGTATTACAGCAAATGGCGGACCGTTTGAACACAGACTATGAGTGGAATATCATTAGAACTATCTAAAGTACACGTACTACAACTTTGTTGAATATTAGTTGACTTTTCGTTGAGTTATATTCATTAATCTAGGGGGTCCCGATTTTCGTGATCACCGTGTATTATGGTATACTAGTAAACTGTGCTATTGTGGCAAGGAAGGAACTGAAAGGCTTTTGCCTTCGATTTTTCAGCCTTTAATTTTTCATAGCATCCATCCATCGGCTAAATCAAGGCAGTTGCCAGTTTTTCTCTTGCTGTCTCACTTCTCACTAAGCAAGTGCCCCATTTACTTCATTCACAACAGAGACAAGGCAAATAGTGCCGGAGGCAGAAACAACTGAAAATCCAAAAACCTCTGCATGACTAAGTGGCATTTAAACCCTTGACCTCAAGACTGGCTGGTCAACCTCATAAGCACCAGTACCTTTACTGCAGCAGCAGCAGCAGCCACTGTACTACACCACGTACCATAATATACATCACCATCATCGTAACACATTCTTCACTTTCTCACCTCACATTTTCTCATTCTTCATATGCTTCATTGTAGCCCCTAACTCTAATTCTGAAGACCGCCAAGCAAGAAGTCACCACAACCTGCACTGCAATGCATAAACACTATTAAACAGTTTGTCCAGATTGCCAGATCTAACCCTAAGTGGCGCTCTGATTTATCAAACAGGCAACAATGGTTTGCTTACATAACATCCAAGTAGTCACTAAGAACATGTCTGATTTACCATTAAGTGTGAATTTTCTGTTCACAGTCTAACCTAACCATAAGATAAAGCCACTGAGTTCCCTATAGGATTTGGATTTGATCACATCATTGACAACAATCAACCATATAAAGTACTTTTAAAATAGCAATATAAATAAATAAAAATCAGTTATTAATAACTTACTGCCTATTGGACAATGAACATAATTAAGAACTTTGGATGCCAGAGATGGCAATGGGTCATTAATGGGTCAATGGGTCTTAACCCTTCAAATTTTTAGGACCACAGTGCATGTAATTTAAGGTCACACACATTGAAGAAAAACTATTTGCAATGTAATGTTTGCATCTCCTCTAAAGTAATGACGTCACTCTTGATTACTTCGTTCATGTTGGTGCATTTTCTATTGGTGTGATCCTTGGCATTTTATTGCAGGGTAGCTACATTGCTTTAGTGTTCAATCATACTCAACATTAGTCCTGACATGGCCTAATGGCTTCAAAAAGATAATTAGAGATTATTTAAATGACAAGGACCCATGAGTCATGGGTCAAGGGTTCAATAGGTCATGTTGAGAGACCTTTTGCCATCTCTGGTAGAGGAGACAGCACTATGCTGGTCAAAAGAAGTAACTGTAAAATTACAATTGTATTAAATCAAACACAAGAGATAGGACAGACAAAAATTAAATTCAATGACCTGAGAAAGATAATATAAAGGGCATGGGGCAAAGGGCAAAACATGGCAAGTAGAGGAGGACTTGTCAAGATGCAATTGACTCTGGTCTCTGAAATTACATCCAGCATATAATTATGATGTAACGGTAGTCCATTCTGATGCCTATGATACTGAATGCAATTTCAAACACATCTAAAGTACAGTATACCTACAACCAAAGCTACCAAGCACTTAGCTTTAAATTGAAATCATCAGTCTTCTCAGGCTTAGTGCCTATCACAGAGGCAGGTCTAAGATTTCAGAGCCATAGAGGGTCAATGTTTCACAGGAAGACACCTTCAAGAAATAAAGTAACTTCTCAATAAAATTCAAGCATTTTATTAGATGTTGATACAGACTCCTTAACTATTTCAGCTGCAAGTAATGATGTCTACATGCCCATGATACAGTTCAACCTAAAATAACCTAAGGCCTCCAGCAACCATGAGGGTAAAATCAAGGTTATCTGTGTTTTTTATTTACCACAATGGGAAGACCTGCTTCAATGCATTTTATATTAAATTAACCATTATTCACTACATTTCAAATAACACCTCTAGAATTCTTGAAACTTTTAAGAGCAAAGACAAGGTCAGCAAAATTTCAGAGAAATGCATATCGCCTCAGTAGTTCAATGAAGCTTCTATTTCAACCTGTTGCATTATGATCTTCCTAAATTCATCAATAAACTGCAATCGATCCTAAATGCTTTCATCTGTGATGTAGCCAAGACATCAAAATTTTGACATATTGCTACAATACTAAACTCCACACACTTGAAAAAATAACTGTTCACATTCAGTAGAAAATATTTACCAATTATTTCCAATTCATATCATCACAATAACAATTGTTTTGTGCATGCCACTGATCGTCTGATATTGTAATGCGCTTGTCTTGCATTGTAATGCACTATGTTCATAGTAGTTTATAATTTTCAGCGTATTCTATGACATAGTAGTTTACATCATCTGAACATCTGAGCATCTGAACAAACGCAAAATTTTGATGTCAAAGCGCCTTTGATTTGGACCTTCACTCTGTTATGGCGCTATAAAAGTCGTCTTGGATAAATAAATTCACTTAACCCCTTTTTTCGAAAACTCTCCATGAAGGCGGAATTTTGGGGTACAAAAAATTTTGGGGCTAAAGCTTGTGTTATGTTGCTATATCGTGCTATCTTCATGTTACCTGGTTTCACTGAGTTGCTTAGTCATCGACTATTAGCCCCGGCATTCTCAGGGACCTGCGATATATGATTGGAAACTTAAAATAATTTATTGGACATAAATAGGGGCTTCCCCAGTTATCTCAGGGTTCCACCTTTAGAGCTTGGTTTCCGCTGCTGCTGGAGATAACTTGGGACCTGCAGTAAAGGGGTTAAGTCACTGAACTTGTCCATTTGCACAAATAATACTACAGCCCTCCTGCCCTACCCATTCATCATCTTATCTCACTCTTTTACGTCCATAAATAAGTCACTGCTCAAAATCTGCAATCAAGCCTTTTCATATACCTCACCACATCTCTGAAACACCCAATTTTAACAGCACCTCTGCTGCCTAAAGTCAAAAACAAATTCAGAAGCACATTATCCTTCAATTCTAGCAACATGACTCAAGTGCTCTTTTAAAAATTTTCATTTAATTTTTTCCCCAAAATAAATTCCTCTGTATGAATAATGTCATAAAGACAATGCTTCTGATATTTTTCAGACCTTACTTGAACTGATCTCTACATCCAACCAATCCAACCATCTACTTGAATTCCACTCCACCAAATCTGCAGGCTGACAGAATTTTTTCTTTATTACCTGAGAATTGAGGATACATATCCTCTACTATTAAAAGCTGTAGATTACAACCCATGCGCCTAATGTAGCGACCAAACCAATGAACTCAAATGGCTTATTCTGAAATCTGAGTCTACATCCGTACAGCCAACTGCTTCATAGACCACTGCACTCATCAAACTCTTGCTAATCTACATACAGTATACTGCGTTAGAGACAATTTGAAGTCAAATCTTCTGTGTTCTGATCAAGTGTTCTGACCAAGTTATGGCAACAACAGCACTATGCTGTGCAGCTTCCAGAAAGAGTGAGATGCTGCTGCTGCTGTATAACAGGGGCATCATCAAATAAAATAATCCTTAAGTCTTCACTAAAAATATAAGCCTCTGCATACAATGTACATCTGTTAATCTTAAATAAATTGTACGCTCACAGATAACTGAAAAATACTGTCAGTTACTTATAGGTCAGGGGCATGAGCCATTCCTGGAGTCAGCTGTCCAATGGGAACCCCTTAAAGCCACCTCCGGTTTTCAGAAATTCAAACACAAACTGGCAAACATATTGCTGCAAACAGCAGGATGTTAAGGATCAAAAGGTGTTCAACATTTATCAAAATATTCTAGTGCTCGGGGCAATTATTTGCAAATCTGAAATTCACTTTCAGACATCAGTACAATCTAATCAACTTTTATGGTACCACAGTTCATGAAATATACAGAACAACTCAAGCTTTCAATTCCTGCAGCTACACTCTGATAGTCGCTCAAGTATCCAGGCATTCTTAAACACAATTATCTTACCCTCTCCATGTAAATTCCTGAATAGCTTTTATTAGACTACTTCATATATACTCAAAGGCCAAAAACCTGTAAGATCAACAAGGTCTGGCAAGCCTAATTCTTTAAACTAAACATCCAATAATGTATGCCAGCCATGTGGCACTCCAATATATTTATGAGCAGAGTTCCAAGAAGCCGCCTTATGTTCTCAAAGTAACAGTTGAACATGTACATCAGTTACCAGTACATCAAATACACCAAGAAACGCTATGCTGCCAATGCTCTTAAGCTTCTTCCATACCCAGCACACATAAAAGAGGTACAAATTGCAAGCGGTATGTTTTAGCTTTAAAAAATTCATAACATCAATTAACATTAATTTATCACACCAAGTTAACAACTGTTAAAACTCTAATAACAAATTAAAGCGAATACTTTTAAATACTTCATGCAAATATGTGATGCAGTCTGCTTTTGAATGCTTTTAAGCAGCTTGCTGAAAAAACACTAAATCGTAGACTCACTATTTAACACTAAATCACTGCTAGTTGTAATAACTGAGGTTGCAATTGCAGACTGAATTAATCAGAGTTTCAGTGCATTAAGACAAATTTTTTATATACATGAGTAAAGAAAACAATTCCTTAATTTTAGTCACATAGAAAACCACTTTAGGTAACAATAATTTGATATCCATAAAATAAATGGCTGTATGACATATATTCTTTAAGCATATATGTCATTTAACCAAATTTTAAATTATATAATTCCGCTACTACAGCTGACATTGAGCTTGTTCAAACTACTCTGCTGTCGAGTGACTGGGAAATGTGCGTCGTTCGTCATCGCATCCGTCTACAGACCAGGCTCTCAACACATCAATGAGCGGTTCCTTTCGGAACTAGCGATGCTGCTCGAAACGCTATCTGCCTACAATAGTCCGGTTTGGCTTGTGGGAGACTTCAATATTCGATTTGAATGTGACACTGACAATGTGTGCCGGAGAATTACCCAGATGTTAGATAGTTTCGATCTCATGCATATAGTGCATGACCCTACCCACAACCGAGGAGGGCTTCTGGACTGGGTCATCGGACCCGCCAACGAGCAGCAGCGTCCGGCTGAAGTCAGTGAAGTGGGCCTGTCAGACCACAGCTTGGTTCACTGGGTGATTGAATCTACCAAAGCACAACCCAAATACAGGACGATAACTTGGAGGCACTGGGTGTCTCTCAATAAGGATCTTTTTATAGAGAGACTTTTGAACTCCAAACTATGCCTTCAGTCGAACGATCCTGGCACGGGATTGACAGCGTCGGACATGGCAGAGACCTACCACAGGGTGATCTCAAACATCCTGGATGACTTGGCCCCGTTGACGACGTCGACTGTGCGTCTTCGCCCCATCGATTATACTACGACCATGAGTGCAGGCAAGCTCGGCATTCGGCCCGTCGGCTTGAAAGAGCCTTCCGTAAGGCAAAACGGAAGGGCCTCGCCGAAGAGGCGGAAGCCTGCGCTGCCTGGAGATCAGCTCTGCGGAAGAGCAGACGCTTGGTTCGAACCAAAGGACATGCATTCTGGAGGGAAACTCTTGAGTCGGCGACGGCGAATTCGCATGCGACCTGGCGAAATATAGATTTGCTGCTTGGGAAACCGGCTTCCGGTCCCCAACCTCCTCTCCCATTTTCAGCGGAGGAGTTTCATTGACACCTAGACCGAAAGATAGCGACCATACGTGAGCGCACCGTTCGTTCGACCTGCCCTGAGTTTACTTCGTATGGATCGACCTCGCTTGAGGAGTTCCTAGAGCTCTCTCAGGCCAACGTGGTGTCGCTTATACGGTCGGCGCTGAACAAGCAGTGCTCATTGGATCCACTTCCAGTCTGGCTGCTCAAGGAAGCTGTCGATGTCCTCGCCCCATTCATAACCAAGCTACTCAACACCTCCCTTGCCACAGGCGATTTCCCGCAGGCTTGGAAGATTGCGTATGTTCATCCGCATCTCAAGCGCTCGGATCTGGACCCTGCTGGGGCAGCCAACTATCGTCCAGTGGCCAACTTATCCTTTTTGTCCAAAATCTTGGAGAAGGCAGCTAACAAGCAACTTGTTAATTACCTCGTGCGAAATGGACTCTTCCCGGCGAATCAGTCAGCATATAGGCGCGGCAATTCCACAGAAACAGCCCTCCTTCGCATCTTCAACTACATAGTCGACTCGACTGCGAATGGCAATTACACCCTGCTCTGCCTGCTCAACTTGTCATCAGCTTTCGACACGGTCAATCATGGAATATTGGTCGGGCGGCTGGAGCACTCATATGGAATAAAGGGTATGGTACTTACCTGGCTCACTAGCTACCTGGCTGGGAGAACGCAGTCTGTCTGCTGGGGTGGACAAATGTCAAAGCCACTTCCAGTCCTGTGTGGAGTACCGCAGGGGTCCATTCTCGGACCTCTGCTGTTCGTGCTCTAAGTTGCAGATATCGGTGAGATCATCAGATCCTGTGGGTTGGAGGAACATTCCTACGCTGACGACGTTCAGCTATACTCATCCTGCAGCCCGGCGGCGATGGAGGACCTGCAGGCCCGGGTCGCTGAATGCATTAGCAAGGTCACAAAGTGGACAGATGCCAACCGCCTGGCTCTAAACTCGTCGAAGACTGAGCTGCTGTGGTTTGCGACTCCGAGGAGGATCAATCAGCTAAACCCCTCGCCACTGCTGGTCGACGGTTTGTCTGTCGCCCCCTCCACTGAGGCCCGCCTCCTAGGAGTCCTCTTGGACGGGGTGCTGACGTTTGATCGCCACATCAGCGCAGTGGCCAGGATCTGCTACTTCCACCTGAGACGTATCAGAGAGATACGACACTACCTTCCTACCTCGTCGCGGATCCTCTTAGCCCGTGCCTTCATCCTCACCAGAGTGGACTACTGCAATAGTCTTCTCTGGGGCCTTCCAGCGCGCCAACTCGACCGCCTTCAAAGAGTCCTAAATGCCACAGCACGGATGATCTTTGGAGCGGGGCGCACGGATCACATTTCTCCCCTCCTCAAGGAGAAACTACACTGGCTGCGAATGCCTGAGCGTGTCGCGTACAAGAGATGTGTCCTGACGTTCCGGGCTCTACACGACCCAGGTTTCCCAGCCAACCTCGCAGCCCTGGTTAGCAGACGGCAGCTTCCTGATTCGCGGATGCAATTGAGATCAACTCGGGAACTCAGGCTGGCTGTACCTCCACCGTCACGTGCTGCAGTATTCGGCGAGAGATCAATGACGCGTGGGAATCCTATTCTGTGGAATATGCTACCGAGTGATATTACCACAGAGATTGACTCTGAACGGTTCCTGCGGAAACTCAAAACATTCTTTTTTCAAAAATCATTTGGACTGTAAAGCGCTTTTGATTTTGAACTACTGTATATTCATGTTTACCGCGCTATATAAATTGGCTTGTTTAATAATAATAATAATAATAATAATAATAATAATAATAATAATAATAATAAAGAAGAAATATTTCCTCAAATTAATTTTTATCTCAATCAAAAATTGTGTACCTATACATGCCCTGAATGCCAATAGCTTAATAAATTATGGTCCTATAGTCAAATCTGTTTAATAACACATTCAAGTAAAACCTATTCTCAGTGCTATACATCGAAACAATGAAACACTGTACAGTGAAACCCGCTTAATTGCATAGGTGCCGTGCAAGCCTTGCTTATGCGATTAACTGGGCTATGCAAATAGCCGGGACGTCTGATACACAAAACGCTGGTTCGGGTTTTATGTTGTTATGCGATTATGCGGGTTATGCAATTAAGCGGTAAGCGATTAAGTGGGATCCACTGTATTTGAAAATGTTGCCAACTTGGCAGGAGACATCATGATATAGATGCAAGTAGGCTCAAAGCAGAATCAAACAGCAACCTATAAGTCACTTTCAATTACATTCTAAAATTAGTATAGCATCTTGATATTGATGAAATTGGCATCAGCCTAAAATTATATGTGCAGAGTTGCATACAATGCTAATATCCACTTCATTTTGGTAGACATGCAAATCAACCAAAACACAAATATTTTCAATTGTCAACTCCCATGCTTCAACAAAAACCAGGCACAAAACTGAGACACCTCAATCCCTTAAACTAAAAAAGGTAAAGGATAAAGATTCGCCCATAGTGAATTTCGAGCAATGGACCCAGTGCTGGTCTCCAATGTCAGGTAAGCATTGATGCAGGTGTCTTACACCATTAACCTAGAGTAGTTTGCCACTGCTTTCTCCAAACCCATGTTTTACCTTTGCTGCGAAAGCTGCTACTCATTTACCACCACCACCCTCTAGCGAATGAAGGCTGAGTCAACCTTAGGGGCTCTTGCAGGAGTTGAACCCGTTCCATCAGCATGCCACTCTAGCGTGTCACCAATCAGCCATCTTCCAGTCCCTTAAAGGTTTAAACTACCCAATCAAAAGCCATGCACAGATTGGAAATAGAAATCAATTAATCAAATCCCAATCAACTTCAATGGAACAGCACTCAATCAAGCAAATATTAACATTCAAAATATCAAACAAAGTTACGATGCCAGAAAATGTGCAATACTGTACTTTCAGGTACATAACTATATAGTTAAATAACTATTCTTCATTGTAAAATGCTACAATATAAGGAGTCATAGATTTGAATTGAAATATCAATAAAGCAGAGACGTCATTTGGGGGGGCAGGGGGGCATTTGCCCCCCCTGATTTTGAGGGAAAAATTTTTTTTCTTGTGTTATTTAGTATTTAGTTTTTTACATGTCCTAAAGGAGCGCCTGATATGATGTGGAGTAGTCTAGTCTGAAAAGTAACTAACCGTTATAAACGGCTGACGAGCAAAAAAAAAGGTCGTCAACTTTTTCGCAAACTTGTAACTTGTCAGGTCAAAAGTGTTTTGCCCCCCCCCCCTGAAAAACAGTGAAATGACGTCTCTGCAATAAAGATCAAACAATTACTATTTCTACTCACCGGAATCAGCCAAATTTATTCGAGGAACAACGAGCACAACCGCCAGGAATGACAAAACACGCCTCAACTCGACGCACATTTCAACCGATTTCGTCACGACACGAACCAACCGGTGCCTGTCTCGGCACAAACACACAAACACGCAGAACCAGCGTCCTAGCTGCCGACCAGAGGGCTACGACCGGCAGTCATCGACGACGAGGTCTCGATCGGCGTATCTTAGAGCCCCCGCTGCCGCACTTCATCGACGACGGCGCGCCCTCGACGTTCTCCGGCAACATCCTCGACCGATTTCGACGAAACTGGAAGAAGGCGTTGGGGCGACCGACGTAGACGTACGGTCTTCGGGCGACGGACTGTGCGACGCGGACTCCTCGGGCGCGTCCAGTCGACGCTCGGTGCCTTTCTTCGGACTCTTCGTCGTTCAATTTAGTGATTTGCAAAGTCGTTTAATTGATTAAACGACTTCGCATTTGAACGCCGGGCAGGAATTTTAAAACGACCCTCTCAACAACCAATGTTCTTAGAAACAATGCAACGACCAGTGATGCCAGTCAACTTTTTGAAAAAAGCCCAGATGGCGTCTTTAAAAAAGCCCAGAAAAGCCCAGATTTGCAAAACAGACTCTAATCTTTCGTCACTGGGACTCACTGCTATATCAAAATCATTAAAAATGTACTGTCGGTCTATGTATTTATTTAACAATCAAAATTATAGACTCAATTAAACTGAAATATTCGAATAACAGCGTAATATAATCATATGAGAAAGTTAGAAACGAACTCTGGAAATTGAAAAAGTGTCAGACTGTCAGTGATATAATATCATGTATTCATGTAACATCAGTTACATCACATGTGTAAAATGGTCAATCTTCATAATGCATTGCTATTGGCAGTTTGGGTTAGGGCTAGGTAGGCTTAACACGGGAGTCTGGACACTGGAACAGTCACCGGTAAATCCTAATCATTCCCGCCTCGTCCCTGTCTTCGCCCCACCCCCACCCCCGAACTAGAGTCGGTACTTGGTAGCACAGTGTCAGAAGCAGTCACCACTGCCCACCAGCAGCAGATACAATAAACTAGATCATCAGGTCATCAACTCATCCATCAACTCATCACTAGATTCGCTACATTCATCAGGTAATCCGATACAAAAAATTCAGCAAACCGGTATATGACCCAGACTCTTTACTTAGCAACACTCCATTAAGGCCCTGTAGCCACCCTCCATTAAGGCCCTGCAGCCCTGCAGGTGACAGGTCCAACGGACAACGTGTCAACGTCAGTTAGGTGACTTAGGTCACAGCGGGAGTACAACGGGAGTAATTACGGGACAGACAGTTGAGATTTGAGAACTTAAGACAAGCTCAGGCAAATTGAGACAACGGCTCAACGGAAATGACTGAGATTCACTAAAACAAATGCATTTTCAAGAACTTTTTAAAAAGCCCAGATTTCGGCAAAAAAGCCCAGCTCCCCAGACGAGGTCCGAAAAGCCCAGATCTGGGGAAAAAGCCCAGCACTGGCATCGCTGGCAACGACACGAGATCCAGAAAAGACGCCGGTCGCTTCGATCACTGGCGCACTCTGTCGATCGGTATTATGATAAGTAAAGTAATATCTCTTGGACTTATATAGCGTACTATTTGTCAATGCCTATTAGTTTTTTTTCCTTCCCGAGCACTCAAGGCTAACCTCAAGGCTCATAGGGCGGCGCTGATCTCCGTTACCAAGGCCCTCAGCCAGGCGACTGGTGCAAGGTTACATGATACGGGGCCAGTGTTCTCATGCAACGCGCCTGTTTACTTCGCGGATTAATCCGCTACTCATTTGCCATCGCGAGATGGCGAAAGAAGGCTGAGTCGACCTTAGGGCTCCCGCGGGAGTTGAACCCGCGACCTTCTGCTCCATTGTCCAACGCTGTTACCACTCTACTAACTTCCCGACTGTGAGACAGCTGGAGCTAAATGGTCAGCCAGATTAGGGTTATTAGATCCAAATGGCAGTTACGGAGGAAAGATTTTTGGAAGAGAGTATTGCTTAACTTTAAATTGAAGCGCAAGACTCCATGGCATTGCACATTTTCTACCGATTAAGATTTCATTTTTCATACCTAAAATCTAGCAAGCTGATTCAGGACTGAGAACATTAGACTAAGACTAAACTTGTGATTATAAATAGCCTACCTTGCACAGCTACATATTTTTTGATGTGCATAACATTTTTCACATTTCCTTATGTCGCCATAAGCCGGAATAAATAACCTCCTTCACACTCGCTTAATTCCATCTGGTCATTCCGTTTTTGCATTAAAATGTCTGTCAGCCTATATACACTAGGAACTACAACCAGTGGCGGGGCCATGGGGGGTTTGGGGGGGGGGGGTTGAAGCCCCCCACTTGCCATCGGGCCACCCGTGAGATTCGTGCAAAATTGCAGAGAAATTTTTGGTGATGGGGGGAAGGGGTAGGGGGTGTTTGAGGATCGGTTCTGCTAGTCTAAGTATCAAGCGTTCTCAACTGTATATATCTACAGGATGGCGTTGTGGGCTTAACGGGTGGCCCGATGGCAATTTAGTTGCCTGCTGTCTACTTTTTGTTGCCTTTTGCCACTTAGGAGTTGTGACACTGAATAGATTTACAGCGATTTAAAACAAGATTTCAAGATTTGATTAAGCATGCAGTAGCATCTGCCACGTGACTCTTACTCTTAGTAGCATTGACACTAGTATGGGCCAAAGACAAGTAATTTTTGACTTAACAGGCACAAATTGAAGCAGAATAATTTGAAATTGACTTAAGCATAAGAAATTACAGACATGGAACCTATTGATGCCATGCAGACCTGTGATTTTGTACCAAAATGCTCTAAAACACACGTACCAGCATCTACGATTTCAAAATTTTTCCGGGGGAGAAACCCCCGAACCCCCATTCCAAGCGAGGCCGCGCTAGACGCGGCAGGGAAGGGAAGTGTCTAACGCGAGGGAATGGGAGAAAACACGGTTATTTCTAACAGTATCAATTTGGGGGTATTTAAGGGTTATTCTTAACCCTAGGGTTAACCCTAACCCCCCACTCTCAAACGTCTGGCGCCGCCCCGATTACAACTACCTTTCAATGTCTCAAATGCTATTGGCCCACTTGATCTATTGGCTGCGTAGTAGAGAATCAGAGAGATGCAATTTTATGTAGGCCTATAATTATTTTATGCCATTTATAAAGCAAGATATTAATAAAAACAGCCGAGCAGAGACGTCATTTCACTGTTTTTCAGGGGGGAAGACACTTTCGACCGGTCAAGTTTGCGAAAAAGTTGGCGCCCTTTTTTTGCTTGTCAGCTATTTTGTGCGATTACTGCCGATTAGTCACTTCAGAAGTTCAGATCCCAGGTTCGACATCAAGCCCTCCTTTACTGGTTCATGACCTGTTTTTACTTTTCAGTCTTTTTACCTATTTAGCCAGCCAATTTACATTATTATTATTATTATTATTATTATTATTATTATTATTATTATTATTATTATTAAGACAATTTATAGAGCGCAGTAAGCATAGTGAAGACTAAAGTCAAAAGCGCTTAACAATGAACATTATAAGATATATTAAACATATGCGTCTTAAGGCACTTGATAAACAAATCAGGGGAGGTCACAATTGTCACGTTCTTCGGCAGAGTTCCACAGACTCGGATTGCCCCTCCGGAATGATCTGTCACCGAAGACAGCCGTCTTGGACGGAGGAAGAACCACCAATTGACGACAGTTGCTTGAGCGAAGCCGCGATCGCCGATCGACCGCCGTAGACTTGATGACCAGGCCCGATAAGTAGCTAGGGCAAAAGGGGTCATACAGCGCCCGAAATGTTAGCCAGCAACGCTTGAAGGCTATGCGCTCCGGAATCCTGAGCCAGTGAAGATTATCACGTAGAAACGGTGTAACGTGCTCGTTCCAACTCGAGCCAAATTATGTTACATGTAACTAAATAACACAAACATTGGTGGAAAAAAATTTGTTCCCTAAAAATCAGTGGGGGCAACGGCTCCCTGCCCCTGCCCCTGCCCCCCCCCCAAAAAAAAATGACGTCCCTGCAGCCGAGTCCAGTAAAAAATACAAAGTCATGTAGGTTTCTTTTATTTCGTTGCTGTAAACGGTACAGTTTTCATGTTACATTTCAAAAGAGAATAGCAATTGTATTGTTTTATTTACAATAGGCCCTATGTGTTATTTGAGGTGCTGAGGACCAGAGTTGCCTATCCAAAAAAGTTAAGTTTTGAGTTAAATTTTAAATTTTTGCTAAATTTTGAGAAAATGATAGATTGGATTTGAAGTTTGGAATGAACTTGTAAAATCACCAAGTGCAGTTTATTAACTTTGATCAAATATATAATACAAACTTTTCCTCTGGACCATCTTGCTACGTTTGCATTTTTTGCCACCTGCAAACGGGTGTCCGGTATTTTGGAGACAGGAATAAGGCAACCTTAGTGGACCTATATGAATAGGCCTATATAATTTATATGATGAGTATGAAGTAGCAAAATTTAAGAAATTTTTGTACGGCGGCCGTCCATAGAGTACATTAATGTATGTCTCAATTATACTCGTTATCATTGTCGGAAGTCAATTAGCATAGTGGCGGTTCTAAGAATTCTTGGTGGGGATGCAATGAATTTATAGAAAGTTGGTGAGGGATGGGGGATGAAATGAAGTCCTGAAAAGGGTTGACAAGCAAATAAAAGGCCATTATCAGTGTTTACACCGACAAATGTGCATTAAAATTTCCTGAAGAAAGCTGACAAGCAAAAAAGGTCATCAGCTCTATTTTGTACACAGACACCCAGCGAGCGTCAAACGCCGATGACCAGCAAAAAATGCTCGGTGGGGGATGCATCCTCAGTCATCCCTAACGTGCAACCGCCACTGAAATAGTCTATTTGTTTGGCTGCAGAACATTGAAGAAGAAATTCAAATATATTATATAGAATGGCCAAAAATAGTGTGGCGTGCTTTATGGACGGCCCCTAATACGCACAGCACAGTAAACTATAACATAACGTGATTTAATTAATGCCTGTGTGAAAGCTACTATAGCTAACGGGGCTAATTGAGACCGCCCATTCAGCCTATACCGCTCCAGCGTGTAACCCAGTAAACCCACTCTGTCATCTTCCGCTCCCTTCGTTAAAAATTGCAGCAAAATATTTAGCAGCATAGCAAACAAATTTATTGCTTTACCATTATATATATACTGTATATACTATACTATATATAATTTTATTTTTATTACCGTCGGTAGGCCTACTTCGTTCCCGAGGGACTTATGATAAAAATAACTTTAACCCTATACAGTATTATATATATATACTGTCTCAAGTCTCAGTCACTATCTGTGACTCTCTCTCTCTCTCTCTCTCTCTCTCTCTCTCTCTCTCTCTCTCTCTCTCTCTTTCTCAGTGTTTTTTCAGTGGGAACACACTCATCATCACCATCATCATTGCTTTCTGCCAACCCATTGGTGGCAATAGCTGGGCACAAAACATTTCCAAGAGGCATCGTCACCATCCTGCCCTCTGCCAGCTCTTCAGCGGCAATAGCGAGACACAGAATGTTGATCCGCCTCCTGTTCCCGCCTTGTGTCCTTCCATGACACTGTTTTCGCCGAGCACTGGTCATGACTTCTCGGTATATCGAACTGGCCGCAATGTCCCATATAGTTGGACACGCGCCCTCTGCTTGCACGACAGCGTACGAAGATCTTCCGACAGTGATGCTGTTCTTCCATACTCTTCAGCTGAATACATCCACCATCCCTGCTGTTGTCTTCTGATACAGTTGGTCCACGGCACCTTATTCCGTACTATTCGGTGCAATCCTAGGAAGTTTCCCAGCCCAGGACTTCCCCCCATCCACCACCCGGGGGGACGCGCCTCTACGCCGTTGTACCCCAGCGCGAGGGGGAACACACTGGAACAGCGTAAATTACAGTTTAAAACAACGAGGTACATTTTGTATAAATATTCCAAGTAGACCTACTGTTAGTTAGTCCACTAATATCGATGTTGTGCTTCTTGCGACAAAACAGATGTGAAATTGTTTGCCAAACCTTTATTCCTAGAAAAAAACACTGAGCCTATACCCGAGTCAATATTAATTATAGGCACTTAGTCTCACACACACACACACACACACACACACACACACACACACACACACACACGGGAAACGACTGAGGCACTGAGGCTGATGTCCGTTTATCTAACAGCATGCGTTGCCAGTAATTATTATCGTCAATTTCCCCGCGCAATGGCCTCAGGGCCGGATTAAGCGGAATGTGATCAACGACTCTAATTTCCAACCAATTGCAAACACGCGACTGAGAAATTTGTTCAGACTCAGCCTTAAGCCACAGCACAACAAACCATCCGACGATAGAAAATTACGTTTGCTCGACGATTTGTATAGGCCATATATATATATATATATATATATATATATATATATATATATATATATATATATATATATATATATATTATTACGCAGAAATGCACGACGATTAGCACGTTTTGTATATATGTATATATATATGAGTATATATATATATATATATATATATATATATATGTGTGTGTGTGTGTGTGTGTGTGTGTGTGTGTGTGTGTGTGTGTGTGTGTGTGTGTGTGTGTGTGTGTGTGTGTGTGTGTGTGTGTGTGTGAATTGGTATCTCGTATCCCCCATCTACCTAGGCCTTTGTGCTTTTCTTAGTTTAGGCCTACTGCTGTATTACATTTATACAGTGCTTTTTTCTAGAAAAAAGGTGCCTGAACGCATCTTCTGTAAATTCTGTAATATAAGTTAACAGATCATAAGTTATAGTCAGTCACAGCCTGAAAAAGCTATACAAATAATTAAAATAATTTGATTTAATTAATAAAAATTAAAAATTCATAAAATTCGGGAGAAAAAGGTTCCGGAACGCCGTTCCGGCGTGTTCGGCAGAAAAAAGCACTGCATTTATAGTTGAACAAATATTTGACAAATTGCCTGGTCTAGAAACAGTGTTCGATTTGCGATTTGCTGAGGGAGAGGTTCCGAGGTGTAATCCCTTATTAATGGAATCCGATCCTTGGTGGAAGCCGAAATCTGGTTTGTAGCAATCCAATCCTCAACCCCCGCATGGAGCACAGTTTGAAGTTGTTTGGTATAATTAATTGGGGTAATAATTGCTAACGCAGTCAAGTGTCTTAGCCGGAGTTCCGGTTAGCGCGAGAGAATGGCCAGATTTTTAGAACCATTCAGTTTTTATTGCAACACTCGCCATACCTTTTATTTTGTGGGAGATTTATTTTGTGGGAGTTCCATCCTCCAATCCCTACATCGCTGGACTCCACTGGCCTACAGAGGCTGATTCTACTACTTTTAGTTGCGCCACCTAACGAATGATTCTGAAACGATCGCATAGTTTTCGGTTCACCACTGCGTAAAGTGTGTGTTTTATTAGTTTATTATTAGTTTATTGTTTTTTGTTCTATTTGATGCTGTGCTTGTCACGAAAATAAAGATTATTATAATTGCGAACTCAAAATGTAGATGGCGCTATACTGTATGCAGTGTTTAATCTAGACTCCTGGACTCCGGGGGGGAACTGAAAAAGCGGGAGGGGGAACTAACAAAGCCGGGGGGAATTCTGCTAGGGACCGCTGTTAGTCCATGTAGTATTCCAAAATTTCCGGTGGGGAATTTGAAATTTCCGGGGGGTATGGCAATTTTCCCCCGGAAACGGCCTAGATTAAACACTGACTGTACGTAGGCCTACTCTCATTTTAGATTAAGCTACATGGACCCTTATATTGGATTATACTGCGTGGCCCAGCCACGGCCAGCCTTGCCTTCTCAGAGACACGAACGCCCAGCAAGCGCCCCTACCGGCCGCCGGAGAGGCGTTGGGATATAAAAAGGGATGGCGCAGGAAATAAGGGTTGGAATGTTGACTCGTTCTCCCTTCTGGCTATGATCCAGTGTTTTATTCAGACCACGGGCCTTTTGGGAGGGGGATTGACTTGGCGGGAGGGAAAGAAACACGTTTCAATGGAAAACTTTGTGTCACTGCTGAATTTTTTCGGAGGGGGGAATTTTGAGGTTTTTAGAGTGGGAAAATCTTCTTCAAACAGGCCTGGATGAAACACTACTATGGTCTCCCAGGGCAGATAGGGGAGCCTTTTTGGACGGCGGTGGGAAGAAAAAGGGTCGGTGGGCAGCTGGAATCAGGTTCCTGGGGACCAGGCTCCCGTATCTTTTAAGCGTTAAAGCGACCACGCTTGAGAGAGAGAGAGAGAGAGAGAGAGAGAGAGAGAGAGAACGTTTATGAGATCTGAACATTACCTTGTTCTGTTAGGGTCTTTATATGCAGAAACTATCATTTTTCCCCGTATAAATAGGAATAGTAGGCCCTAATTTTCAAAATTTGCAAATAGTTGTGGCCTATTTTCTAGCTGCCAAAATCATCGAATAAATCTAATCTGCTTTCTAATTTCAACTGAAAGACTACTGAATATTAGCGTCTCTGTCTGTCTGTCTGTCTGTCTGTCTGTCTGTCTGTCTGTCTGTCTGTCTGTCTGTCTCCGTTCTTGTATGATGTATCTCTGTGTTTCGAGGTCTCGTTCGGTGTCATTAGAATTCGCGAAGCGTCTCTCCGTCGTGCTGCGGTTATTGCTTAACCCTTTGCGTCTAAATCTTCCTCCTCCGTTCTGATCTCTGCGATTCTTTCTCCCGAATTGAACAATCCATCTGAAACACGCACGTGCGTCTGACAATATCCGAGCGCCCGAGGGCGCCGTCGGTCGTAAACGACCCCAAGAGAGGAAACCGATGCACAGAGGAAGAGCCATCGACCGCGAAAGAAAACGACGCAAATCGTAAAATGTCGGAAGCCAAACTTTTCTCCTTGAATTTAGAGAGAGAGAGAGAGAGAGAGAGAGAGAGAGAGAGAGAGAGAGAGAGACAGACAGACAGACAGACAGAGACAGACAGACAGACAGACAGAGACAGAGACAGACAGACAGAGACAGACAGAGACAGAGACAGAGACAGAGGCAGAGAGAGAGAGACAGACAGATAGACAGAGAGAAAGAGAAACAGAGAGACTACACTGTATGCTGTACGTTTCTTATCAGCATCGTACTTTAGCCCCATTTCGAAATCAGTCAATGCATCTGGCTATAACTGTGGACCGAGTCTCTCATAGTCATAGCGTGGTTAAGTCGAGACGACGGAAAATCATCCCGGAAATGGATAGAAGATCGATGCTCACTTTTATCGGATGTGCTTTTCAAGTTAGTTAGTTAGTTAGTTAGTCTTAAAGTTAGTTTTAAAGTTAGTTAGTTAGTTAGTGAAAATTACATAAAACCCACGACCTCCAACTCAGTTGCGGCAAATATGGCGTCGTCAGCAACAAAATAATTTATTGAAGAAGAATTTATTTTTTCACAAAACATACATACATACATACATATTCACATCATGAATGTATTTAATGCCATAATGCACACCTAGTATATTTGAGGTTTAAGAAATTAAACTTATATCTAACTAATGCAAACTCTTATCCATCGAAGATGTGAATCACGACGATTTCAGGTATGTGGAAGCCTTGGTGGCCCCTATTTCGGAACCCTGGCTACGCCGGTGTGGGTACCCCGACATTTGCGCCCCGACATATGCGCGACCGACAAAAGCGCGCATTATATCAGCGGACATCGCGCAAAAATGTCGGTCGCGCATTTGACGGGTCACGCCGGTGTTATGGCACGAATTATACAGTAGTAGGCCTACTCAAAAAGATTATAAACTGACGAAACTCCGCTATGTCCGTGTGCTATGTCCGTGTGCTATGTCCGTGTGCTATGTCCGTGTGCTATGTCCGTGTGCTATGTCCGTGTGCTATGTCCGTGTGCTATGTCCGTGTGCTATGTCCGTGTGCTATGTCCGTGTGCTATGTCCGTGTGCTATGTCCGTGTGCTATGTCTGTGTGCTATGTCTGTGTGCTATGTCCGTGTGCTATGTCCGTGTGCTATGTCCGTGTGCTATGTCCGTGTGCTATGTCCGTGTGCAACATACTAAGGATTTATGAGACTGTTTAAACGAAAAGGCAGAAACATTCGAAATAATAAATGAATTCATCAAAGTTATCTATGAAAACCTGGCTATTAAATGCTAAAAGTAGCTATATTGGTTTTCACACAGCCTTATAAACCACTCGAAATCACGTTGCTGTTATTATTATTATTATTATTATTATTATTATTATTATTATTATTATTTCTGGAATGAACCTGGTGTTTTGCGAATGGATTTGAAGTACCATCGATTGACACCCTTAGGTATTAGAACTGGTGCTATAGAAGTGCATAATTATTATTAAGAACAAGACCAGACAAGAACACTGGTGAAAATTCCGCTTTCTAATGTGAAATGGCATTGGCGAGACAGACGAAGTTTCTGCGAATTGAGGCGTGTTCCATCTTCTCAGCCTCCAATGCTTAATTAGGTAAACTTAGTTAAAAGTGCCGTGTCGGTTACGCGAAAGACTGTATTATATTATGCTTTCCGCAGTCTAGTTAAAAATCAACGCCAACATTGTCTACGCCATAGAATTAAGTAATCCTAGAACGGCAGCGCAATTATAACTGATGAACGGAAGCAATTTTGTCCGCAGTCAAGATATGTTTGTGCGACTGTCAATTCAAAAGTCCTGTTATAACACAAGGATGAATCAAGGAGTGCCGTGGAAAATGAATCATCCAGAAACTTGAAAGGTAACGTTTTCTCTCCTTTAAAATTGCAGCTATAGACTACTCTCATGAACGCAACAGACGTATTTCATGTTTTATTCTCAGCACGTTTTAACGTGGACTATATATATATCTATGTTTTGTGTTTTAGGAAAAAGCACAGAGTCATTAATTAAGAGCCAAGTGCTTAAAACTTTAACAACTGTCAGCCGCTGATTTCAGTTTTAAAACGTCGTCATTTAATTTCAGCTGAAATTTATTCACACAATGCCAATCAAGAGGTGCCGCCGCATTGATTTTTTCCCAAGACATCTCACAAAGTTTCTACGAACAAAAAAGATCCCCGCCGTAACCTATAGTTCTTTATTTATTACGAAAAAGACGCCAACTTTTCTGAAAAGTTCCGTATTAAGGGGAGCCGCCTGGACACGCCACTGGATCGTAACTCAAAGAATAATAGCGACCAATAGACACTATATGTAATAAGAGCGCAGACAGAACTTCCGCAGAAGTCGGACCTTTAGGCCGTTCGTCCAGGAAATTCCGACACCGACAACAGCCTCGTTTCCAGACGCGAGTTCGAATTTTATTCCACTTACATTCGATTATAGCGACGCCATCGCGGCGACAGAGCGGAGTTTGTTCGTTTCGCCTATAGTCTACATGTCTTCCGATTAGCCCATGACTTCCCATGGCGCTGCTACCGTAGCACTGCGGTGTCATTAGGCCTATAGTCGAGAGGTTATGCTCAGCATATTAAACAGTACGACAGTTATTCCGTCGACGATAATTTAGCACCAGTCCATTTTCCATTTATGGTCAGACTGGGCATTAAACAATTATTAAAATGGGAGTACTACTGCGTCTTCTTGAGTGGAGGCGGTCCAGAGGCGTAGCGAGGGAGGCATGGGGCATATGCCCCCGGGTGCCGAGGTGGGGGGCGCCAAAATTGGGTATATGGGTAAGTGAAATGCATAATAAAGAAGAAGATAATGTGCGACGACCATTTTTTGCTCGTCAGCACTACTACGAAGACGAAGAGGGGCGCCCGTAAGACTAGGGGCGCCGAGAACCAATGTGACGAGTGACGACCTTTTTTGCTTGTCAGCACTGTTGGGGGCGCCAACGGTACACTTTGCCCCCGGGCGCCGGATACCCTCACTACGCCTCTGAGGCGGTCTCCGGCATTTCATATTTCAGAACATTGGCGGCTTCAGGGTTTGGCAAGTGGGGGGAGGGTGGTCGTTGGAGAGGCAACTTCTAAGCATGGGGGCCAACTATTTGTTGCTAGGTATGTAGTAGCAGTGATGGGCACTAACTAATTTTTTTAAGTTAAACTTTAACTAAACATTTTTTCCAATCAAGCAGTTTAACTTTTTAAGTAACTAACTTTTCACTGTAGTAGTTTAACTTTAACTGATAACTAATTAAAAGCAGTTTAACTTATTACTTTAACTTTTTGACTTTGACATGAGCTACTGAGCTAGTAAAACTAGGCTACAAGCTGCAACGAACACGATTTACGACTATAATTTCATATAGCACAATTTTAATAATAATTATAATAATAACAATAACGGTAATAATAATAATAATTTATAATTGAAACTGGTAATTATGCGGTTGACATGAAAAAGTAGAGCCTACGCGGGACTTAGACTGTGCTGAAAGTGGCATAAAATCTGAATAACTCAAGTTTAACTATTAGCCAGTTAACTAAAAAAATTTCAGTTTAACTTATGCCTTAACTAAACTTTTACCCAACCAGTTTAACTTTTGATGCAACTAAAAAAATTAGTTTAACTAAAAGTTAACTAATTTTTAGTTAACTTTTGCCCATCACTGTGTAGTAGTAAGTATAGGATCTCAACAGGGGGTACTGGAGCCAGGTATTCAACAAGAGGGGCACGGACCCCCCCCCCACACTGTTTCAGAAGCACTAATGGCGTAGCCAGAGTTACAGGAGAGAGAGAGAGAGAGAGAGAGAGAGAGAGAGAGAAAGAAAGAAAGAAAGAAAGAAAGAAAGAGAGAGAGACCAAGGCTTCTACATTTCCAGTTCCAACTATTGGGTTTTGTGGAACGTCGTGAGCTCCCAGCGGGGTTTCCCGAAAAATTGGGGGTAATATGATACTGAAATCTTGCTGATTGGAGCACATTTTCAGACTATATAACAACATATTGGCAATACTCCTCACCTCCCCTCAATTAATTGATAGAGCTTTTTCATCGGTTTTGCACGAATCTCAAGACCAGACCCCCTCTCCCTGCCCTCCTCCTACATACGTCAATGTACATTGGCGTACTACTGAAGATTAAAATCATATCTGGCCTAAATACAAATATATCGAAAGGTTTGTCTTATTTTGAAGCTAAGGGCTAATCTAGCTTAATAAATGGCCACGAACATAGATTCTTTGACTTAAGAAGTTAAGACTTGTCATATTCTTAAGTAAGTAAGTAAGTAAGTAAGTAAGTAAGTAAGTAAGTAAGTAAGTAAGTAAAAGCTCGTGGATTTATGTAGCGCTTTCGAAGTAGTGCCAATGCAGCTGCTTAGCTTAATGCATTTTCCGATAAGTTAGTTAAGTCTGCCTAAAGCTAAAGTGAAGAAGGGATTAGTCTCGATCCATAATAATATATAGGCCAACTAGCTATAGCGACTTTAGTCCATTGCCATATGCAATACCTTTTATGAGGGCATATCCAGGCGATTATATCCGGGTTCCGGATGGCATAGACTTAGGCCTGTGGCACACGGGATCTAAGCAGCCGTCTGAATAAACAAATCTGCAATTAAATTTTTCGTCCGCAAGTCATCAAAATTCAGAACACAACTTAACCTCAACAGATATCCTAATTTCAGCATTCCGGTCGACACACTCAGTGTGTGTGTGTGTGTGTGTGTGTGTGTGTGTGTGTGTGTGTGTGTACATATACATCTCGCTCTCCTCTCTCTATGTATGTATAATTATATATATATAATTATATATTATTATATAATATATTATATAATATATATATATGTTATATTATATTATATATATTACAGTATATAATATATATATATATATATATATATATATATATATATATATCTTGCCCTCAGTAGTTCACTCCAGAAAAAGTGTCCGGATGCATTAAGAAATTGTGGCTATATATATATATATATATATATATATATATATATATATATATACTATTATATATATATACTGTATATATATATACATACATAGAGTATATATACACCCAGCCTTGAAATTGTGTGGCTATATATATACAGTATGTATATTATATACTGTATATATACATACAGTGTACATAGAGTATATATATATATACACACACACACACACACACACAGCCTTGTTTGCAGTTGTGCAAAAGCTGAAGATCTGCTACTGGAATGTTCTTCAAGGTAATAAGTTATGACGACTTCCAACGCTTTCCAAAAGAGCGATGCGTTTATTAACTCCATTTGCCAAAATTTCAAAAGAAAAGGAAACCGAGAATCGTATATATATATATATATATATATATATATATATATATATATATAACATATATAACGATCTCTAGATCTCATTTTGCTAGAAATTACAGTTTCAGCCTCCACTGTGAGCAGATGTCAAATGATCTGGATGATGGCACAGGTCTTTACGGCTAATGGGAGGGGAGGAGGAGGAGGAGGCAATTCGTTTTATTTGCAGAGCATTTCAAACGAAAACTCGGTTTCTATTATCGCTAACATCAGTGGCGTAGACAGGATTTCCCGAAGGGGGGTTTTGGTTCCCATGAATGCCAACTTCGAACATTTCTGACAATGAAAAAACGGTTATCATCATTCCATGTATTGACTAACAGCAGTACGGAAAAATCCTGACAAGCAAAGAAAGGTAGTCAGGTAGGTCTATTATTATTATGCTTCAGTAATTGAAATATGCAGGATAGGTATATGATAATATGAGCGTGTACACTATAGTGATTGAACAATAAAAACAGATTTGGTCGCCAAGTTTTACCTCGAAAACTCCCCCTTCCCTACACTGCGAACTGCCAAGGAGGTTTTAACTCCCAACTCCCGTTGACTATAGGCTACCACTGCCACCTTCAGGGCAGTAAGCCCAGGGTCAAGCTCCACCCCCACCCCAATTCTCGTGAGGATCTTACCAAGTAAAAAAGAAAAATCATTGGTGGGTCGCCTGAAAATGCCGGCCTGGAAAATGCAGGACTGGAAAATGAAGGACCAAATCGCAGGGGGTGAAATTGCAGGACCGGAAAATGAATGACTGGAAATTGCAGGACTAGAAAATCAGGACTGGAAAATGACGGACCAAATTATCAAATGATCGACAGCAAACAATGCTGCAGCCGACTGTACATGATAGCTTGCCTTCGGATAACCTGCCAGCTGAGCCAGTGACAGCCCAGAGTTTTGATTGTTGTGAGGTCTGTCTAGTTGCCCCGCGGTCAGGCGTCGCGCTAGTTCCTTGTGGGCATGCCACATTTCGCAACACTTGCGCAGACACGGTTGCAGAAATGTCAGGACATTGTCCGCTTTGTCGGACCCCAATTACAACGGTTATGCGTCTATATAATTCGTAGGTCCTTTTCAGACTTTTAGTTTAATTTGCTCAACATTTAATTTTTTTGTCTTCTTCATTGTCAACTTCACATTGACAAACACTGTATGTCGATGTTTTACATCTTTTTTCAAGACTTATACTGTTGTTAGCTTTAGCCTACTTGTTGTTTTTGCTTTTTTAATTGCTAACTTCAGATGTAAAACCACTTTGTGTCGATGCTTGATTAACGAATGCTTGCTTTTTACTAACTTGAGGCAGTCGTGAGTTACATTGACCTTTCTTTGTCTGTTATAAAGTTTTTACGGAGTTCAATAATGACAGCAAATAAACAGCTTATGTCTTATTTATATTGATAGTGATAGTACAGTTGATAACAGGGGCGGAGGGTCAAGATAAGAAGACGTCAACAATTACCTTTTTATAGATCATTTATAAAGAAATTAGGAATTAGCCTACATTTTCTAGTCCTACAGTTTCCAGTCCTTCATTTTCCAGTCCTGCATTTTCACCCCCTGCGATTTAGTCCGTCATTTTCCAGTCCTGCATTTTCAGCGCTCCCTCGTTGGTCAGTGTTTCGACCGTCGGGCGTTCATGTCCAAGAATTCGGATGGTATCGTAGTGGAGGAGTGGAGAAGAAGACCATAGAAGAGGAGAGGACGTTGCTCGAAGGAAGCAACAGAAAAACTAGACCGATAACGCAACCGATTAGATAGCGGAGATAGGAAGGGAGATGATATCTATAAGTGCCTTTTTCGGCGCCTGGAGTGATCTATTCTTTCGACAAAGACCCGTGCTTAAGGAAAGCCTCATGCAGTTTGAAGGCAATTCGTTTAACCTGTTCTAGCGTAGACATAGTCTTAATGAATAGTTGAATACTTCTGAAATCCGAAATTGGCTAGACTGTCATCACCAAAGTTTCCTACAAACCAGGGTGCGATTTGTGACCTGGAGCAGTGGGGGGGGGATATGTAGAGCTTGGGGATGTAGTTGTTGGGAAAGTGTAGCAGTGGGAGATGTAGTGGTGGGGGATGTAGCAGTAGGGGGATGCAGTTAGGCAGTGGGGAGAGGGGAATCTCCTTCCCCCTACAAATCGCGCCCTGCTACAACTACGCTAACAAAATCTAAATTTCGAAGTGCGGCGACCTTCTTCTAGCGAGTTTCTCTTGGTCATTAGACTTTCTCCAGAATTTCCAAGTTCCCGACTGCCAGAGTGATTTTGGAGAATAAATTTATTTAGTTTTTTTTTCTTATAGTTATAATCAAAATTCCAGCGGGATAGTTTTGGAGGAAGTAGAGATTGAGGGGAAAGTGAGTCTTCTTTCGCAGGTAGCCATTAAAGAGAGCGGGGGTTTTTATATTCTGTCGAAATTAATTATAATTGATTCGAGTAAAATTAAAGTTAATTCAATACGTCGTCATTGCGCGTGTAAATTGGGCCATCGTGATCACGAGTCACCGATCTGGAAGAAGAGAAGAAGCTATCGGCGAAACCAGGGGGATTCCAGTAGATTTTCATTCGATGGCTGAGTTTCGTATGCAGATTTATTTCATCGGTCACTTTAAAATCACAAGCGGCGAGCAGGCGATTGGTAGATGGCGAAGAGAACAACGTTTCAGACGCCAGTGAAGTCAGGGCTTAATCTTAGCCGTTTCCGGGAGAGAGGAAATTGCCCTCCCCCCCGGAAATTTCAAATTTCCCTTCGGAAATTTTGGCATACTACATGAATTAACAGCAGCACTCTATAGCAGAATTCCCCCCGGCTTTGTCAGTTTTCCCCCGGCTTTGTCAGTTTCCCCCCGGAGTCCAGGAGTCTAGATTAAACAGTGAGTGAAATCAGTCTGGTGACGCCACGAAAAGAACGCTTCTGATTTCATAAACGTGGCATTCGTTGTATTCTAGCATGTTTTGACCATAATTTGTTGGTTTAATTGCTTTACAGACTCTAGCGACACAGAAGAGGTTTTATCATCAAAGGCAAATTAGGCAATGAATAGCTGTGTATCGTCAGCGTAGAAACGAGTCAGCAGAGAAATGCGAAAGAAGTGATCCAAGAGACTAGGCTAAGAGGCAATATATAATGGATTAAATTTTAGTATTATTTTACACTAAATCAATTTTTCGCGATTAAGAACTCCTAATCAACTAACTGGCTGCCAATGACAGTTTCCGTTGTTTGTCAAATTGAGGCACACACACAGACACACAGACACACATACACACACACACAGACACACACGAACACACACGGACTACGAACTTGTGTCACTGAATCAGTTCAGATTTTAACCGTCTGAAGAAATAAACTCTGTGTAATCAGACCTAACCACGTGAATCGATCGTCTCAAGCGTTTGTGGTTTGGTTCAGTCCGTGTAGTAGACGACCGTTCCCGACGGATTGTCCCGCTGCACGGCGGCGGCGGCCACGCTGCCAGGCACTCCGCCATGCATCAGTTCCGTCAGCAGGATCTTCACTCTCTTCTGCGGCGACGGCGGTGTCCGATGCATGGCGTTGCCTCCGTTGCCGCCGCCGCCGCCGCCGCCGCCGCCGCCGCCGCAGCTGAGAGTGGTCCCCCCGTCCGTCTGTCGTCTTCGCCGCCTTCGCCTCTGCTCGGCGCCGGGACAGACGATCGCCAGCAGCTGGGAGCGAAACTTTCGTCCGGCAGCGCAGTACAGGAAGAAGTTCATCGAATGGTTGGCGTACATGAGCAGCTCGGCCACGGTCCTCGCCATCTGGAAGCGCAGCGCCTCCTGCTGGTCTCTGGCCAGCGACCGGCGAAGCGTCGTCATTATGAGTATGACGTTCATCGGTAGGGTCGTCACGAGAAACGTCATCGAGATCATGAGCAGCATGACGGTCAGTCGTGCCTTCGATTCGACTCCGCCGCCGCCGCCGCCGCCGCCGCCGCCGCCGGGATTCCCAGCAGCGCCCGTCGAGTCAGGTCGACGACATTCGGGGAAGCAGCTGGATCGAGGGCTGCGTCCGCCGAGGGCCGTCCTGCGAGCCGCGCCCGCTCTCAGCACCGCCCTCACTATGAGACCGTTCAGGACGAGGATGACGGCGAACGGAACGAGGCAGTAGACGCCGGCGTCTATCCACGGCCACACGGTGACGGCGAACGCCTCGTGACCGGCCGCGGCCTCGCAGCGCGGCCGCCGCGTGGCGTTGCCGACGACGGCGGCGCTCAGCTCCGTCGTCCACAGCGCGTGAGAATTGACGGCGAACAGAAGGAGCAGGATCCCGGCGACGACGCGCAGGGCCTTGCCCGTCCGACAGAGCGTCAGGGCGCGAAGGGGCCGGCAGACGGCGACGTAGCGGTCGGCGGTCACGGCGACGATCAGCCAGACGGAGTAGTCGCTGACCGTCAGACAGACGACGGACGTCAGCTTGCACGTCCAGTCGGTCAGTTCGCGGACGTAGCACCCGGTCAGCGCGTCGATCCAGAGCGGTAGGAGCCCGAGCAGCAGGACCAGCGTGTCGGCGACGGACAGGGTCAGCAGGTACACGTAGCTGGAGATCAGGTGAACGCCGGTCTTGGCGAGTACCGCGACCGACAGTACGTTACCTATGGTACCCGTCACTAGCAGAATCGGCGCAATATAAAGCAACAGACGCTTCTGAAGATTCGGGGAGACGGAGACAGTCGACGACGGTAGCTGCGGCAGGAGACCCCCTGCCGCGTCGACGCTGGTCGGGGGACAGTGCAGCGCGGCGACGGTGTTCTGGAAGCCGGTCGGACCCTGGACCCAGTATTTGCTGAATCCGCAGATGAGACTGAGGTGACCGGAGGCGTTGAGTATCTGGTAGACGGATGTGCGATCGGCATCGCTCAGGTTCTTCAGCATCGTCATGAGTACCGTGAGATTTGAGGGGGTGACGGTCATCTGTCCAGTGGCGGAAGCTGAATAGGACGACATCTTCGATCAACTAAACACAACCCCAGAAATGAAATTATTCGGACGATTAATAAAAAAACACAAACGCGTTGATATCAACATGTTTCTAAAACAGTTGCATAGCCATGGGGGCTGTCCATTAATCATGTCAACAATTTTTGGGCAATTTTTGACCCCCTCTCCTCTTGTCAACAACTGTCAACTTTCAGTGACCCCCCTATAATTACGTCAAAAACTGTTGACCCTTTCCCAAAAAAATCAATGACAGGTCCCAAAAACAAGGTTATTATTTTTTGCGGTGACGACCATTTTTCCTCTTTTTTGCTCATAGTGTCAAAATGTGGTGGTGATGACCTTTTTTTACCTTTTCTGCCTAGCTTTTTTCCATTATAATAAGTAGAATGCCATGAAATTTCCTATTTTTTGATTATTTGTAAAAAGTGAAATTGTTGACGTCAACTTCTCTCAACCCCCTAAATTGTTGACGTAATTAATGGACGATCAATCTCCTGTCGATGAAACCATAACTGGAATTCCTGTGCATCTCTTTCACCGCTCCATCCATCCAGTATTCGCCAGGCATCTAAGTCTACTGGTATATAATGTGACGCTGAGCGATGCAATATCCAGACATTGATTAAATTCGACTGTTGCCATCGGACGTCACAGAACACAGGCTGCTTCACGTGAACGCTCCATTTTCATCTTATCTTATTAATTTCACATCACCATTTCCACAATGAGTTACTTTATCATGGCAAGATGCTTATAATAATGCATGCCTAGAGTAGACAGAGAAATGGGGAAACGCGCGTGTATAATCAGAGAAGAAGGGAAGGAGGAAGTGATGTGGACGAATGGAGGGAAGGAGGAGCGACGGAGGAGGGATGGAGCTATATAAACGCCACCTGAAGGTAATCCTACTGCTTAATTAACTTTAACTTCGCTAGTCTATGGGAATTTTAACAAAGGTCCTCCGTTGTGCAACCTTTCGTAGTGGGGCCACACATCACTCACTCTGTTATGATTTTGGAAAGATATTCACTCACTTTTACTTTTAATCAATTTCTAGGCCTATCTGTGTTATTTTTTGTGCCTGTTTTTGCATCGACACGCGCATTCCCTGTTTAACCGCGAAGTAATTCGAATTCCAGTCTAAGTCAGAACCTTAGAACTCCAAACGCAGACGGCTTAGTCGTAATTATTGTGACAAGACCAGTGGCGGTTCCACGAGGGGGGGATGAGTGAGGATTCATCCCCCACCGGACTCTCTTTTTTGCTTATGAAACCTATTTTTGGGCAAAAGTCTAGTAAAACTACGGGGAAAAAACTCTCGGATGACTTTTTTCTTTTTATTTTGCTTATCAACTTATTTTTCGTTAAAAGTGTAGTAAATTAGGAAAGAATTCCCTTTTGTCAGCATTTTTCGGCAACGTCTATTGATTTTTCCTTCTCTTTTCATCCCGCCCACCAACTTCCTATGAATTCATTTCATCCCCCACCAAGAAATCCTGGAATTTTCACAGGACAGGACAGATCCTTTGTTAACTCCATCGGGCGCCGCTCACCTGGTTAGAATAATACTAACCACGAGTGACAGTTAAGGTAAGATGTATCGTCTTCAAAGACTGCGGTCTGACTGACCGTCATTAATTACGTCGCCTCTGCTTCTTATGTAGCCTACGACATTCACACAGCATACGATGCAGATCCAGTAATCAGATTCCCAGATTAAATCACTGCATGGCAGACAGCCAGGAAAAAACAATGCAAATTAAAAAAATACGCGTGAAAATCTACACCTTTTTATCCGGGGTTATGCCAGATAATCGCAACCGATCCGCTGATGAAGACAAAAATAGCCAACGCTAAGACAAATTATATATATATATATATATATATATATATATATATATATATATATATATATATATATATATATATATATATATATAGAGAGAGAGAGAGAGAGAGAGAGAGAGAGACGCTGATATAGACAAAGTAGTCAGCGCTTTAAAAATACAAGTTATATATATATATATATATATATATATATATGCAAATCATATATAATATATATAAGTCATAAGTCATATATATATATACATATACAAGTCATATATATATATATATGTGTGTGTGTGTGTGTGTTTGTGTGTGTGTGTGTAATGTGTATGTTTGTGTGAGAGAGATATGTGTGTGTCGGTAGGCTTTACAGCAAATTCCGCAAAAGGCGGAGTATCTTATTATTAATGAATGAATAATGCATTGTGTTCTCCCAATTTTGCCGCCAAAATATTAAAACGAACCGAAATTAAAAGCCACCTGCTTCTTCGACGCTACACGACACCTGAGTAAGATCCACCACTGATGAGGAAGAACTATTTTTCCAGACTATCTTCTCGTAAGCCTCCAGGTCATTGCGCACCTCGATATCTTGTTCTCGCCCGATTAACTCTCGCATCGCTGAAGGCCAGGGTGAGGGTTAGAGGGTGAGGCGATTGTCGCTAATCTGGTTGTCCAGAATGTTCAAAGAAAATCTACCAAATGAGATTTTTGAGCGCTTCCAAGTATACTCGTAGACTCCGCAGAGGGTCCTTAAGGCACATTCCGACATATATATATATATAGGCTATACTTTAAAGTTGTTATGCTACGGTTAGGCCTACTAAGTTATGATCGCATTGCCAAAGGCACCAAGAAAAGAAATAACATGCCTGAATTTTCCCGTTTTGAGCGCCTTTTAGAAATTACAATCGGTGTCTCTTAAACTTAGCTCTGACTCTAGCAGAAGCTGCAGAGCAGAGCACAGCAGAGCAGAGCATCCAAAATATGAACCGTTTTCGGAATTATAAGTGCACTAACACAGCCGCAAACCCACTTTGAACCAGGAATTTCAATTTCGAAAGGTAACGCCTGAGTGCAAAGTTAAAATAGACTGCTTACAGGAAGGCCAAATACAATTAATCAAAGTAAAACCGTGATATAAATGCTGTAGGAGCCTGCAACAACCATTCAAAGTTACATTATGTGAAAGAATTGCATTGGACAGTAACCAATGTCAAGTGAGACGTGATTGATATGATTAGGCCAACAGTATGTATTCCATGACATTTGGCGGTATATATATATATATATATATATATATATATATATATATATATATATATAATGGTATATATCATCAGTGGCGTCGCGAGGGGGTGCGGGGGGTGCGGACAGCACCGAGTGACACCACCTAAGGGGGTGACACCAAATAAGAATGACCTTTTTTTGCTTGTCACGTGGGTAGCTGAGAAGAAAAAATTAATTAATTTAAGGATGACCTTTTTTGCTTGTCACGGCATTTGAGAAGGTCTAAATGGGTGACACCACGATTTTACCGCACTGGGTGACACCAACCCTAGCGACGACGCCACTGTATACCATACAGTTATTATTACATAGCGAACATTGATTGATTGATTGATTGAAATATGAGTATAATAGGATGAAACGTGTTTATTGTCATTTGTGTGCATTTCGTATAGCCGAATAGCCGCATAATTTTAACATTCAATGGATCTAAAACGCTAAAATCTGAAATCGTTTAATTTCCATAAGATGGTTATGTTTGATGGTTAATAACTTATAGTACGTGAACAATATGAACAACACAAAATACCAGTTTCGTAGCCTACAGCTTTGAATACACGCCCCAATGGCTTTTAACAATATTTTCAGCTTTCAGAGGCTGAGTTTGGAAGAAGTAATTGAGAGAAAAACTATAAAGGGGCGTCCATAAATGACGTCACACGATTTTGGCAGTTTTTACTCCACTCCCCTCGTCACACGTCGTCACAAAAAGTCAGACCCCTCAAATATGACGTCACAGCGCGTTATCTCTTCCCGTATTCTTGTCATCTTTACAATGTCAAAATTAATATTTTGTTTGAAAATATTCATTAAAATTATTATAGCTGAAACAATATTCAGAAACTTTTCCAAATTCTTTTTTAAAATGAAGTACAGTATAATAATTATAAGTGTAAAATACTTTCAACTTTGCGGTAACATAACATATTGCGGTATTAATAGCAATATTTAGTGTTATGTGACGTAACATTTCTGGAAACTCCTCCCCCGTCACGTCGTCACACATCGTCACAAATATTTGAACACCCCCTAAGTGCGCGACGTCATTTATGGACAGCACCAAAACAGAGATTAATATAGACCTAACCATGGACCTAACTGATCATTCAAAAAACTGTTCGCGCGTCAGGGACAAACCCAAGGTAGTGCGGCAATCATAGATTCTGCATCGAGACGAGGCGTCTTTGTCTTGTAGACTCCGTGGGTTCTGCTCTGCGTGGCAGTGTTTCCAATGATTAGGTCCTATTATTCTTTTTTCTTCTGCGGTAGCTTATGCTGTGTTCCTTCGTCAAATGGAGCGTTTTTCCCGGTTACATCTTCTCTTGCGCAATCCTCCTGTTATAAAAAAGACCGAGTCGAGATCGGAGTTTGCGACGCGTTAATCATCTCCCGAAGGAATTCTGTGCCAAATCCATCTCCCGTTCGGTCCATTATCCGCTGGAATTTCGCTGCTTCTGTCTCGTCGCCCCTCTCCAACGTGGCCTGTGGTTAGGGTTGTGAGCTCGGAAATTTCCTGCGGAATTATTCCGGAAATTTCCGTAAAAATTGATGATTATTATTTTTTATTAATATTATTATTAATGTTTATTATTATTATTATTATTTGTTACTATTTATTACTTTTACTACTATCTATTATTTTTTATTATCATTATTACTATTTATTAGTATTCACTTGTTGGCATTTGTTAACAATTGTCAGGATTGTAGCGCTATATAATGTTTTTATGGACATGCGCGCGGCGCTTCCGGTTGCATTTTCCCGGAAATTTCCGGAAGTTTCCAGAATAATTCCGGGCATTCTACTTTTCCGGAAAAGTTACAACCATACTCGTGGTGGATCACGAGAGACGCAAGCGTCGAGCGGTTTTTAAACGACTGCTGTCACTGGACATCGAAGACGACGAGATTTACAAAAGCAATTAGCTGGTGTTGGCAGCGCAGAACATCGGCGATCATGGAACACGGGGATGAAAATGACAGCCTGTTGAGCAAGAAAGATGGTCCGTTGCTCTTCTGCGTCGTCGTCGTCTTCTGCAGCGTATTGCTATTCTGTGCAGTCTCTGAGCGAATACACTCGATTTCCATAAAGGGAACTTAACTTGTCGAATCGCGAAGCGAGGGAAATTGAAAAAATAGTATAACCAGTGGTTATAAGACACGAGGAATTTCGTTCAAACTTAAACAAGAAGAAACTCGCCTGCTTAAGCCCAGCTTATTATGTCTATAGGCTTAGGCTACAGTATCAAGCAGATCAAAAAAAGTCGAAAACCGGGCGTCAGTCACATGTGGTGTCGGGAAAATTGAGAGACACAGTTCAATGCAAACATTTGTGTCAATGCTGTGATTTTGGGGGGATTTTGTGGTTTTTTGAGGGAGGTAAATCTCCCCTAACAATCCTGGATGAAGCAATGGTCAGTCAGCTTCTTAAGACCACTACAGTGTAGATTTGCTGTTCGCGGAGATGCACGGGCTCCAACTGTCCTCTCCAGCGCCGTCCAAGCATAAGAAGCGTCGATTGAAATGTGTTCACCAGTGGCGGCTCCACCGGGGGGCAGGGGGCCGTGCCCCTATTGAGTGTCTGGCCCCCCAGTTGGGACCCTATACTTAATGCTACATACATTAAACAACAAATGGTTGGCCCCCATGATTAGAAGTTGCCACCCCAAAGCCCCCCCCCCACTTGCCAAATCCTAGAGCCGCCACTGGTGTTCACTCGACGCGTTTTGAAGCAGCAAAGGTCGTACGACGAGACAAGAAGCAGCGCTGGGTGGTCGGTTGTCTCGAGACCCGTCCGCCATTGGTCTCTCGTGACCTCCTGCTGCATGTCGTGACATTCGGCGGTTTCCTCGACAGGACTTTCCACGGTCTGATAATTAATGAGTTACTCTATTTAGGCTCAACCGAATCGCACGAAACGTTATAGCTACCACGAAAGTACGCGTCCAAAGCACGAGGTGGAGACGGGTCTCTTTCCGCCAAAGCTTTAGGTTTTTAACTTTTATGCATTGGGAAGGTTAAGAACAGCAGCGGAAGACACTATAGCAGCGACACTGATTTGCATCGTGTTGGACAAATTCATTTATAATTCTGAAACAAAGTAGCTAATTAAGTAGCACATGTCTGCAATTTTGATTCCATTTCGTTATTTTAATACTGTCCGCCAGGCGCGTCGGAACGAATTTTTAGCAGCGGGGTGCCGTTTTTAAAAGATAAAAGTCCTGACAAGCAAAAACAGGTTATCGCCTTTCTTTTATCATCTTTTAAAAATCCTGGCAGGTAAAAAAACCGCCTCATTTTCCAAGGGACGCAGTCGCACCCGTGCACCCCTACTTCCTATGAGTCTGCTGTCCGCTGATTCTAATAATTCTAAGTCTGGCAACAATACTAAGCTAGTGTTACTTGAATCTAACAGTTCTTTTCAACAAGCGCGCTTTTACTGTCTTGTTTTATAACGAGATGGTGTTCAATGGCGCTTGTTCAGTCTTTTCTAAGCACATCAGGTGGATATCAGCAACGTCTTAATTAACAAGACCAGTCTCTCGTCTTTTGGTGCTGTTTTACACTTAATAGAAAAAAATAAGACTCCAAAAGGAATATAAATGCGAAAGCCTGTGACGAAGAAGTCGATAGCTATACAGCGGATGCGCTTAGGAGATATTGATAGACTTTGGTCTCTGCGTTTTTTTCATTTGCGAGTACAACAGATTGAATTATTCACCGGTTTCGGCGTTCAACTTCGCATTTCTTAGTGCGATCACTTCGACATCCACTGCGGCATGTCTTGAGCATGTCAGCGAGGCTAGCGTGACGTTCATTAGCAAAAGTACATTTCAGGACACCTGCAGACCTCGCTCCGGGGATTCTTTTTTTGGGTAAAAATGCTAGTACTGCTGTGAACTCTCGCAGTTGAGTTGGAATTTTCCGAGACGTCAGCTAAAGCGCCTCTAGGGGCGTTTATGGAGTTGAGTCCTATCACGGTCTGAAGGCCAGACGTGCTGAGCGAAAAGTGACGAAATTGTCGGATTGTCGGTCGTTTTCTGTGTTGAAAAATCCCGACTACCGATGAGTTCAGACCATTATGGCTTTTGTCGCAACTTCCGTGCGTTGTATCCAACTATTGCTTCCTGTTCTCCTCTTCCTCCTCCTCCTCCTCACTCAGGATTTTTAGCCAAAAATCAACTTAATAGAATGAAACTAGTGAACTAAAGTCTTTATCCGTAACACGCAATTCTACGTGGGTCTACAAATTAATTCAGTAAATCGGCGAAGAGGTATTTAGACATGAGGCCTTTTCAACATTTTATAATATTCATGTCAAGCACAGCATCAAACAGTACACAAATCAACTGAACAAAACTAAATAAAATAAACTAATAATAAACTAATAAACTAAACACACGCTTTACACAGTACGGCCACTATCACTGCCCATCCAGCCAGTCTCTGCCCTCAGACAAATTCTAGCAATGCACCCGGCAAATTACAGCGGCTTCTTCGCATACTTTTATTGACAAATGACACTTGTGGCTTTTTACAGCAACATGTATACTTTCCAAACCCGTGAAAACTCTAATACAATCAACAATTTATAACGACTGGAGTTTACGTACGGCACAAGCATTCGCCATCCCCTCGTCTTGTACACCGTAGAAGAGATAAGAGTTGGTTCAGATGTTACTTCTCTTATCTCCCTTATCACAGTACAAGACGCGTGCGTTACCACCCCCCACCCACCCCCACCAAGAGATCATGACGATGATCTCCAGAGGCAGGTGCAAGAGCCCAGGAAGGCAAATGAAAACCTCTAAGCGAGGGCAGATTATTTTGGTTCTAAATAAAATATAGCAGATTAAAAGACGAAGCTGCGCTGAGACTAATAGACTGTGACATTGACTGCACGATACCTAAGGACTGGCGGCAGTGGCGGCTCCACATGATGGGGGGGGCGGGGCGAGGGGCCCGTGTCCATTATTGAATGCCCTGCCCCCATCGACTCCCCTGTTGGGATCCTATACTTACTACTACATACCTATAGCAGCAAATAGTTGGATCCCCGTGCTTAGAAGTTGTCACCCAAACGGCCCCCACTTGCCAAATCCTGGAGCCGCCACTGGCTGGCGGATTGTCAATTCGTATCATTGCGTAAAAAGGAAGTGACGATTTGCTGGAAGAAGACGGCCATTCGTCTACACTAATAAGTTAATATATATAGCTATTGGTTTCACGAAGACAACGATCGTGAGAAGTGGCGTAGCCAGGATTCTGGAATAGGGGTCGGGGACAAATCGACATCTTCAGTCAGGTGTTCCGATGAAAAAAGTCTTGATTAACTAAAAAATCGTAGTGTCAGTCTCAGTGGCGTAGCGAAGGGGGCAGAGGGGGCGGCACTTGCCCTAGTGGCGGCATTTTCGAGATTTCCTATTTTTTAATAATTATTAGCCTTTATTAGGGTTTTTTGTTTGTCAGACTTTTTAGGGCTTGATTGGTAAGGTTTTTTCAATGAAATTTTTGAAAATGTTTCGCCGCGAAAAGGCGGCAATTTTTATTTTCGCCCCAGGCGGCACTTTGCCTAGCTACGCCACTGGTCAGTCTCCATCGCTTTGAACTATTTTTATTCATTCTCAGTCTCATACTACCTATCCTTCGCAACTACTCAACAGTTCTGCACAATCCCACGACCGGTCTCGACCCGAATAGGGGGGGGGCAGACCCCTCGTGCCCCTCGTGGCTGCACCAATGATTATGAGAAGCAGGAGCCGATGTCTTGCTCCTGTTCGACTATTCATGGTCAGAGGAACAAAGGTCAGCATCTCTAATAAGCTTCGTCAGCGTATCAGTCATGCTATCCCTCGTTTCGCTATAGTATTATACATGTAGTATTGTACCTGTATATTTCGGAGTATACAAAAAGAAAAATTATTATGTCAGCACACGAAAGAATTTATGCGATATACGCCGCGCCGTCGACTGTCCAGCGACCACTTCATCTAAAGCCTAATGGGTTCGCAAATTACCGACCAGAGTGGTCAATATTTCAATCGAGAGCACCCTAAAAGGGTTGACATAAAAAACTCTTGACATTTACATTCATCAAAATGTCTCTGAACATTTGCGAACTTCGAACGGAAAAGTTAAATAATGCGACAAAATTCAGCAGCTGCAGGATGACAGGTACGTCGAATTTAAAGTCTCCAGGCTATTTGAGTTCAAAATGCTGACGTCCATATACATTCATAGCTCTTAAAAGCTAATTTCTGCTGTCCACCAATAAAGTATGTGACTTATGAACTATTTCAGCACCATAACTATTTTGTTTGGCATTTTTAAAAGTCAGTAAAACTGCGCTGAAAGTTATAAGACTCTTCACTCATTAAGCTGTAAAGGTTTTTTCCTCTAAGCTTACGGTCTAGATTAAGTAAGTAAGTTAAGTAAAATGCAGCACAACAGTAGCTATTTATAGGAAAGGTGTGGGATCAGCCAGGCAATGGTCAATATCCGAAGGGCAGTGAGGCTAGGTTGTTACAGCTATGGCGGAAATGATTTCAGAAACTATTTTTGACCTGAAGACTTGAGGAGATTAGGAAATGGAATCAGATTTTATTGTTTTAAAGTGTCCAAGTGTGCGAAGGGAAAGTTCCAGAGTTCAGGTGCAGCATATGAGAAGGCACAGTTGCAAATTTTTCAGGGATGACTGATTTAGCGGGCGTGACAGAGTGAGATGAGATGACGAACGTGTGGGTCGAGGAGGCTGAGGGGTTAATAGTGATCTAAGGTAGACAGGTTTTGATGACTGAAGTGAGCTATGTGTAAGTGTTATTATCTTATATTGGATACGTTCTGTTATTTTAAGCCAATGTAATGATTTTAGTATGGGTGAAATATGGGAGAATTTAGGTGACTTAGTAACAGCACGAGCAAGTGCATTTTGTATTGATTGCAATTTGTTGATGGAGGCTTTGGGAAGGTTATAGTAGAGGGAGTTACAGTAATCTAATTTGGAGTGGACTATAGAGGTGGCGATTGTGGACGCAGTCTTAATATCAAGACAAGGACGTAGGCGACGAAGGTCACGAATATGAATAAAGCAGGCTTTTGAAAGTTGGGAGATTTGTGATTCGAAGTTTAGAAAAAGAGTCAAATTTGAATCCGAGATTTCTAGCAGTTGGAACAGGGATTATTGTGGTGTCAGGAGCCAAAACTAGTTTAGGATTGTCAATTTTTTGAGTTGTTGGGGTAGTCCGATTAAAAGAAACTCTGTCTTAGATGGGTTGAGAGCGAGGAGATTAGATGACATCCATGCAGAGATTGACGAGAATGCAGATTCAAGCTCAATAATAGAAGCATTGAATGAAAGAGGTGAGAAGGAAAGGAATAGCTGAGTGTCATCGGCATAGAGTTGGTGGTTTAATTTGAGGGAATTAATTAGAGATTAAAGGCTGAACAGTACAGGCCCGAGAACAGATCCTTGAGGCACTCCATAATCTATAATATGAGAAGGAGAAATTTGGCCAAGACAGGACACTTGAAAAGACTGAGATTTGAGATAAGATGCAAACCAGTTGTGAGCCTTTTCAGATATGCCAAACCAGAGAGAGAGTCGCTCGAGCAGAATTTTGTGATCTATGGTATCAAATGCTGCAGAGAGATCAAGGAGACAAAGGCCAGTAACTTGGCGAAGACCAATTGCAGTTAAGAGTCTGTCATAAATGTAGGCGAGGACAGTTTCAGTTGAGTGATGTTTAGTGTAGGCAGATTGATGAGCATTATATAGTGAGTTACTTGAAAGGTGTTCATTCAGTCTGGAAAGCACAAAGTAAGTTTTGATAGAAGAGAAAGATTTGAGAAGTTATTGAGATCTTCTCTGTCAAGACCAGGCTTTTTAGGAGAGGAGTGACAAGTTTTTGAATGCGGATGGGAAAAGATAAAGGTTGATGATTCTAGTTATAATAGGCGTAAGCAAAACTGTTTGAGTAAAGTTTAGGTATGGGATCTAGATCACATTGTTTGTTTGGCAAGGATAGTAGAAGTTTGGATACCTCTTCTTCAGTTGTAGGAGTGAAGCTGGATAAACATGGAGGTTGTGGGGGAGGAGGATAATGAGGAGAGGTGGTTTGAGTAATAGTGAAAGACTTGAGGAATGAATCTTGGAGATTTTTACAGAAAGAACTTAGCAAAAGATTCAGCAAGTTCTGACAGGGAAATGGATTGAGGGAGAGGTTTTGAGTCTTTGCGATGGAAAAGATCATTTACAGTTTTCCAGAGCTTACGTGGATTTGAGCTATTTGTTGAAATGATGTTTTAGTACTTCTTTTTGGCAGATGTAAGGAGATTATGATTTGGTGGAACGAAGATTTAAAGGTCAGATGGAGAATGTGTTTTATGGTAGGTTCGCTCAAGACGTCTGAAATGAAATGACTTGAAAGCATGAATGAAAGAGTTATACCAGGGTTTCTGTTATGAGACGAAAAAGGTCTAGTGATGATAGGAGCATGTTTATTGAGAAGACCAGAAAGCACAGAATTGTATCACAGGGTAGTAGGGTGTTAGTAATTAGGTCAGATGACTTAATGTTATCACAGAACAAGGCAATGTCAATTTTGTTAGGTGCCACGAGGTGGAGGAGTTGGTGAGCAGATACTTAAAATGGTGAAGATGGGAAAATGATCAGATGGAGAGACTTGACTAATTGCTGAGATTGGAGATAATGATGAAGAAGATGACGTGATAAGTAGATCTAAAGTGTGTCCAAAAGTGTGAGTTGGAAGAGATATGTGTTGCGTGAGGTTTGTCTGTGTGAGCAGCTGCATGAATTGGGTAGAGTTAGGTCTTGTCCACGTGTAAATTAAAGTCGCCAGTAATTAAGAACTGCAGAGCCCAAAAAGAGGTAAATTCATCAAGGAATGTCACAAATGAGGCTGAGTATTTTGATGATAATGGGGACGATAAATGTTAAAAATAGTTAGTTTTGAGAGAGGTGTCAAGCATAGCATGGGCCTGATACGGGCCCATCATCATCGGCCTCGTGGCTGAATACAATAAAAAAAAACGTTATGCTTAAGCAAAGAAACCTTATTTAAGGTCTGTTCAAAATTACATATATGAAAATCAATAAAAATAAATAATCATGACCACAAAACTTAAAGTTTAATGAAGATGTATTGCACTGATAATTTAAAAAATGCTGTTATTTTTTTACTAATAGTATCACAAAAATGGAATACTAAAAGTTAGTTATCAGTAAAGTTTTTATATACTGTTTTGCGTAATAGGCCTACTGTAGTTCGTGTGAATGCTATGTACAAATCAGGCCCACGACAACCACAAAGACTTTTATGTGGCCCGCTGTATTGAATGAGTTTGACACCTCGGGTCTAGAATATTAAAACTGCTTCAAAACAACCATCGTGATAGTCTATGAAAGCGCCACCATCATCATCATCGTCATCACCACCACCACCAGCACATCATCATCATCATCATCATCATTATTCATCATCAGCATCCATTGTTATCATCATCATCACCACCACCACCACTACCACCATCATCATCTTCCATCGTTATCATCATCATCATCCATCATCATCCATCGTTATCATCATCATCATCATCATCATCATCCATCGTTATCATCATCATCATCATCACTAGCACTTCATTCACAGATTGCGGTTAATTGCAGAGGCTTGCAGCCAGGAAACGGTGTTTTCGCTTTTTCTCTCGCGTGACGCACTTCGGCGCTTAATGGAAATCGCGCACTAATTGCTTTCTGAATGTCCAGAAAACACTTCGGTTGAGTCGCTGCAAACATAATCTACGAGCGGCGCAGACTCCGGGTTTCACATTGTCAGCGGGGGAGGGGGGGGGGAGGGGGAAGCAATTTAGACATAACAAATGGAACGCGAAATATGATCTGACAGCGACTGAGTGTCGCTCCAGTTCAAGGGCAATTCCATACTGCTCCATTTTTCTCACCGTCTCACGGGGCTTATTTCACAGAGTGCTTACAACTAGCATCCGGAGATTTCTTTATTTGATTCAGTGCAAGATTCTTTCTCTTTCACGTTCCAGCCACATGAACCCGGTTGTTAATACCATACAAGACGAAATGGCTACGATTTTTTACAAGGAGTTTTCTGCAGATAAAAGACTAAATTATTCATAATAATAATAATAATAACAGCAATGTTATTAACAGCAATGTTAATAATAGTAATAAGAGGCTGTCCATTAATTATGTCAACAATTTTGGGCAATTTTTGACCGCCCCTTGTCAACAACTGTCAACTTTCAGTGACCCCTATAATTACGTCAAAAACTTTTGACCCCCCTCCCATGATCAATGATAGGTCCCAATAACAAGGTTAATATTTTTGCGGTGATGACCATTTTTCCCCTTTTTTGCTCACAGAGTGTCAAAATGTGGTGGCGATTACCTTTTTTACCTTTTTTGCCATGCTTTTTCATTATAATAAGTAGTATTCCATGAAATTTCCTATTTTATGTTTATTTGTAAAAAGTGAAATTGTTGAGGTCAACTTCTCTTGACCCTCCCCGTCAACAACTGCCAAACTTTTTCAAACTCCCTAAATTGTTGACGTGATTAATGGACAGCCCCTAATTATTATAATTCTGCTGCTGATAAAATCCGTGTTTTGGAAAAAATATTTTCCGGTACGCAATATATTAAGCAAACGTTTATATAAAATTCAATGAGGCGATCATAATAAAAACCGACACGACCACGTTTGGCCCACATGTAAAAACTGAAATGTATAAAAATCAAACGTGAGAGAGAGAAGGAGGGAGAGAGATACAGTTGAAAACGTTAAAATGCCAATTTTGAACGTAGGCTTAATGATGCGAGAAAAATAGCCTAAACTAATTTTAAGCTAAGGTTTTCCGGCACGCTGTACCGACTGGCACCGTCATAAAAAGCACTGAATAATACTAATAACTGTAATAATAATAATAATAATAATAATAATAATATTATTATTATTATTATTAATAATAATAATAATAACAATACTAATAACAATAATAATTATAATAATAATAATAGTAATATAATAATAATAATAATAATAATAACAATAATAATAATAATAATAATAATAATAATAATAATAATAATAATAATAATAATAATACAAGTCAAATAGCGCAATGAACGCGGACGTTGTCACTGAACAAAATGGCGGAAGATTTACTGAATGGAATCGAATCAACGGTTTCATTCATCTTTTGAAACAGTCCAGAGCAGAGTTTCCCAAACTGTGGGGCGCGACCCAAAAGTGGGTCGCAAGGTTCAGTCTAAATTGTCTAATGGGTCGCGGTGTAGCGCGAAATTAGATTCCAAAGTGCCATTTTCTAACCAATACCACAATGTCACAAGCCCCTTGAAAGTTGCAAGTAGGCTTAGGTTTTAAGAAATTTATATGCCTGCATTCCTCCATACACGACTTATGTTAAAATGATTAGTGTCTTTTTACCAATCTTAGTTTAATGGTCGCGGCATGTTACAAAGTCGCTGAGGTGAGTCGCACATTTTCAAATTTGTGAAAACCTGTCCTATACTAAGTACTTTTAGAAATTAACCTTTTTTAGCAATAATGCAAAGAAGAAGTATTCCGACCATTTTGCTCTGAAACTCCACTGACTATAAGGAATCTGTAAACTTCTAAAGGGATGACCGAAATGTCTCGCTGTTAAGCGATTTTGTCATATTCATAGGATTTCTAAGACGCGTAACAAAGGCACGTTCCTGCACAAATTTCTAAACGATAATTTTGAAAAAAATTCAATATCTATTTCTCTTATTTTGTCTTATTTGACAAAAATATTAATAATTCTGCCTAATACATTTGCCATATTTTCACTCTAATTGAATCAGTGCTTTTGTTTTGCCATTTATTCAAAACTCATAAGATTCTTTTCAAACAATGTTCACCAGATGGCCTAATACATAAAAAATATTACATGTCATGATTAGGGTCGCTCAGCGGTTTCTATCCCCCCTTGAAGTGGGCTCAATTCCCCATTACAAATCCCCCAAATTACAAATTCTCCCTGCTAATTTTCTCCCTTGTAGACTTTTGTATTATTTTCAGCTTTTTATCCTTTGTATTAGGCATAGCTATCATGTACCATTGATTACGACCAGTAGCGTCATTTCACACTTTTCTTGGGGGCAAGATAATTTTTTGGCTAATTTTTTGCAAATTTTGGCAAATCTTAGGCATTTTTGCAAATTTTTTGCAAAATTTTGGGCAATTTTGGCAAATTTTAGGGCCAATGTTGGCAAATTAACAATTTTTTGATATTTTATGACAATTTTTTTGCAATTTTTGCAATTTTTGCGCATTAATACATTATAAATTAATTTGTTCATTTCCTTTGGGGCGCCACGACCCCCTCCCAGTGGCGTAACGTTTTTCAAAGGGGGCACTTTGTTGACTGCCCCCAGAAACGTAGAGCCCCAAAGAGGGGTCTAAGCTAGGGTTAGGTTAGGGTTAACCCTAATAATCCTAGAAATGAACGTGCTGACGACCTTTTTTTGCTCGTCAGGATAAAAAGGAGGTGATGACGTTTTTTTTTTGCTCGTCAGCACGAAACTTTTGGGGCCCCGTGGCAAACATTGATGAGGCCCCAAAAATCACGCTACGCCACTGCCCTCCCTCCAAAATGACGCCACTGACTACGTCACGATCAGTGTTATTTTGATTCAACATCAGTGTCAGTTCAGTTAAGATAAGTAGCATCATTTAGCTTATTAATAGTTTATATAACGGTGTTGAAAGCAAAATATCCCCCACCCCCAATTTTTTTCCGGGCGCACACTGAGCCCGCCTTAAATAGGGATAGAAGCCCCTGGGGTCGCTGCACGTTACACAACCGCAGAAGTGGGCCGCGGTTCTAAAATGTTTGGGAAACCCTGGTCCAGAGAATAATCGTAATGAAAGAAACTGCTACAGCCTCGGTTTGGTTTTAGAAATTCACTCTCGAGCACTCGATGCCCCAGGAAACGCTTCTATCGATGACCTAGAAACTCCTTGATGAACTCCTTTTGTTCCACCTGTCCGTAATGTCTTTACTAATCTCAGGTAATTACTTATTATTAATTATCAGCGACTGTACATTGGTCTAAGCAGTTAAGGTTTCATTATACTGCAGTGTTTGAAAACGGATCACGGGTAATTTGGTGCACTAAGACTTTTAATAGATAATTTTAAAATGAATGCAATTTTTCAAAGTGAAAACAATGAAATTATAGAAACGTAGAGTTTTCATCAGAATAAGCGACACTTTGGGTGCACTATGCGACACGAACTTTAATCGATAATAATCTCTTTTCCATGCAGAAATACTGTTGCGATAGTTTCTAACTGTTTAGTTCATTTTGACATTTTACTCCACAGATTTTTTGACGATGCCTTGGCAAATATTGCAATTACACACACACACACACACACACACACACACACACACACACACACACACACACACACAAGCGCGCGCATGCAACATATATGTATACACACATACAGCACACATACAGATAACATACAACATACATACATACATTAGGTCTATACAACATACTTGCAGTATACAACATACATACATACATACATACATACATACATACATACATACATACATACGTTATACATACATGCATACATCATACATATAACATGCATAAAGCATACATACATACATTATACAGACAAGCATACATCAGACATATTACACACATACGTATGTGCATAAAATACATTTGCATATATATCTTTATTTATATAGGCTACATAGATATACTGGATAGAGGTAAGTGTGTCTGTTAAGGTTTTTTTAGCCATCAGTGTTTCTCAAATTAAGGGCCGACAGTGAATGTAATGGCGATTGAAACCAAATGTTCGTTTGCTGGCGCTGCTCTATAATTCATGGGCACGTGAATGAAGACGACGTCACTTTCGGTCATTTCCCGAATAGTCCCTCTTCGACGACGACGCAACGACCCTTCGTCATCCCTCCTCACGTGAGACAGAGATTCCAACGACTGAAAAACACTTACATGTAGCTCTGCTTTTCGCAACTCAGGCAAATGACAGAGAAGGAGGAGGAGGAGGAGGAGGAGGAGGAGGCGGCGGAAGAGAAGGAGGAGGAGGAGGAAACACCGTTCAACGTTTCTCCTCATCGTCTCATGCCATAGGAGGGGGCGGAAGATGGCAGAGTGGGTTAGGCGCTAGAGCGGCAGGCTGACGGAGCGAGGTTAAGACCCGTTAGCGCTTATAGTGGCTTTCACACAGACAGGCAGTAATGCCTCCTAAGCCACTTTAAATCACGCTAAGTAAGTAGCCTACACGCAGTTCTTTAGACCTACATCTCTTCAACTCATGCACGCACGCTATTTTGATATTATATATATATATATATATATATATATATATATATATATATATCCCATGCAAAATCTTATTAATTTTCATCAGTCACTCTGCACTTTGAAAACATCCTTCTCCACTTTACGACGTATAGAAGTGATTCACTTCTCTGAACTTTCTCCTATACTGACATCGCCAAAGGAATTCAACTGCGAACGACATGCATTATACCAATTCAATCATTGCTTGCATTGTTCCCGTCAGAGATGCAACGGGTCACTGGGTCATCCGTCATTCTGAGTGACCCATTGGGTGCTAGGACAAAATGTCCGAGGACAAAATCTCACTGACAAAATATCGCGGACAAAATGTCATGGGGACAAAATGTCATGGGGGACAAAATGTCAGCGGACAAAATGTCAGCGGACAAAATGTCATTTTTATTCTAACCCTAACCGTGACATTTTGTCCTTGACATTTTGTCCGCTGGTATTTTGTCCCCATGACATTTTGTCCTCTGACATTTTGTCCGGCCACGACCCATTACCATATTTTCCTCTGTCACTACATATGACTCACAAGAGACATAAGTGACGACCTTGCAGATGTATTCCTCCTGTAAACCATTAGGCGACTGTTCGCAAACTGTTAAGAAACTGAAATATAACTGAGTGAAAGAAAAACAGTGGCTACGTAGACTTCGCAAATCTGGACAAGCAAAAAGAGGTAGTCCCTATTATTTTGCTTGGTTAAGTTTGTTACAATAGAGCCATATAAGTGCGCGGGCAGCCCCTGTACGACTATATTAATTGTTGCTTCTTTTTTTTTTTTTGCAACCTTAAACATGATTTGGCGCCCCTCCACCCACAGAATAATAATACGCAATAAACAATTTTGGGTCGGCCAGCCAATAGGGTTTAATCCCCCAATCCTCTTGGCTACGCCACTGAAGAAAACGACAGATATCGCGTTTTTTATAAGCACGAAATGTTTTCGCTAATCGACGGCGACAGAAATGCGTCGAATAAAGTGAATCATTCGTCCATTTATGAAGCGCAATCACTCCGAAAGCGACGAGATGGAAACACACACGGATTCAGTGAAAACCCAAAGAATTGTCATACATAATTATGAATAATAGCAAGAAATAATCACGGACTCTTATAATAGTGTCAGTCCTAATACTCCAAATATCAAATGACGATGCTTCCCCACCCACCCACCCCCTCCAACTCCGAAAGATCCGGTCTATTCCAGAGATCAGTAATAGTGGGATTAGCAGGCTAGACCAGAGGGAAAACCCAGTTGAAAGACCTGTATTTTAAGCCATGCAGATTTGAACTGGCGACCACAGACGAACCCCATTTACGACGAACGCAGACTTTGAACGCTGGCTGAAAGTCACCCCACGGTTAAAATCGCTTCCGGTTGTCATGACAACAGTCGAACGAAAACATTTTCCCGCTGCAAAATCACGAACCCAATCTCTCGCGCACAATCAGCGAGCGCCGAATTATAAGTTTTTGTCGGCCCGTTTCACAGATATGTCAATAGGCTCTCCGGTGGCGATGTCTTACACAAAAAAGGTCATAAAAATATGAAACAATAATATGGATGTCTTATTAATTATTGTTGCAATAGCATGCTCAGAAAAAAGTGTAGATAAAAATTGATAAAATATTATATATATAATATATTAGGAACGTGACGATTTATAGGTCAGCAGTATTTAACTCAGAAATCCAGTCGGCTCCTAAATTATTGCATTATTTATCAATGATTTATGAGTAGGTCAGCTTCAATTGAAACATGTGCAACATGGCTAATCCGGCCCTGCGAACAAGGAGCTCGAGCCTGATTTAAAGGCAGACTTTCTTTTCTGTCTCTTTCTCTGCATCTGTCTGTCTGTCTGTCTGTCTGTCTGTGTCTCTCTCCTCTCTACCGATTCACCGTGTAGACAGATCAGTCACAAAAACTGGAATCCAGTTGGTACTGTTGTTCCGTCGTTTTCCGATTACTCAGACGACGACAAAGCTTGACAAATATTATATCCGCAGACAGTGGCGTAGCCAGTGTGGGAGGTTTGGGGTTTAACCTCCACCCCTTTGGGCGCCGACGAAAAAAATTATGTGTTTCCATGCATTTTTAATTTTCGGACGTGATTTTGAGGGTCAAACCCCCCCCCCTCTTGGGTATGATCTTTTTTTGCTTGTCAAGATTTTTCGGAAGTTGGTTACGGTCAAAAGTCAAAACCAAACTCCCCTTCCGGAAATCCTGGCTACACGCCAATGTCCGCAGAGAATATGCTACTCACATGCTCATAGACCTATGCTAATTCTAACAGCTTTAACCACAGCAACTAATGGTCTGTCTGTATCTGTATCTAGGTCGCCTGCACCGATGAAGGTTGGCCACAGTGATGAGTAATTGACCTCCAAGATTTCCCGTCTCTGGCTGTGCTGATCAGACGTGAACCTTCAAGTTTAGTCCATTCACCAACGTTATCCAGACTATTGCCGCTTTCCCTCTATTTCTTTTTCCTGCTGTTAATCCCTTTATTTATCTGTAACAGGCAACTTGTATAGTGCTATAAGCATGACAGAAGGTCAAAATCAACAGCACCTTGCAGCAAATTATATGATAGTTTGTTCGATGGACAGAGAGTAATACATCACGAACTTGCATTATAGTAAACAGAGAACAAGACTCGGTTTGCGATTAATTAAACGCAGTGGGAGACGACAACGTGGCGAATGCGGCGAATTATTCTCTTCGTCGTCAAATTTTAAAAATTACATTTCAAAGGTTTTATTCTCGATTTCTATTAAGTTTCTTTTCAATTTTCGCAACGAACAGTCAGAAAAAGCACAAGCCTAGTTACAGTAATATCTCACGCAGCTGATACAGGCGCCGTAGCCAGCTATGGAATAGGGAGAGCGAGACTGAATGCCAGTGGGTGGCGTTTCTAAGAATTCTTGGTCGGGAATGCAATTAATTTCTAGGAAGTTGGTGCGGGAATGCAATGAAATCTCGGGAAAGGTTGACAAGCAAAAAGGTCATTTAGCAGTGGGTTTTTTGGCCAGTAAATAATGAAATAAACCTTGCCTGCCCCTTGCCGAAAAAGACCGACAAGCTAAAAAGGTCATCAGCAGTGTTTTGCACACATGGATATATAGCGGTTCCGACCCGGTAAACCCTCCAAACGCTTACAAGCAAAAAAGCTCGGTGGATGATGCATCCCCAGTCAGGGCCGCCGAGAGAAATTTCGGGCCCGGAACAAAAAAATTTGCGGGCCCTTAAGAAAAATTTATCAAGTCTCCGAAAAACCTGACAAGCAAAAAAACGTTGTCAATTCTAAAAAAACGCCATGACAAGCAAAAAAAACCTTATCGTCACCGGATCTGGGCCCCTGAAAACTTCATGGGCCCCGGTACAATGTACCAGTCATCCCCAACGTGGAACCGCCCCTACTGAATGCCTTAAATCGAATAACTTAGTGTCTGCATCTGATATACCTGTAGGCCTACTATTTTTAAAAAATCTGCTCGATTGGTCAGGGACTGTTCTAAGAAAAATTTAGCACAATACTAAACTCAGAAAATTTGTGGACATCCGCGCAAAACAGCAAAGAAGGTCGTCCGGAAAATGTATCACTGCACGACGAAGCACAGAAAATTGCATTTTACCACTGCACATTTAAACATTTTCACTTTATCACTGCATATTTTGTGCATCGCTGCGCGTTAAAACAGGCCCTGTTCAGATTGGCAGTTCGTCGTAAACTCTGAATCTCTTAACTACCACCGACCGACTCACCGTAAGACTCCGTCCCTGTTGGCAAAGTCTCTTCGATCTCACTGCGTCCAACGATGTGCGCTGTCGCTATAGCTGGTGATCTCCGCTGGATTCGGAATCTGTACATGTTTACAGCTGCACGCGCGCGCACACACACAGAGAGAGAGAGAGAGAGAGAGAGAGAGAGAGAGAGACGCGCCCTTGGTAGCGGCGGCGGCGAATCGCTGAGTGAACCGGGGGGCCGCATCCAGTCGATCCATCATTACACTCCGGCGAGGTTCCGGCTTTCGGATATCCGCCGTTTTCCTGAATTATTACGAATTCAAACGCAAACGCAGACATAGATAGGAAGACAACGCTCACAAACGAACAGCTAAAAGGACAACGAGAAAAGGACACGTGACTCGTGACTCGTGACGGCGTACCTGTCCAGGGGCATCGCCTCTACTAAAGCCAGAGATTAGAAAACAACAGCGGAGTTGATTGTAGCAACGTTTAATACAGTTTTCATGCATTTTAGTTTATAAAATACGACTGTTTAGTGTTGACAAAAGCAAATAACGTTACATTTTAACTGGTTGAGCAAAAATGAAATACGTTAAAAAAATTTCTCCTAACATTTTTCTCAACGGAGGATTCGATTTACTGTAATTCAATTACTGTCTAGTTTCAATCAAACCGCTGCTGAACGCCAGATAGGCAACCGAGATAAAGCTCAACGCCCTCGTCTTTTCTAGCATTTCTAAAATTCCTAGTGTTTCTCATTTTATTTCACTTAATCGGGAACTTTAGACTTTTCAAACTCGCAAAAATTGAGCGTCTCAGTGGCGTAGCCAAGGGAGGGAGTTAAAAACCCCTTGGTTGGCTGACCAAATTTTTTTAAAATTGCGTATTATTATTCTGTGGGTGGAGGGGCGTCAAATCGGGTTTAAGGTAGCAAAAAAGAAAAAAAGAAGCAAATAAAAAATATCATTATAGTTGTATAGGCTGTCCGCGCTCATAATCATAACTATACTAACTTAATCATAGCGAAATAATTAGTGACGACCTTTTTTGCTCGTCAGGATTTTCCGAAGTTGTGTGGGAATGGTTGTTCGTAACCGCCGCTGCCCTTCGGAAAATCCTGGCTGCGCCACTGGAGCGTCTCACTTATTTCTAGGACTTGTTGACGCTATATAAACTACCCGCTAATGACAACCGTTTAAGAAGCGCGACTCGTGTATTTCGACGCTTCAACAATGCTATCTGATCAGCGTTTTCGCATCGCATCGTCACCTGACTGCCACTAATTTCACACGGTTAAATCGGTAATGCATGATACTTTTAGCATTTACTTTTAGCATTTACTTTTAGCATACTTTTAGTATCTTAGCATCAGGTGAAACAGCGTGTTCCGGGCGGACGTTGAGTTCAAATGACATCGACGTTTTTAAGTCTCATATCTGACGTCAGCCGTTCCTGACGCTGTTCGAGGTCAAGGATCATCAGAGCTTAACCTCGACGACTGTCTATGTCGCTGCTGGTTCCCAGTGCCGACGGATTAACTTCTTTGGAGACCTGGCGCAAACAACGCAACAAAACTTTGAAAGGCCCTCAACCCTCTAACTTCGAAGTTTCAAAACTGGGGCAAAAAATATAAAAATTAATTTTATAATATTTAGAAAACTTACTTAAATATATTTATTAAAAATGAAATACAATTGGTACTGTGCTTTTATTAAAATTCATTGTTCGTGATTTAATGTATAATTTATTTAATTAAAAAAATAATAATTGAGCCAGTTGGCCTGGCACAAGTGCGCCAGTTGCTCCATGGTTAATACGGCACTGCTGGTTCCACCGCTTTCCACTTAAAATTAATTCCACTAATGGCCCAAAAGGAAGACGGACGCAGACGCCAAACGCTGCATCGGTCAAGAGCCGCGCAGAAATGAGTCAGCTGAACGACAGAATGGCGCTCACAGAAAATCTCCGACGCACAGACTTTTATAGACGTTGAGTGTCAATAGAGTAGAGCAGACGCTAAATTCCATGCGCTGCACGATTTGGTGTCACTAGCTTAAACCCGCGTCTCTTAAACCCGCGTCTCTTAAACCCGCGTCTCTTAAACCCGTTGTGATAATACAGGCGTCACTTAAACCCGCGTCAGTTAAACCCGCGTCAATTAAACCCGCGTCTCTTAAACCCGTTGTGATAATACAGGCGTCACTTAAACCCGCGTCAGTTAAACCCGCGTCAATTAAACCCGCGTCTCTTAAACCCGTTGTGATAATACAGGCGTCACTTAAACCCGCGTCAGTTAAACCCGTCGTTCTCTTAAACCCGCGTCTCTTAAACCCGTTGTGATAATACAGGCGTCACTTAAACCCGCGTCAGTTAAACCCGCGTCAATTAAACCCGCGTCTCTTAAACCCGTTGTGATAATACAGGCGTCACTTAAACCCGCGTCAGTTAAACCCGCGTCAGTTAAACCCGCGTCAGTTAAAACCTGCGTCACTTAAACCCGCGTCACTTAAACCAGAGGCGTACCGACGGGGGTTGGTATATGGGCAGTAGCGTAGCGTCCTATATGGCTATAATGGCTCGAGCCATGGGCGGCACACAGAAGGGGGCGGCAAATTGAACGGCGATGACCTTTTTCAAACCCCAATGGCGCCCATAGTGGCTTTCACACAGGTATGAATGTCTCGTAGGCAACCTTAAATCATGCTATGTTTAAGATGGCTTAAGTATACAACCCTTTTGATGTTTTCAAATTGTAACCGCTTTCTTTCTGCTATTATCATAAAAGCAAACAGAGTTCGATAAACAAGTTCTAATTATCTAAATACAAATGCACGACTGTGGTATTATCATATCGGGTTTAAGTGACGCGGGTTTAAGTGACGCGGGTTTAACTGACGCGGGTTTAACTGACGCGGGTTTAACTGACGCGGGTTTAACTGACGCGGGTTTAAGTGACGCGGGTTTAACTGGCGCGGGTTTAACTGACGCGGGTTTAAACTGACGCGGGTTTAACTGACGCGGGTTTAACTGACGCGGGTTTAACTGACGCGGGTTTAAGTGACGCGGGTTTAAGTGACGCGGGTTTAACTGACGCGGGTTTAAGTGACGCGGGTTTAACTGACGCGGGTTTAAGTGACGCGGGTTTAACTGGCGCGGGTTTAAGTGACGCGTAACCCGCTGCACGACTGCGCCCGCGGTAAGAAAGTTTGACGCAAACTCAGAATATCTTCAGCAATAACTAGGAACAAGCAAAGATGGATCACGTGACCCATCAAGTATCGATAACCTCTTTGATCTATGACCCATTGACCAAATATCCAGGAACAGGTATAAAATACTGAGAGTTACCGTGTTGCAACGAATTCGTCTCATGCTTTTAAACTTTAAAGTCTACGTGATTTTTGGACACTTCGCGATGTGTGCCTCGAAAGACCAAGTCGCCCTCCAATGTCTGCTGTGCAGTAGCATCTCGGAGCTATGAAAGAAAACGCTATTTTAGAAATTCACGAGGTCCGCGGTTTAAACCCCGGTCTCCGACAGAAACTGTTCGGTTGCTTCTGTCCCTCACGTTCACCCGACCCACTCGGCTGATCAGGCGGACAGCGTGCGCTTACTTTGGCGGAGGGAAACTTGGAACAGTGGCGTAGCCAAGGGGGTTTGGGAGTTAAACCCCCTTGGCTGCCGAAAACAAAATATTTTAATGAGTTTCTATGCGTTTTAAATCTTGGGACGCGATTTTGGGGGCCAACCCACCATTTGGCTATAAAATCTAACGGTTTAAGCAGCGACGACCTTTTTGCTTGTCAGCGCGTGGGGGGAAAAAATAAAGACGAATGAAGACCTCTTTTGCTTGTCAAGATTTTTCCGAAGTTGGTCACAGTGAAAACCAAACACCAACTCCCCTTCCGGAAATCCTGGCTACGCCACTGATTTGGAAAATATGCTGATCTTCTGAGTAGACTATTTCATATAAGAATTCGAAGTAAAGATCAGCGTTTGAGTTTCTGCTGTACTATACCGATTGGAACCTAAAAATCTACCAGATGAAGTCATTTATCGAGTATTCATGTCGAATTAGCCACAGGCGTCGGAGTAGAAGTAGACACCGATTTTAAAATATGACTTTCGGAGTCAAGGGAAGTAAATAAAGCACCCTTTCAATTTTTTTCGATTAAAACCCCGTCTGATGACCATTTATTGTACCCGCTGACTCTTAATAAAAATTTCCCAATTTTGTGCGGCGTCTCTGTTATCGAACTGAGTTCGACTGACAATAGATTTCGGTGTTCGGTCGTCTCGCAGAAATTGTCGCTCTTTTCATCTCATTCGACGGAAAATCCCCGAAAGAATGCGCAAAAGATATTAAAATGTAAACTGTAACCTATTGTTGCTACGTCTTCCGCGAAGACGTTCTTTTAAAGGCGCCCATGGGCAGCAGACAGCAGAACGAACAGACATTGGTCTTATCACACGATGCACAAAAGAGCACCAATTTAAGTGCCAGGCGATGAAACTGCTGTAAAATTCGCCAACATAACGGACGTCCTCTGCACGCTTTTAACTTTCACCAAAAAAACCAACCTGATTAAGAATCGTAGAATATTTTTAAGTGATCTCGAAAGTGCCGTCGATTTCTGTTATCCCGACATCATGAATCATGAGAGTGTTGGCCGTTTTAATGTGTTACAAGAACTACGACACCAAGTATTTTCGAACCAACCGCACAGATTGTGAAAGTTTATAGCATAACCATTTTCAATAGAAGATCGCAGCACACAATCATCTTAATTAATCAAGCGCTCCTCCTGTATCACAACTGCACAAATCTATTTGTAGCGTGTACAGTCGAGTTAGAACAGTTCGTACTTGGCCCTGATATATAGCGGCTCCATTGTTCAGGTGCAGTGGCGGTTCCAGGAATTCTTGGTGGGAGGGGTGTGTGAAAAAATATAGGAAGTTGGTGGGGAGAGGTGCAAAGTGAAGAAGAAAAAATGAAAAGAGAAAAAGGTCATTGTTAGTGTTTTCCCACTAAATGTTCATAAACCTTGCCAAATAAGCCCGACAAGCAAAACAACAAGGTCATTCACAGTATTTTTCACTTTTTTTAAACTCACCGGAAAATAGGTTGACAACATTAGCGTCACCACTGGGGGCAAATGGGGGCAACTGTCCCCCCCCCCCAACCTGCCCAGACCATCTACCAGATTCGCGGTGAAGGGGAGCAAATCCGGTGAAGGGGGAGGGCCCCAAAGGGTGGGTGACGAGCAAAAAAAAAAAAAAAAAAGGAATCTGACACGCTAGCCCCTTTTGCCCCAACCAAAAAGTCCTGGCGACGCCACTGGTTGACAAATCAAGAAAAATGTCATCCGGAACCCCGGTAGGGGGATGCATCCCCAGTCATCAACACGGTGGAACCGCCACTGTTCATGTGTTTTGCCTTTCTTTTGTTTTCAAGAGTTCCAGACTGCATTTCGTCTGTCTGACAATACGTCACGCAAAATGTATGCCATGTCACTCAATCAACGTCGTGTATCGGAGGTGCGCGTGTCACGTCTTCACCGAAAGGCGACGATGAGCGATCAAAATGTCAGCGGACATGACGCTCGAGCGAGCCGATGACAAACAGGTCACTCTGGGCCAGTCTGGGGTAATAGACCTAACAATAAGGGACAAAATAATAATAGGCATAATAATAATAATGCTTATCATTATAGGAATAATAATAGTCATAATAATAGGCATAATAACATGCATAATAATAATATTTATTATTATTATTATTATTATTATTATTATTATTTTATTATTATTATTATTATTATTATTATTATTAGAACTCCACTCGGAGTTCTATTATGTGTACAATGCGAAACGGTAGGCCTACATTGGCAAAGAAGGTGATGGTGTGCAAAGAAATCTCTGTTGGGACCCTATGCTTACAACTACATACCTAACAACAAGTAGTTGTCCCCCATGCGTAGAAATTGCCACCCCAATGCCTCCCCCATTTGCCAAATTCTGGAGCCGCCACTCTGTGACCATGTACAATTGTCTGCATTTAATATGCCATAAATAAATAGTTTTATAACAATGTAATAAACAAATAGTTTTATAGCTTTGTTATACGTGGCTGCTGTTTGGGGTCATTTTTACCTCGTCATGCGTTAACGTTTGTAAAAAGCTCATGCGTTCTATGGTTAAATAACGATACCTGTTTTCTTCAATGTTGTCACATTTGGCGAGAGATTAAGTGTCGCGGTATTAAGTGTCGCGAGATTACACGTAACTGTCATGATACCCGACGTGCCTGTGTAATAGATACTGTAAAGAGGAAAAGAAGAAAAGGGAGTCAAAACAGACGGTGGCTTGACAACATCAAAGAAGACTTCGAACCCACACAAATCAACAGCGCAAATTACTGGCTACGCCGCTGAGTTCAGCCCCATGTGAAAAGCTGTTTGCTTCCGTTTCTTGGGGTGTCACTTGACAATTAAGCCTAATAGGGCCAGTCTTGGCAGACCACGGAGACATTAGTCACGGACTCATGGGCCCCATCAGAGATTTTGACCGATTGATTACTGGAAACAAAGTCCAGTAATTAAAGTGTCTGATGTGCTTCCAAGAACAAGAAGTCTAGATTTAAGGATGGAGTAAACCATGAACTCAATTGAGTAGTACTCAATGAGCAAACTAAACCAGCTATCTTTGTTTACAGATTCAGCGGTCAGTACAGTGGTTTGTAAGTCATTATTTTTATAAATATAGGCTAATATGATATGACTCAAAGAAACTCTCAGGTGAGGCACAGATTTGAACCATGTTTAAAATTTAATAGATTTGGTAAAATTTGTAATGAATTGTAAATTACAAAAATTATATAATGTTCTGATGTTATCAAGCTAGTCCGAGCAATGGTCCTGACTCGGGCTGACTATTGTAACGGAGTACTGTACGGCCTTCCAGCCAATCAGCTGCATAGACTGCAATCGGTTCTTGACGTGTCAGCCAGGCTTATTTACGGATTAAAGTGGAGAGAACATGTCACGCCACTGGTTCGTGACCGTCTATACTGGCTGAAAGTTCCGAAACGGATACTATATACAAACGCTGCTGGCTGACGTTTAGGGCCTTGCATGACTTGATCTGCCCTAAGCCCCCGACTACTTGGCTCTTAGCTAAGCTGGTTCATAGGGCAGGGTCGGGGACAGGTCGATCGATCCTAGGACCTGACCAAGGAATAAGACTCGTGGTGCCCCCCCCCCCAGCTAAGACTGTTAAGTTTAGGGACAGATCCTTTTCAAGGGGTAATCCCATAGTGTGGAATTCTCTCCCGGTAGATGTCAGGTCAGAAATCTCCTCCGACCGTTTTGCTCAAAAACTGAAAAACATATTTTTAGTACTTCTTATGGAACTTTCCTGTAAAGTGCTCTCGTCTACTGCCTGAGCTTTAAGATAGCGCTATATAAGTTGTCACCCTAATAATAATAATAATAATAATAATAATAATAATAATAATAATAATAATAATAATAATAATAATAATAATGTCATTTACTAAATATTTAGTACGATTTATGGTTTCTTGTTTTAGCTATTGTATTATATGTTTCGTTTTTTTGGAAATTAATGTACACTGTAAGAGGCGAAAGATGTCAGAGTGGGTTGTGTGCTGGAGCGTCAGCCTGACGGAACGGGTTCAAGCCCCGTTAGCGCTCCTAGCGGCTTTCACACAGGCAGTAATGCCTTCTAAACCACTTTAAATCATGCTAAGTTTTAAGAGACTTTTTCAAAAATCAGGTACAACCTCTGTTGGGATATATAATATTATATATATAGTGTATATATACTCTATATATATACTGTATATATACTGTATATATACTAAATATACTGTATATATACTGTATATATGCTGTATATATACTGTACATATACTTTATATATATACTGTATATATACTGTATATATATAGTATATATAACATATATAGGCTAATATAGGCCTATAATATAATAAATATAATATAATATATATATATAATATTTGTATAATGTATATAAACTAATATATTATTCATATATAATATATAACAATATATACCCCAAATTTTATACCTCCTCCCCAAATCAAATTCATGGCTACGCCCCTGATACAAACGTTGGTTTGGAGTGCATGTAACTCTATAGCATATATGCCTCAGAAACCTTAATTGACTCTTCAGAAAAAGGGCATTCAAAAGCTGGAAGCATTCGAAATGTGACTGTAGAAAAGGATGGAAACAGTTCAAGTGGAGAGACGATAATACAAACGAATGGGAGAAAAAAGATACCGGTAGATAATTAACACCATCAAAAGAAGACAGGAGAACTGGATTGGACACGTGACAAAAGGAGAAGCATTACTTAGAAGAGTAATTGAAGGAAGCATATTATAAAGAAAGGCAAAAGGAAGACCAAGGGGGATGCTATATGAACTAGATGATGAAAGCAGAAGAACAGCGTCACAAAAACTATATATATATATATATATATATATATATATATATATATATATGTGCAGAAATCAAAGAAGAGGCAAGGTGTAGAGAGGAATGGAAACAATGGAGCTCTTAACCGGTTTCATGACAGAGAACATTATATATATATGGTATTACTTACTAAAAAACCTTTACGTTTGATCTGCCTTTATCTACATATGTCATATATATATATATCCAGGGCGCGATTTGTAGGGGGAGTGGGGAATCTGCCATTCCCCCCACTGCCCAACTACATCCCCCCACTGAGGTGGCTACTGGCATCCCAGCCAGAGAAGTCAATCTTCCCCCCACTGTGACTGTGGCAGGAAAATGCATTCACCGTCAGCAGAGGGAGAAAATTTTTCGGCGCTGCTTCGCGCCGAGCATGAATAAAAGAATTAAACTTGATGTTCGGTGGTAAATGGAGACAGAATTATCTTAATCTTTGAAAAATTTACATGTGCTGCTTATTAAACATTCATACTTCATCATGGCCAGACAATAAAAATGACAGATCATTATTTGGTGACAGATCGAGCAATAGTTTACCTAGCAGAACTGTGCAAAGTAGATCCGTCGCTATCCTTGAATTAGTTCCAACAGTACAAGAAGAACAACGTGAAATCGGTAATGTGCTTGCTTCAGTACTCAGTAGAATTCAAATTCTGCCTACCTCGTCAGCTGAATGTGAGTGGGGCTAGTGCTACTCGTGCATGAATATAAAACGATACACTATTTATAGTTAGACATCAACTCGGTATTCGTATACACTTTCATCTCTTGGGTATGCGCCAACTGGCAAAAAACTGACAAGACATCTGTGTCGATTCCTGCCATGGCAACTCGGTATTAGTGTTAAATGATAGTTGCTTGAATTTATTTGCAGATTTTCAATTGTTGCAACTTGCAGTTGCACTATTACAGTTATGGTCTAAATAAATGGTGTGTGACAATTTATACAAATAATATTAAAAGTTATAGCAAAGTACTGTGCATTTAACCATGCATTACCCATGTCCCCTCCACTGCTCGTCATCCCCCCTGCTCGCCATGTTCCCTCTAATGCCCCCCCCCCCAATGCTCCGGTTACAAATCGCACCCTGTATATATCCAACTCGGCCAAGCAAGATTAACGTTGGATCAACGCGAGCGCTTTCTTCTGACTTTTAAAGTCCAAGTTAATCAACGGACTTAGCGGACATTTTTGCAAGAATTCAGCGACAACCAGTGGCGGCTCCTGGATTTGACAAGTCGGGGGACCGTTGCGTTGGCAACTTCTAAGCATGGGGTTTTTCACTGTTTTTCATAAACCTGGAATAGTCTAGTTGCCTAAAATGTGTGTGTACTAAAGTATGGGGCCACTGGGGTCCATGCAGGCATTTAATAGGGTGTATGCCCCCGACCCCTTCCCCGGGCCTCCATTTGGAGTCGCCTCTAGAGACAGAATGACTTCAATTGGTCTTACGATTAGCTGCTCGTGATGCAGAACGCTGTTGTTTTGTTGATGAGGCGCCATCCATCATGATCTCCGCGTCTGAAATGACAGCGTAGCGTTCCAAGCGCATGGTTCAGTCTTTGCCTGCATACTGAAATGGCGTATACCAGGAACAGTGAAGTTTCGCTATATGATGCCCATTTAATTAAGCATTATCGCACGCATTTTAAACCATTTCTTAACTGTTATCCTTTGAACGTAATCAAGAATGTCGCTACAACATCGTCGGTGGAAGCCGACCGTGCAGCTTCCGACATGGTCGAAACTCGAAATTGTGTCCCGCAAGAAGAGACGCGGCTCACGCCAATGCGACATTCGACAGCCGCGTAATCTTACCTTCCCCTCCTCTTAATTTCACTCCATCAGCTGACGATTGATGCGAAACCATAGTCAGTGAATGATGCAACGAAGTCCACAATGACTCATCTTTTGTTCATCCTCTTATTCTCTCATCATCTGTCTCCTTCCCCCTCCCCGATCTTTCTACGCCTCTTCTTCAACCCGCTGCTTATTATTATTATTATTATTATTATTATTATTATTATTATTATTATTATTATTATCTCGACCATTTCTATAGCGCTATAACATAGCTTGTTACCAAAAGCAAGAGCACTTTACATAAATGGAAATGAAATGTTGAATAGATATGTCTTCAGCGCAACTGAGAACCGTTCAAAGGATGTAGCAGATGCCACTGCGTCTGGCAACGAATTCCATAGAAGAGGGTTGCCACGAGTGACAGAACGCTCTCCGATTTTCACAGTCTTCGACGGCGGTGGAATGTACAGTACAAGACGACTACTTGAACGTAGTTGAAGGCGACGGTCAGACGCTAACGGTTTCCGAATCAGCTCGGATAGATAACTGGGACACGAGGGGCCGTGTAAGACACGGAACGTCAGTTGACACCGTTTAAAGACGATCCGCTCCGGAATCCGTAGCCAATGTAACCATGTCCCTCAGCAATGGAGTCACGTGGTCCTGCGACCTGACCCCATAAATCAGCCTAGCGGCGGCATTAAGAGCCGATCGAAGGCGGTTCAGCTGACTGGCTGGAAGACCAAGTAAAATGCCGTTGCAATAGTCAATTCTGGCTACGATAAGAGCGCGTGCAAGTTGGATTGCCGCCTGAGTTGAAATATACCGACGGATCTCTTTAATTTTCCGAAGTTGATGGAAGCAGATTCTGGTGACATTACTGACGTGTCCCACGAACGACAGCGATTCGTCCAGCAGAACACCTAACAACAGACTTGTGATATGGTTGATTGATTGATTCGTCAATCAGTCGTCAGTCAGTCAGTCAGTCAGACAATCTGTCAGACAGTCAGTCAGTCAACCATTATTCTCTCCTTCCTCCCTCCGTCCTTCCGTCTCTCTCTCTCTCTCTCTCTCTCTCTCTCTCTCTTTCTCTTTTATTCTTTTATTATTATTATTATCCCTTGCATCCAGCAACGGCCATAAGCAGTGGCATAAATCGCCAACATACGCCAATAACACAGACGAAAATCGCCGCCTGATGATTTCTTGACGCCCTTCGCAGCAGCAGCGTCTGTCCTGAAAGGTTTATCGGACCCACGCGACGGAAGTCGTTTTCTCTCCTACGTCTTGCTTTTCGCAACGTACAGAGCGCAGCAGCACCACTCTTCCGGCGGAAGTGTTTTATAGCGCTATACTTTTCCGCTGCTGGAATCGCCTCGGCGTGTTTGACTTCGCCTCTCTGTTACGCCATTCTGTTAGGAACTTAGGACGAAAAGCGGAGTTTACGCTGCGCGAAAACACAGGACGCAATCATTGCACCCGGCAGGGTTAGTCGAGCGATCAAAGTAGTACAGCGGTCTCAGTGGGGCAATAGGTTCTCTCAGAATACCAAACAAGCGACGGGTTTCTCGCCGACATCTTCAGGTTCGTGGGTTGCAGTGTTAGGTGGTTTGCCGGTGTTGGGAGGGGGGTGTCGGGGGCTCCGCCCTCTTTATGAGATGGAAGCGTTCCAGTGGCCGTCGAGAGTTCGGTCGGGTTCTATATCTATGACCATTCGCAAATCGAACGCCGCAGCTGTGTTAAATGCTGTTAGACGACCGCTTTGAATTCGACGTGAGAAAATAAGTTGACTCTTGACCGAGGTTTAACAACGTAACCAACGTTGTTCGGGGCGATTTCTGTTGCAGTTTCACTCGTGTTTAGTCACTCTAACAGACACCGATCGAGCTCTATAGGCTAACGGCAAACTACGTTTCTTTGCGGTCAGTTTCATTGCTGACTGTTAGGTGGATTTCTTTTGACTTCTTGACATTTATTATTCGTCGTTTAAACTCATGCCACAGAGGACACAACATGAAAGTCTTTTTAAGAAACTGGTTGGGAGATGCAAACAGCACTTTTTTAGTGCAAGAGTGCTAGACAGATGGAATGAATTGGACGAGAATATTGTAATGGCCATTGGCCATAAGTGTGAATGGTTTCAAGCGTGAGTGCTATAGGATACTACGAGCGTAGATTGGAAGGGTACAACAGTGGTTCTCACACAATGTAGGCCTTCCTGAACCACTTTAAATTTCGTTATTATTATTATTATTATTATTGTTATTACTACTACTACTATTACTATTACTATTATTATTTGTTGCTTCCTACGAGGAGGAGTCGACGTACTACATACTTGCAACCTTCTGTATTCGAGCGATTGTTTGACGTAGAAAATTATTCAGAGTCATGCAAAATTCTGGACATTTAAGCGTCAATAGCGCAGCCACGAGGGTGTTCGGAGGTACCCCCTCCCCCTTATTCAGGCTTAGACTTCTCGGTCGGGAGATGATTTATGCATAACTGATGACAAACTCACAACGGGAAATGGTAATGGTGATCGGCGATTCGTTCTCTTAGTCTTTGCAAAATTCCTCTGACTCTGGGATTCAACTCCATGGCACTGCTGCTTGCGTTTGGAACTCAAAATGCACTCTCCCGCATCCCCTATAGTCGGATCGAAGACAGCTCGTCTGTGTTGGCGACGGTTCTCCCCATTCTGAAAATTTGTCTGCGCCACTGGTAGTTATCGGTAAGATCGACTCGGGTAAAATCCATCTGCAATATTATTCTAAAGCGAGCAACAAAGAGGAGAAGGCCTGCTGCTTTGAAATCTTTACAACGGAGTTTGGTTACGCCTCTGTAATGACAGCGTAGAAATGGATTTCGTCGTAGAAATTGTCAGGGACTTTTTTGTGCGTTGCCAATCGATATTGATTCTCGTTGATTTTGATCTCTTACTGGGTGTAGCATAGTATGCGCACCAGTAGTTTGCGCACCTGGGAGTTTGCGCACTAGGAATTTGCGCACCAGGGTTAGGGTAAGGGTTAGGGTTAGGTTTAGGGTTAGGGTTAGGTTTAGGGTTAGGGTGAGGGTTAGAGTTAGGTTGAGGGTTAACTTTAACCCTAACTCTAATCCTAACCCTGGTACGCCCCTGGTGCGCAAATTCCTAGTGCGCAAACTCCCAGGTGCGCAAACTACTGGTGCGCATACTAATGTAGACCCTCTTACTGACGTTACTGTTCTATCCGCCGATTAAGGTAAACGAACAAATTGGACAAAATCGCATTCCACAGGAAGAGAAAACCATCGCACGTGAGGGGGAAGGGAGTGACAATCATCAACACACTGGCAAGACTAATACCGAGCATTGACTGCACAGATCCTGTAGACTGCCAATCAGCGCTGGGATCTATATAGAACATGGGTCAATTGTTTAGAACCCAATCCAACCCAACCCAATCCATCCCATGGGTTAATCCAACCCATTGACACCTATGAAAGAACACATGTGATACATATGTATATATATATATATGCATAAATATACATGCAAATAAAAAAGTAAATGTGTATATAGGCTATATATATTCATATATAATATCAGCCTTCTCTCAAGTTCTCTGCGGGTCCCCAATGCTCTTCCAATTTACACCATCGTTCCAGCGATGGACTTAGAAACTCTTGGTCAAATAAATCCACGCGGTTTAGCAGTCATCAAGCGAACAGACTCTCACGTGATCCATCTGACGAAATACGAAAGCGAAGCGCTGTATACCACTTTGCAGCATCTCTCTCATTAACAATTCAACTTCATGTTGCTGCACTTGCGCAACATATAGGCTATTCCGCCATTCCAGACGAGCCCTGAAACGGACGCTTATCCCGGATCCTGCATGGCCTACAGAGGAGGCCGAGAAGAAGAGACGCGAACCGGGGACTCATCGATCAATCGGCGCTTCCAACGTGCATTAGAGCGTGTTACGTTCGAAATCCACGATCGATCGATTTCCGATGCCCCGCGACGTCATTTCCGTTCTAGCTTGTCAGTGATCGAAGACGAATGGTCATATGAAATTGATTAATTGGATTTATTTTCTGCCGCAAAGTTGCCGATCGATCAAGCCCCTCGCCGAACGTTTCAGACGAGTGGCCACAGGGGGAAGGCGAGAACGGGGGCCCGGCCGCCCTATTCTGGTTGGGACCGGTCGTGGGATTTGCGCAAACCGTTTAAGTAGGCCTAATTGTTTTTGGGGGTAGATAATAAAAGATGGAGAATGCACGATTAAGTTCATTGCGCTTGATTATTGATAATACGACGTTTTTTACTCATCAGAATTATCAAGAATTTTTCAATCGAACCGAAATTAAATGTCGACGTGCTCCCCTCTGTTTTCGGAATCCTGGTTACGCCACTGGTCACGACCGCTTTCAGTTTCTAGTGACGCCACAGGCGTCACGAGTGAACTGCATGGCGAGAAAAGAGAATCAAAGTTCTGAAGTAAAACCAGAGGTGGCAATGGGTCAAATTGGTCATCGATAGTTAATGGGTCACTTGGATCAACGGTCAGTGAGTCTTGACCACCGTCACATTTTCAAGATTACGGGTAGTTATACTGCGGAAGAAATTTCAAGTTAAACCCGTTCATTAACAAATAAATATTTTCCAGTGCAAATCTTGCAACTGCACTATTTCATGGCGTTATTCTTGATCACTTGTCGTGCTGGTAAAATATTTTACTGTTTTCTTTGGTATTTTAATGAAGGTTAGAGGCACACCATAAGCCAAATAAAGTATATAAATATATAGTATGTGAAACAGGGTACCAAACACCCATTCTTGAAAAACGCCAACAGTACTGGAATCTGGGGTCAAATTGAGCGCGAGTGCTCCATAGCAACCTATTGCAATTTACAACCATTAGAGATTGGTTTGATAGGACGTAAGCCTTTGCTATTCGGATATTTGGCAGCTATGTAGATATGTGCTCTAGTGAACGACAAAGTGAAATATTATGCCATCTAGCGAATTAATGTATGACTTTATTGCACCGAATAATACGGAACAAGGTGACTTTTAGTAACAGTGTTCCCAAACTGTGGGTCGCAGGGTTCAGTCTAATGAGTCTCGGAGTTGCAGGAAATTAAATTCAAAAGAGGCATTTTCTAACCAATACCACAATGTCACAAGCCTTGAAAGTTGCAAAAGTAGGCTTAGGTTTTAAGAAATTTATATGCCTGCAAACCTCCATACACGACTTGCATTAAAACGATTAGTGTCTTATGATTTTTTATCCAATTCCAGTTAAAAGTTCACCTTATTTCACAACAACGCAAGGAAGCGTATTCCGGCCATTTTGCTCAGAAACCCCGCTAACTCTCTTATTCGAGTCAAGCCTGCGGTTAAGCGGTGTTGCCATACTCATAGGATTTTTAAGACGCGTAATAAAGGTATGTTTCTGGAAAATTTTGAAAAGATAATTTTAAAGAAATTTCAATATCTATTTCTTTCCTTTCGTCTTATTTGACAAAAATATGAACAATTCTGCCAAATATATTCGAATTGAATCAGAGCTTTTATTTTGCCATTTATTTAAAACTCAGAAGATTATTTTCAACTAACGTTCACCAGATGACGTGATGCATTTTTATTGTAATGTAATGTGAAATTTGTATAGCGCCTCTTATATTTCTACACAGAGGCACTCCTGGCATTGGAGTCACAGGGTAAAGTAGTGAGACTAGCTTTCGCATTGAGCAGAGCGATGGATTAAGAAGTGATTCCCAAATGGATGGGTTCAAGGCATTCCAGAGGGAGGTTCCAATCACTGCAAAAGCCTGACGCTGGGTAAGAGCAGTGCGTGATCTGGGGACATAAACATTCATCTGATCAGTGGAGCGGACCAGGTGATGAGCAGTGGAAGAGGGTGATTTGAAAAACTTCTCAGTAATGTAAGACGGTGCCTGACCTGGAAGTGCTGCAGAAACAATAATTACTTGTTTGAATTTATTTAATGCGGTCAGAAATTGGAAGCCATTATAGGGTGTTAAGCATAAAGTCTGAGATGCTGGAGTATAGCGACGTGGCCGCAGTTCCAACATGTTTGGAAACCCCGACTTATACGCAGAGGCGTAAAACACGGAGGGAAGGCGGGAGACGGTCTCCCAATAATAATTAGTGAAGAGCGGACAGAGTATCAATTATCCCGAATGTTGCGTGCCTTATGGTAAAATCATTCATAGTCCTCAATTCGGATGACTTTTTGCGTCAGGTATTTCAATGACGTTTTTGGGAGACGAAAAGGGGGTCTGACCTGACTTTATAGACGATTCTAGTCCACCCTTCAATGTTGACGCCAGGTTTACGCCACTGCTTATTAAGAATTATTCCTGGGTTCCTGATTGGTTGTTATAAATGACTCACCGTCATTTTGTTGCCGCCGTCCATTTTGACAGGGATTAACAACAGTCATCTTTAGAATCTAGATGGCTGAACGAGTTTGGGAGGGAAGGAAGGAGAGGGTGCGTTGTCACGTGACAACATACAGTAGCCTTGAATCAAAGGTTGTTCAGTTATTTGAGTAGCTTCGCCCATTAGGCTCTACTGTATTATGATGAAGTTTTGTAAATTTCAAGAGGTCAATTTTTGAAATGGCTAATGTCGCTTTAACTGCGCGTTCGACCCAATGATATTTTTACACACACACCCTAACATGCCCCCCAACACACCCCTCCCCAATTTGAGACCGACCCCCATTTTCCCCAATCCGAGCCTGAGATGCGCCCCTAACACCCCCAACACCCCAATTTGATACCGACACCCCCTAAATTGATAATCCTAAAAATAACCCTGGTTCGACCAAGACTTTTCCTCGCGTATTTGGCAACACTGGAGCAGTCAGAGTTTCGAGAATAGGGTGGCCAAGACTTCTACAGTCCGACATTTCCAGTTCCGACTAAGGGAAATTAGGAATTGGGGAACGTCTAGATTCAGAGCAAAATTTCAGGCTAGACAATATGACAGCACATCGGCAACTGAAGAAAACGATTTCACGTTCATTAGTCTATATAGCACTTTTTCACATGACATATTTATTTTTGTTCTCCATAAGTTCTCCGCAATTTACATAAAATATAATCAAAATAACATATACATAAGCCTATATGTACTTATCTAATAATAGCACTGTAACTAATCAGAAGGTTGAGAACTTGAGAAAGAAATAAGAAATGGTTACTGAAGGGATCATGAATCCCGCATGAAAGTAACCAGTACTTATGAAATTTTATAATGATATTAGACATAAATTAAGAAAGTAGTTTCATAATTTGAATTTAAAAGTAAAATTAACAAACATAGCATATATACGTGTTTGCAGAGCTTTTTCTAGGAAAATTTTTTTGGGAATTCGTCCGTTTTTACTCCAACAAAAACGGGTTTGGGAACGCCGTACCTGTACGTTCCCAGTCGCATTATTACTTATCCATGATTAAATATAAAATCTGGCAAAAAAGGTATGGGAACGCCGTTCCCGTGCCTTCCCACTGAAAAAAGCCCTGCGTGTTTGTAACAAAGTAGACTATAGAATTAAATCAAAGTTAGAAATTGTCGATTCCTGTAGAATTATTTGTTTAAGTCTCTTTGTAAAAAGTGTTAGGTTTGGTATATTTTAAATCTGAACAGGGTGATTGTTCCATATATGTGGGCCATGTATTTTTATTGTAAAAAGCCTAATGTTAGTCATTGCAAATGGGATGGATATTTTTATCACAAATTCTTACATTGTACATGTTTCTTTTATTAACTGTTTCAAAATACTCTTCTAGATAAAATATTTTGGGTTGCAGATTATTTATGTATTTGTGCATAAAGATCGCACTTATGGGGGCGGAGCCCCAGCCGCCCGAAAATTAGGGTAGGACTAACACTAGATTCAACTCCTGAACTTTTGAACAAATTTGCAGACAGTTGGGCCCGATTTCGACAATCACTTTGCCGCGCATTAGACAAAACATTTCTTAATATTTCTGCAGGAATCTCTCCACTAGCGCCATACTCCTCAGAGGGCCCCTAGACCCACGGACCTCCATACCTATGCCAGACCAGTGACGCAGCCGGGATTCCAGAATACAATTCCCGATCAGGGAAATTAATAGGGTTGAGTGTTTGACCGCGCTCCGGCGGATGCGGTGTGCTGTGAACTATGTGTGTCGCAGAACAACTGCGACACACTACAGTTTCCACGCTGCGTATATACTACATATGCTATTAAATAATTAAGTAAGTAAGTTAAATCTCGTTAATTTCTATAGCGTTTTCAAGAGAAGCACCGAAGTAGCTCCTTATTCCTATGCGCTTAACCTCGAAATGAAGTAGCCATAGCCAAAGGTTCATGCCGGGCCATCTAATCAAAATGGGCAGTTTTTGGGACGTTACTGCTATGGAGGAAATTACTTTTTGAAGAGAAATGATTTGAGTTTCGAAAGAAAAACACGAGGAGATGTTGCAAGAAGGAAGAAACTTTGCCAAGTTTGCCTTGCCGAAGTTGACGTGGCTCTGTCGCTGAACTGATGCGACACACACGTTTCAACTCGCCGAGACTTAGACATCCTCTGGCCGAATAACTCTTTGCGGGGGAGGGTGTCGGCGTATTTCCAACATGCCCTAACTGGCTTAAGTCATATCGCCTGCCTATACAGTAGAGTTTCAAGTTTCAACTGTTACCTTAGCTTACCTAAGCTAGCTACATGTAGATTAATTAGTAATAATTATATTCGTTCTGAGACAATATGCTGGGGCAAACAATCACTATCCACATAATAGAATCACATTCTAACCGAAGTATCCCAGCCTAATTTTAAGGGTGAAATTTTTCTCACTAACATTGCAATCCCCACTCCTTATAGGCCTTGCCCACCGGCCGCCACTGCTGTTCTGCCCTATCGGCATGGGTGTCCGGAGGGGGTTCAAGGGGGTGCAATTGCACCCCCTGGAAAAATTGTGGAGTTATTAAAAAGTAAAATTACTTGTTTCTTTCGTCACAAAACCTTGTTTTGCACCCCTTGGAAAAATTGTTAAATTTCTTTCATCACAAGACCTTGTTCTGCACCCCCTGGAAAATTTTCTGCGGACGCCCATGCCTATCGGTGCTATTTATCGATCTAATACAACCAAACCCCATTGGTCGATATCAAAACACCGGTTTTGAACGAGTTTCACGACCGGTCCGACTCGAATGTGGGTGGCCGGGTTCCCTCGTGCCTCCCCTCCCCGTGGCTACGCCAATGGACGAGACCGTTGCCTCTTCTTGTGGCTGCACTTTGGACATCAAGACAGACATGCACATCCCATTTATTCCCACTAATTAAGGGGCTGTCCATTAATTATGTCAACAATTTTTGAGCAATTTTTGACCCCCCCTTGTCAACAACTGTCAACTTTCACTTACCCCTTCCATAATTGCGTCAAAAACTTTTGAGCCCCCCCCCCAAGATCAATGACAGGTCCCAATAACAAGGTTATTATTTTTGTGGTGATGACCATTTTCCCCCTGTTTTGCTCATCGAGTGTCAAAATATGGTGGTGACCGTTTTTGCCATGCTTTTTTCATTGTATTAAGTAGTATTCCATGAAATTTCCTATATTTTGATTATTTGAAAAAGATAAATTGTTGAAGTCAATCTCCTGACCCCCTTGTCAACAACTGTAAAACTTTTTCAAACCCTCCCCTAAATTGTTGACGTAATTAATGGAATTATTAAAAGTTCAGGTCTTGTTTAGAGCCCCTTTATAGGTGTCTGACCCGGAACCCAGCTGCAGAAGATTGTGAGCAACGTTAATTAAGAACTTAAAAATAGGCCTAATTGTGATTTGTTGCTGAGTGGACAAAAGCTGTAGGTCTAATTATCACTAATACAACCAAATATATTGGTCGATATCGATATCCAAAAATCTCATAGTGCAGATTTTGGAGTGCCTCAAGGATCTGTTCTTGGGCAGGCCTGTACTGTTCAGCCTTTACACCGTACCGCTCCCAGCTTCCCTCCGCAGACTTGGACACTTTCAAACTATAAAATCTGATTCCTCATTTCCTATAATTCCCGCATTATCTCCTCAAGTCTTCAGGTCTAAGCTTAAATCATTCCTTTTTCTAAAATCATATCCTCCATAGCTGTAACAACCTACAGTAGCATCACTGCCCTTTGGATGTTGACTATTGCCTGGCTGATAATATACCTTCCCCATAGCTATTTTAAGAGAGGCTGAGCGCCTAAGAATAAGCACTTAAGCAGCTACTGTTGTGCTGTTTTCCAAGGCGCTATAGAAATCCACGAGATTTTACTTTACTTACTTTACTTTACTACGCCAATGTTTGGCAGATAGGCCTATCTTTGGCAACTGACAAATGAAGGAATAATTATAACATTCCCGCCTCTTTGTGATAAAATAGTGGACAAAGACATAGGCATAAATATTGTCAAAGTTACTGGCTCGTTTACAAGAGGCACTATGACTTTATACAACCATTGTCGATTCTGAACATTATATTTTATAAATCAAATCTACAGATTTCTTCTAATACGTTTAGTATACTGTAATTCTTTTGACAATTGGCGGGATCTTCATAGAAATTCATTGCACCCCCTCAAGACTTCTTGGAACTGCGGCACCGCCACAGCCAAAACTTAATTAACCCCTTAACCGTGTATTTAACTGTAACTCAATGTAAAATGGACGGATATGTCCGGGATCCCCAGTTAAGGGGTTAATGAAAAGCACAGTCCAGTACTCAAATTAGCACAATATTGAAATCTCAGGAATGGCTCTTTATGCCTTCAACTTCGACTCTAAGTCCCATGAACTGTCAAGATTTGATACAGCTGCACATTGGAAATTTTATTTCAGAATTATTAGTTACTAAATAAGCGCTATATAAATCGCGTTCGTTTGATTCGTTGCGATTTCCGTTCAGTGAAACCATAGATTTATTATAATACATATGATATTAAAGTCTATGGGTGAAACGATCACAAAACAGTTTTAACGATGGAGATCATCATGGCGATCGATCAGGAAGCGCCTCTTCTTCGTCCAGCGTAGCCTACGCCGTCGTCTCCTCCGACCGTTCAGGCAATCGTCGTCGGCGACGACGACATGCAGCGACTTCTTCGCAAAGTGGGGAAACTGTCGAAGTCGAAACACGAAACGGGCGCCTACACCACGGCAGGCGAATCGCGAGTCATCAGCGCCCCGACACCCTCCGTCGACCCCGGCGGGGTCGGGGTCCCGGAGGCGAAGTCACCGCCTCCGCAGTCGTCGTCGTGCGTCAACTTCACCAACGGTACGGCGAGACGATGCGAAGAGATCGGCGGCGACAGCAGCCAGACCGCTTCTACGAAGTTGTCGCAGGCAAAAAAGAAACGGAATTCGCTGATCGAAAGTTTTCGCAAACTGAAACGGCATTCGCGGAGTAAGGACCTGAGACGATCCGTCCCAAGCATCAGCGAAACGATTCCGCCGAGGGTGAACGAAGAAGAAGTCCGGCTCGAAGTGGTCGGCGCTGCGGCGGTGTGCGAGAGCGAGACGACCGCCGACGACCAGTGTCCTTCGACTCGGGAGATGAGTGTCAACGGCGATGTGACGTCGTTGTCGTTGAGTGTTTTGACCTTGCGTTCGCTCGGAAGTGCCGAGGCGTCCGCCGGCCATTCGTTTTCCAGACCGGACACATCATCTGAAGTTGTCGACAGTGTTAGCAATGATGCCGGTCGTGCAGAATTTCTTGCCAAGGAGGTTCCTGGACCAGTTGTACTTGTGTCTGACCAAGAAGCACAACTGCCCGAACTGCCAAGAAACGTCGCTGAAAATCAAATATCATCACAGTTTAATAGCATATCGATTTCACCATCTTCAGTACCCACTCAGAGCATTGGTGATCCTCCTTCACCTGTTCCTTTGAGTTCAGAAAAACAGACTGAGTTACAACCTTCATCATTATCACAAGGTGAATGGACTGTTCAACTGTCTTCCCAGCTGCCAGCCCATGTTTCAACTGACACAGAGGTTGTTAAAAGAGCAAGTGATTATGATGCTATTGATGGTGGTGGTACTGGTGATGACTTAGACGAAGATGGAATCAAAATACATGACACAATTCCTGTGGATCTCTTATACACTCCAGCTAAGTTGGAAAATGAGTGTTCCAGTACAGACGATTCTGACCATTTGCTGGGCAAAGGGGTTGTTTTGAATAAAACAAGCACTTTACCTTCGACTGACCTGGAAGACCATTCCTCTTCTGGAGCTGGAAATGGAAGATGGTCTCTGATGCACGAACTGATTCAGTTGTCGAGACATGGATGGTACTGGGGTCCAATCTCTCGAGAAGAGGCAGAAGACAAGCTCACGGACCAACCGGAAGGGGCATTTCTGATCCGCGATAGTACTGACGAACGATATCTGTTTAGTCTCAGCTTTCGGTCATTCAACCGTACGCTGCACACTCGCATTGAGTACTGTAACGGCGAGTTCAGCTTTTATCACTTGCCACACAGCGAGGGATATCGATCACTCGTTGATCTAATAGAAAATGCGATCCACGATTCGCTCAACGGCATTTTCTACTACTCTCGCAGTAACGTTGCTGGTTCACATTCTTATGCCGTCAAGCTCACAAAACCAGTTTCGCGATTCACACAAGTACGCAGTCTCCAGTATCTTTGTCGATTCATAATTCGCCAACATACGCGTGTTGATCACATCCAGAACCTTCCACTGCCTGTTACTGTTAAAAGCTGGCTTAGAGAAAGCCAATATTAGGATGTTGTCTATTGATGAATATAATTTACAAAATTTGTTTGCTATGTGTTGATATAATAGTAAGGTTTCAAAACTTCAAAATATATATTTTGCTTTACTATTTCTGTATGTATTTGTTCTGGTGTGGCTGTTTATTGCTAAAGCTCTTTGTTATCACAGGTCATTTCTTGACAAAACATAATGACAGTTGGAGTGGCTTCTACAATTTTTGATTAAAGATTACCAGATTTTACAAGTTTTGAGATAAAAATACAATCACATTAACTTTTAAACTTTCCTGTGGTCACAAGATTTTGTATAGAATTGGATTTTTGTGTTACTTAAAAATATTATGAGGAGATTTGAATGAGTTGCTTACAATAGTTTGAAGTCCTGTATTTCCATAATTGAGGTTACTCTATACATTGAAGTTGGATTTAAACAGTTGAGCATCAGAATTTATATGAATATGAATGTCTCTATAAATTTGGTTAGTAAGAAAATTGATATCAATTTCTGGTTATGCAATAATGTATTCCAGAAAGTATGTTTTGTAAAATTATTTGGGGTTTCCACATTTTGGCAGATATTTAATGGAATAATACAGGGGTCTCCAAAGTATGGCCCGTGGGTCAGATACGGCCCATGGCAAGAAAAGAGGAACATGCACAGATCTATTATAGGAATCTCTTCTTTGCCATCTGTGTCATAGATACATAGACGTTAATTATAATTTGCTTCAACTTTCAACTGTCTTACTTTTTACCATAAACATTTGCTATCTCATGGACGGTTCCCAGAACATTCGGTACCAGAAAATTCTGTACCGGAGAATTCGGCACCAAAATTTTACTTGTGGAAGATTCGGTACCAGATAATTTAGTACCGGATAAATTGGTACTTGTTTGACATACAGATCAGATGACACCTCACCTCCTAACCCTAACTCCAGCGGGCCCCCCATGTGGGCCGTTACCGACATTTCTGTCCTGAATTTGCCGTCCTGAAAATTCCGTTCCCAATGATCCTGTACCGAATCTTCCATGACCGGTACCAAATTTTCTGGTACCGAATTTTTTGTCCGGAATCTTCCGGTACCAAATCTTCTGGTCACCCTCATGGACTCAGTCATTGCCAATATTTTCGTGATTTCCTAATGGAAATCGAATCTGAGTTTCCAGACCTACCTTACCATACTTCAGTGAGATGGCTTAGCTGTGGGAGAGTCCTGGATTGATTTTTTGATCTTCGAAGTGAGATTGGAATATTCTTAAATGACAGGAACCGTCCACTGGTGTTGCTCACAGAAGGTGAATGGCTTTGGAAATTAGCATTTTCAGCAATCTATTCATGCATCTTAATGATTTTCATTTTCGAATACAAGATGAAATAGCACTCATCTACGATTTTGGCTCCAAAGTTAAAGCATTCCGATTAGAAATTGGCACTTTTTTGAGAATCAGTTATCAAGATGCTGCTTTAGTCACTTTTCATGTTGTGACAAATATAGCCAAGAGGCTGTGACTCTCTTTCCATGCTTGTTTGCTCAAGATATAATTTAAAATTTGAGAAAACAATTCCAGGATTGTTCTCTGATCTGGATGCATGTTCGTCGAAAATAAGACTCTTTGAAAATCCTTTTGACTCTGTCATTGAAGACTTACCTTCTGATTTGCAAACGAAAATTGTTAATTTGCCATCCAGTGACATCCACAAGGACAAATTTAAGGAAGGAAATTTGATAGAATTCTATCAATGTCTTCTATGTGATCAGTTTATTCATTTTAAATAGTTTGCTTGAGAATTCATTTTTGGTTTTGGAACTACATAATTGTGTGAAAAGACATTTTCTAAGATGAAGTGCATTAAATCCTTCTACAGATCAGCATTATCTGATGAACATTTAAAATCCTTACTTATTATACAGTAGTGACTACACACTTTGAACCACAGTTTGATATAACTTTATCAGAAATGCATCAGTTTCATTTATCTCATAGCAGTTCAAAGCCATTTTAAAATTGCAACTGACATTCTGCAGTCAGCATTATGCACATTGCATCATAATTCAGCAATAAATAGTCTATTATCAGTTATTCATTCACTATATAACTTAGTGTGTTTTACTCAATTTAATTTTTTGTGCATGTGGCCCACAGAGCCGTCAGAAGTCAGCAATGTGGCCCGCGGCTGAAAAACTTTGGAAGCCCCTGGAATAAAATAAAGATTAAACTGGAAATAGACAATTTGTTCTTTATAATTTTTATGTATGAATAGTCTAATCAATAGATTTTTCAAAAGAGGACCAAGATTGTTTTGCTTTTTATTATTATTGATTGGATATTTTTCTTTCATTCCATAGTTTTTGTGCACATTACTTAACATATATGCCTATTGTTAGTAATGTCTGCTACAAAGAATTTTCTTGCTTTTACTTCTCAATTGTATTTTTAAAAAAATTGTTTCTATTCATTTTCAGGTGACATATGTTGATATAGACTGAATAGATTGGCCAGGATCTTTGCCCCAAGATGTGCTACATAATTCGAGTGATTGATTACATTGAAAAATTCGGCAACTTTAATATGTTTCTGTTACTGGTTTGATTAATGGGCAGTTTGTTTTGATGATACAGGCTGATGACCTCTTGTTTCAATGGACAACTAGCTTCTTTGCCAATTTTCCACAGAAGGCCACAATCTGTCAAACATTTTGTCTGAGTTACAACACTCTGCTGAAGACACACATGTACCTGTGGCTAGGGAACACACTTATATTGAGCTGTACATTCTGCTTACAGATTCTGGAATTTCGTAATAGGTGCTGTTCATTTGTTTTGATGCAAAATTATAGTTTAAATATTTACATTTTAAAGACATTTGCAGTTTCAAATATGTGCAAAACTACGGCTCAGATTAGTTTGCTGACATTTTAGTCACTGGTTGTATTACAATTGAACTTCAAACCATTTACAGTAAATGATACTTGGTCTTTTATTGATTGCTAGTGCATAAAATAACTGGCCAGCAATATATCAAATTTAGTCAAATTTTATGTTCTTGATCCTTTTCTCATGTTTTCTGATAGTACTGTTGATTTTATCAGTATTTATAATAATAATAATAATTTTAAGTTATTTAGGAGACATTGGCTTGTGTTAAAACAACTATAATTCCTCAGAACTTTGCTAATATAACATGCATCTCCATGAAAATTGCAGCAGATATTTATGGTATCTGTGGTATTATGGCCTGTGAGCTTTAGGAAGGTTGATACTAACAGTCTGTATGGAAAAAATATGCTGTAACGTATATTAACCCTTTCGCCCGACAATCCATATAACCAATATGTCGTGATGCTGAAATATCGGCCTTACCTGTCCAAAAGATTAATATGCATTAGCATTCACAGTGTTGGAAATTCAACTCATTAAGCTTTTACTTGGTAAGTTCATGGGCATTTCTGGAAAAGTACTTGTGTAAGGTGAGCTTTCCAGCACCTCAGCCATACCTTGGACTTGGTCCGGACGTTGTGTTCTGCCACCTTTTGGTTAAAAAAACTAGCACCAGAGAGTACCACTGAAATACGATTGATGCTATTTCTTGTTTCTATATGTTCATTACATTCAATGGAAGATTTTGAAGATATAGTGCCAAACCTTATGTTGTACAATTCTGTGATACTTGTAACTTGTTTTTACGTGTATATACATTGCTTTATAGGATGGTAAAATGCAACAGCTGCTTTTCAGTCTTTATCTTTGGCATTGAAAAATATCTGAGATTTTAACTTTCTGCTGCTTTTGTTGCAGTTTTTTCTTTTGAGTTTGTATCTGAATGAGTAGATGTTCTTGTTTCATGTTCTATCTGGGATGTAATGGTCAAGGATTTAAGTTTTGTGTTGCTTCTTTATTACTCCTATACTACATGTGTATGTTGCTTTTGAAATTTCTTGAATGCTTCAAGAATTTTAATGCTATGGATTGGTGTCCGGTTTAGTTGCTTTTCTTTTGGATTCATAGCGCTGAAGTTAAATCAGTGCTATTAAACACATGTGTTGCAAGTGATTGATATGCATATGCTGCTGCTATTCTTATAGTAGATATGTGTTTCTTTGATTCTGATTTTACCCAAAAGTCATTCGGAAAAACTAACTTTCCATGTAAAATTTTCCGGATCTAATGACATCTGCTAAAACTGCAATACATTAAGTTTGGTGAGGGCTTTGATTTCTGTTAAATTATTTTATTGTCATAAATCTAAAATGAAAAATGTTTATTCATTGATACTTTTGCTTTTTTTTCATTTCATAAAAAGTTTTTAGCCTATAATAATACCAAGATGTGATCCTAAAGTTTTAAATATTTCTTGTCGGATGTTCGTGTACTTACGTACGTACAGAAATGTATGTACATATGTGTGAATAATGATGCTTAGCATAGTGCTTTGTATTTGCTTGTTACTGGTTTGATTAATGGGCAGTTTTTTTAATGATACTGACTAACCTCATGTTTAGATGGACAACTCTTCGATTTTGATGAGTCTATTGTTAGAATGAATTAGATATGCTCTTTGATTATGAGATCATTTTGTGGTGTAATTTTGGATAGCCACACTATTTTTAGACTTGCCTGAGATTTCTCACATAAACATTGTTGCTTTCTATTCTTTTACGGTGAATTCTGCACATGCTGGTGTACAAGGCAAGATGGAGATGGTTGCCGTTAATAATCGTTATGCTTTAAGAAGTCTGCTTGTTTTAGCTAATATCAATACTGAATCTTGACTCAAGTCACTTGAATTGTATCAACTAGCAGGCTGCTTCATCTGGACCATTTGTTTGTTGTGCTCAGTCATTTTAAATTATGCATGAATTTCTAATGAGATCTTAAAACCATCGATTATTGTTTCGAGTGTCATAAACAAACTGAACGGCAGTCACAACACACAGACACACAGTTTCTGCCGTAAAACGTAATAAATTCTTTCATTGAGAAGTGCATTGCTTCAGATACTGTCTTATTCTTAATTAAAGGGTTGATTTGTACAGAAATAAAAACTGTAGTTCTACTGGAATCTAGAACTACATCTTGTAACTTGTTTTTGTGTATTGTTAGAATAGGTGCCAATTTGCCAGTGGGTGACCAGAGTGTAAGAAATACTGTATACTGTGTTTTGTCTGCGTTTCATATTCTCAACGCAATTCCTATAGGGTGTTTACCATAAATTTATCAAGGATACATGAGCACCGTATGGCATTGGGCCTATGGTTGTTTCATTTTAGAATATTTGGGAAATCATTTGGGGGCTTTTCTAATTACTTTATGCTGGACAACAAATTTCTGAAAACGTTTTGTTTCCCTACAATTTTAGTGAAACTGATAGATTTCTATATGCTGAACACAAATATGCATTTGAAATTTCTGTATGATGTAAGGTTTTTAAAAAAACACAATACTTCTTTGCATTTGCATTGTACTGTCTCCAGGAGCATATTCCTTCTCTGTGATAACGAAGCACAGTTTAAACAATGTGAAAGAAAACTAGAAGCATTCTGCCACAGATTTTCATTTAATAGTAGTTGATAGCCGCAGCTTTGCCTATCAGTGTCCATCAAGTCTTCCAGCATAGACTGACTCACCTTCTCTGGTAGCATTGCAAAAAACTGGTAATGTTTTGGTGAAACCTTTCACTCTGCTTGTCACTGATATGATGCCGAGGTTGTCTGGGATATTTTTACACCCCCTAACACACCCCAGCACCCCCTCCAATTTGAGATCGACACCCCCCCCCCCAAAAAAAAAAAAATCCCTACTTTAACAATGGTGTGTACCTAAATAGCCCCCGAACAACCCCCAATTTGAGAAGTAACACTCCCAACTTTATTTCGCTGATTACCTATTTTAATTTTGCCTGTCAAAATTTTTGAGATTTGATAAGGTTTTTGGGGGGTTTTCCCTGTCAGGCTTTTTGTGGGATGACTTTTTTAACACTTATTCGGCAGAGACCCCCAAATTTCACCGACACCTCCCAAATTCACAATCCTAGAAATAACCCTGCATCCGTCTCTTCGTTTTCCGGCGTTAACATCTCGCTCGGCTTTGAAACAGGAAGAATGTCGTCGTGTGTCTTATTGCAGATACAAGGTCTGGGTACTGGGCTAACGTCCTGTTCTTTTAAAAAAATCCAGAGCTATTCGGGACTGGTCATGCAGAAGTAACAATCAAATCAGCTACTGTAAGTCAGTGGTTCTCATGCCCCTTTGCCTTGTGGACCACTTTTGAAGATAAAAAATTCTCGCGGACCACCTGAAAATTGAGAAAAACCATGACAAGCAAAAAGAGGTCGCCACCTTACTTAATTGTGCTGCTTGCTCTAAAAAAATGAGTCCAGGCACCCAAAGGGGGTTAACCCTAAACCCTTTTGGCTACACCACTGACATGGAGAATATAATTATAGGCCTATGTCTAATTTTTATTAACGTTTTTCAGTATTTGCCGCGGACCACTATAATTATGTCAAAAACTATTGACCCCCTTCACTAAGAGTCTAAGACTAGTGACGTGCCATCTAAGCAGTTTAGAAGGTTATTATTTTTGCAGCGATGAGACCGTTTCCCCTTCTTTTGTTTATCAAGCGTCATAATGTGGCAAATCCAGAATCATATGGACTGATAACATCATGCAATGGACTGGAAACTTGAAAGACAATGGAAATGGCGATCCGAATGACAGACAACAGAAAACAGTGGAAAAATTTCATTCATGATGCGGTCTACCCTCGTAGCGAGGATGGCTGAAGACAAGACAAAAAATAATGTGGTGGTGACCTTTTTTCTTGTTTGTCAGGCTTTTTCCGTTGCAATAAATACACTGTAGTATTCCATGAAATTTCCTATTTCAACTGTAAAACTTTTTCAAACCCTCCCCATAGTTTGTTGACGCAGTAATGCTTTTGATGGCGATGTATAAATCTACAAGCTTTTACTAACGATTGGCGCACTTCACAGCCACAAGGATCGTTGATAACTTTATTATATTTCTAGCCTCACTGCCCTTCGGATATTGACCATTGCCTGGCTGATCCCACACCTTTCCTATGGCTATTTTAAAGAGGCTGAGCGTCAAGAATAAGCAGCTACTGTTTGTTATAAGGCGCTATAGAAATCCACGAGATTTTACTTTACTTACTTTACTTTATATTTAGTAAAATTCATTGTTTTGAAGTCGAGTTAAGGAATAGAAACATAGTCCAATTTGAAATGGTTGTGCAATCTGAACTCTGATTGCATAGCAACACATTCAGCCCAAGACGTCTATGCGTTCTGTGGCTGCTGCTCAGCTGAGTCGAAGCTGACCATTTCTACGCTTATTTTTTTTATAAAATCGTAAAATCGTTTGAAGGTCGGTCGTAAGATTCAGGAAAACATTTCCTCGTTCATTCGTAAGTCTATTTTTGGCTTTTAATATTAATTCTTGTAATATTTCTGTCAGCAACCGTTTAATTATATATATATATATATATGTGAGTGTTGTGTTGTTTGTTATATATATATATATATATATATATATATATATATATATATATATATATATTATAACAAATATCTATCATATTAAAATCGTTATTCTGTATGTCTGTTACCTTCGAGCGTTCTGATTGGTTGCGTTCGAGCGTTCTGATTGTTTGCTGTGTGAGCGTTCTGATTGGTTGGCTCAACTTCGCTGTGTGAGCGTTCTGATATAGCGTTCTGATTGGTTGGCTGGGTGAGCGTTCTGATTGGTCATTCTGAATATATATATATAGCTCTATATATATATATATATATAGTATATATATATATAATTGTTGATTAACAATATATATATATATATTTATTTTTAATATTAATTCTTGTAGTATTTCTGTCAGAAAACCGTTTAATATATATATATATATATATATATATATATATATATATGTCCTCGGTATTCCCTGAAGGTCTTGTGAAAAAAATTGTCCGGAGACAAAAATTATTATTGTGTGTGCCAATTCTCGTCTGGTTCGTTGACGTTTATTGACGGATATATATATATATATATATATATATATATATAATAGATTATATATATATATAATTTATATATATATATATATATATATATATAAATTCACTGCTACTGATGCTGATGGGGTGAGCCATAGATACAATATTAAAGGCAGAATAAATAGTTGTGTTGATGATGAATGATTTAGGCTATGATGCTCGTAGACAAATCTGACAGAGACAGAGACAGAGATAGCGCATTGCTTTTAAACGGAATTATTTTTGAAGAGTAACTTGCTGTGATAGTAATTCTTCACCTTGGACCAGGAGCGTAGTTAGTGTGTCCGGCGCTCGGGGACAAACATACTGATGGCACCCTCCTAAACTTCAGGAAAAATCTAGAAACCCTGACAAGCAAAAAAGGCCATCACTATCACTAACTATATTGATACGAGGCTCTCCGGCCCCCGGGGACAAGTGATTCTGATAGCATCGCCCTCAACTTCATGAAAACCCTAAAAAGCAAAACAGGTCATCACAACTATATTGATGCATCTTTTTACTTTTTCTTGATTCCCTAAACCCGATTTTGGCGCCCCACCCCACCTCAGTGCCAGGGGACATATGTACCCCCCCTAGCAAACGTCTTTGCCTTGGACTACATCTGTCAAGATTCTAACCTGTTTCTGACCAGATGTGACCTTCAAGATCCGTTGTTTCGACTTTGAAATGGAATGCACTCCTATGAATTAGCATATTATTTGTCAAAAAATTAACATTAGGCCTAATATTGTTACATTATCATAATGCCATCATGAGTTATCCTGATATTTAGCCTCTGCTGCAGAGACTAGCACTGAAAAGTCTCAGCCGTGTCATCGCTGAGTCATCATCAGGTATTAATGTTATTGAGTCAGGTGGTGATTGATCTGGGAAATTCTTTTGTGTCAGAAATAAATGGCAAGAAGCTGTTATAATTTTTGGCCAGTAAACTCGTGGATTATTGTAGACTCCTTGAGTATGATCAGGTATTTTTGCATTTATTGTACACTTCTTTGAGCAGGCCTGTCAAAACTGAGGGTGCAGGGAGTGCAGCTGCATCCCCTGAGAAACCATAGTGTGCAGTGCACCCTCTGGAAGGAAAAAGCTATGGATGCAATTCGTCCCCAATATTTTATTCTATCGTCTAATAGCTTTGGAGGGACGCAAGATCTCTATGGTAGTGTGCGCGCACGGGAGAAATTTTTCTTCGATAAAGCGTTTTATTCCAGTTCCAAGGCGTGTCTGTGGACGGAAGGGTGTCGAGATAAGGATAAGTATTGATTCTTTTATTGATGCAATTCTGATTGTGTTTTTGCAGTTTTGTTAGTGTAGAAGACTTAAATTGCTACTGAGCGATATTGAAGGAGCGAAGATCACGCCGCGATACTTGATTAAAATTTTCCATACTCTTATACAGTTAGATAATATTAAAATTTACAAATGGGTCGGGATAGGAACCGTTGGCCATCTGCGACACCTGTGGCATGAGCGGTGTGGCCGACTACATGGATGAAGAGGAGATCTGTTGCAAGTGCAAGAGGATCGCGGCTCGAGAAGATCATCGAGGAGCAGGGGAAGAAGCTGGCGGAGGTTGAGAAAATCCTCCAGAAGATATTGGAAGAAAGACCGCAGAAGGAACCGGAGCTGGCAAAGTCCTATGCGGATAAGGTGAAGGAACAGATGCCAGAAAGAAGCAAGACCATAGTGGTGAAGCAGCCGGACACACCAAAGAGGGAGGGGCCACAGCAGAGGCGTAAACAGACACTTGTTTACGTGGGCGAGGCGGAAGAGAGAACGGACAAGGAAGGTAGCAAACCGGCTGTTGTCCTAGTGGGGGATTCAAACGCTAGGAATTTAGGAAAGAATTTAGTTTTACAGACTAAAAACTAGATGTGGCCATCTCGCGTTCAGGTGCGAGAATTGAAGATGTGGAGGAGTTACTGGAAGAAGAAGCTGGAAGAGAAGCAGAGACGTGTGTGGTGGAGCTGGGGTGAACAATCTGCTGCAGGATGAAAAAGCAGACATAATTGAGAAATTCAGGAGAATGATTAGAGAATTGAAACAGCGGAGGAAGCACTTGGTGATCACAGGAATCATGCCTAGAAGAGACCTGTCTAGAAGCAATGAGAGCAAGAGATTGGAGGTCAATGCCATGCTGATGGGAATATGCAGGAAAGAAGGAGTTGATTTCGTGGACGTGGAATTCAACGCACAGAGATCAGGATACCTTGCCAGGGATGGGCTTCATCTTAATTGGATGGGAGCAGACATGGTGGCAAGGAGGATATTTCATACGGTGAAGTCTGCTTGCCTGTGTAGGCATTTAAACTGAGGACAAAGGCAGTTAGAACAGATAGTAGTAGTGGTAGTCCTAGTAGAAGTAGTGGAGACTTTAGTAGTAGTAAACGCTAGGTAGGTTAGATAGTAATAGACGTAGCTGTAGTAGTAAACATTCTACTGGGGAGGGGCGATTGAAGATTAGGGTATCTCTAACTGTCTTGAAAATATAACAATAAATAGCACCGACACCAGGAAGAAAAGTAGGGCTTTGATAGGGAAGAAACTTAAGTGTTTTTATACAAATGCCAGAAGTATTATAAGCGCAAGTAAAAAGCTGAGTTGGAAATGTGCATCAGTTCAATCAAACCAGATATTATAGGTATTACAGAGACCTGGGCCAGACAGGAAATAGACGATGGAGAGCTAGGTTTGAATGGGTATGTAATGTTTAGAAAGGACAGGGAAAACCTAAGTGTCAGAGGTCATGGAGCTGGGGAGTAATACTGTATGTCAAAGAAGAACTGAATGCATTGGAAAGAAGGGATATTCAAGATGACAATTTTAGAGAAAATATTTGGTGTGAAATCAGATGCAAAAAGAAAAAATACTATTAGGCGTATGCTATCGGGTCCCAGATGCAAAGGAGGAAATAGATATTGGATTGTTTAGGATTTTAGATATAGTAGCCAAGGAAAATGTACTAATAATGGGTGACTTCAACTATCATATTAACTGGGAAAGCATGGAGGCAGACAGGAACCAGGACAAGAGATTTCTTAAGTGCATGGATGACAATTTCCTCACACAACATGTCACTGAACCAACGAGAGGAGGTAACACACTGGACTTAATAATTACTTCAGATGATCAGTTAGTGAAGAATATGATGGTTGGACAAAACTTAGGCACAAGTGACCACCAGACAGTGACATTTGATGTAATTTTAGCAGAAGACAGAGCACACGCAAAAAAAACAAAAACTATTTCGGGGAAACTACGATCTGGCTAGGAAGATGATCGAAGATTTGGACATAGGAAGCATGATAAAGGATAAAAATGCAGAAGAAAGCTGGGAAATATTTAAAAATTGCATGTCAAGGGTTATGGATTCAACAATACCAAAACAGCGGACACTTAACAAAAAACTTCCATGGGTTACGAGAGAGGTACAGAAGAAGAGAAGGGCCAAAAACAAAGCGTGGAAGAAATTGAGAAAGCACCAACTAAAAATGCAAAGCAATGAAGGTTTGGAACAGGCGAGATTAAAACAGTTACAGTCCAGTTATGTGCAAAAGAGGAACAAATCAACAGCTACAAACAAAGTGGCTATTGCAGAGTATGAAAACAAATTAGCAAAAGACATCAAACGGAACAGTAAGAGTTTTTATGGATATGCAAGAAGTAAGATGAAGCGAAAAGAAAAAGTGGGACCATTAGTAGCTGATTCTGGAGAAACAGTGACGGATGACATGGAAACAGCAACAATTCTGAACGATTACTTTGGATCAGTGTTCACAAAGGAAAATACAACCAACATACCAAAGCCCATTAATTTATTTTGTGGAAAAGAGGAGGAAGCATTATCAGACATAAATTGCAGTAAAGAGTGTGTCCTGGAAATTCTGAGTCAAATGAAAACTGACAAAAGCCCGGAATAGACAATATACACCCAAAATTTCTGTATGAGGTAAGACATGAGGTTAGTGAGGTAATAGCCACAATATTCAATATGTCACTTGAATCGGGAATAGTCCCTAGGGACTGGAGGGATGCAGTAGTCACTCCTATATTCAAAAGGTAACCGTGGGGAGCCAGGAAATTATAGGCCTGTGAGTCTGACCTGTATAGTGTGTAAAGTTCTGGAGAAAATAATGAAAGCAAATATATTGGACCATCTTATGAGACACAAGATTTTAAAGGATAGCCAGCATGGGTTTATTAAGGGAAGATCTTGCTTAACAAACATACTGGACTTTTTGGAGGAGATTCACGACAAGCTAGATGAGGGAAAGGCAGTTGATGTAGTATACCTGGACTTTGCAAAAGCATTCGATAAAGTACCTCATTCAAGACTGGCAGTCAAGCTTCATGCCAGTGGAATTAGAGGTAAAGTTCTTGGATGGATAAAAACTGGCTTCAGAGCAGAAGACAGAAGGTAGGTATAAGAGGCAAGTATTCAGATTGGGCTGAGGTCATAAGTGGGGTGCCACAAGGTTCAGTGTTGGGACCTTTATTGTTTTTAATATACATCAACGACATCGATGATGATATAATGTCAAAAATTTCAAAAGGCTGATGACACAAAACTGTGTGGACAGAGTGATAGTGAAGCAGAGGCAAAAATTTTACAACAAGACCTTAATAGACTATCCCAGTGGTCGGCAGATTGGCAAATGCTTTTAATACAGATAAATGCTCAGTGATGCACATTGGGAAGAAGGGAACAGATCATGAGTTTAAGTTATGTGGGAAGGGACTAAAAGTGACAAACGAGGAGAAAGATCTAGGGGTCATCATGCATAACAGCTTAAAGCCATCTAGGCAATGTGCAGAGGCAGCTAATAAGGCCAACAAAATTCTAGGTATGATCAAAAGAACGATAGTGAGCAGAGAGAAGGATGTAATAATAAGACTTTACAAGACATTGGTACGTCCACATTTAGAGTATTGTGTTCAAGCATGGTGTCCATTCCTGAAGAAAGACATAATGACCTTAGAAAGAGTGCAACACAGAGCAACAAAGATGATCAGGGATATCACAAACTAACCTATGAGGAAAGGCTAAATCACTGTGGATTGACAACCCTGGAAAAAAAGAAGAGAGAGGGGATTTGATCGAGACATACAAAATACTAACAAACAAAGTGGAAATGCCAAAGGAAAGATTTTTTACAATGAAGCAGTATGATCGAACCAGAGGACACAGCATGAAACTGTTCAAGAAACGGGTTGGGAGACGTAAACAGCATTTTTTTAGTGCAAGAGTGGTGGACAGATGGAATGAACTGGATGAGGGGATAGTAACGGCCACAACTGTAAATGAGTTCAAAATAAACCTCAGTAGTTTAGGATATTAGATATTCGGGGAGCAACAGTGGTTCTCACACAGGGCAGTCCCTACTGAACCACTTTAAACCTTGTTATATTATATTATATTACACAAGACCAATTTAATATCCTTTAGTAATTAGGTCACATTGTACTAAAATATTGATCAGAACATTCTCCAGTCCATCCTCACAGCCTTATGTTTCACTTGATACCAGCAAGCATCCAATTAGAAAATTAGAGTGAAGATATGTAGTGGTCAAATGTTTTTTCTCCCTTAATCAACATCTGATCATCAGACTTTCAGTGAGAGATTTGTGGGATTATAAATAAACTGTAACCAATCAATAATATTTGACCAACATACCTTTGATTAATTATTATTTATAAAGGCATTTTAGTGACTACCATATTTTCTCGCGTACTGCCCGCGGGCTATGCAATTTTTTACAAACAAAAATGCCAGGTGCGGGCAATCTGATTCAAATTCTACTGAAATTGTGTCAACAGAATGCAGCTCTTTCCAATTCATCTCCTCATACCCTTCCCACCCATTTCCTTTCCCCTACTCCCAATTACCTCTGACACACAGATTTGGGCCCTTGTTCTAAGGAAGGTATCAGCTTATCTGATGCCAGCTGTATCAAGTTACCTTGGTTGCAGTAGGTGTCAGGAATGTTTGCAGCTACCCTCAGCTTTGTACCAGCATGACCCAGTGGCGTTGCATGGGTTGGCTCCGCCCTGGGCAGAAGAGCCCCGTGAGGACCAAGACAAAAGGTCTTCGGCACTAGCCTTTCTACTTCATTCCTTTTGCTTTGTCAACACTAAGAACATACACTTTCCCTTTTTTCCACTTAGAATCATCCGGCCCCTACAAATTTATTAGAAATTTATTACTGGTACGGGGCAGGAGAGGGGCTGACCAGGACAGGGCGGGGCAAAGATTAGGTACTACCAGTCATGGTAGCCTGAAGTGTACTGGCTACTTTATTTCCATTTACTTCCATTAAGAGACCCCTCAAAATTGCGACCCAACAAACCCCTTCCTACACCACTGGCATGGTTCTGTCTAGACTCTACTGGTAATGGGGTAACGTCTCCAGCACCATAGACACATAGGGACATAATTATCGGGCAGAGTCAACAAGGAGCCCGGGCAGATTACAAAGCCCGGGCAGCTGACGCCCGTCTACAGTACTCTTACGGCATAGAAATAAAGTAGCCAGTACACTTCATGTACACCACTGGTGTCAGGCTACCAGTGACTTCAGGCTACCATGACTGGTAGTACCTATAGGTCTGCACAGGGATAAGACTTCTGCCCCGCCCCGTCCTGGTCAACCCCTCTCCTGCCCCGTGAAGGCCAATCCCCTCCTCGCCCAAATACTTTTGTCTCCAATTCCTTCCCATCACGTGAATGGAAGGGTGAGGGCAATGCGAGGGTGAGGGCAATGCGAGGGTGCGGGCAATGCAGGGGTGCAGGCTTTCTGATTCAAATTTTACAGGATATATATTTTTCGCGGGCTATCCGCGGGTGCGACTATCCAGGGGGTGCGGGCAGTACCTGCGAAAATACGGTAGTTGTGTTATCACTGCAAATCCTTGAGAGCTAGAATAAGCACAGCAATTGGGAAAGAACTCAACATGTTGATTTTGGTTTGGTTCAGTGTTTCTGTATCCATAGTTTTATTCTGTTCAGCTCTAAATTTCTTAAACGTTTCAGGTTTGCTTGGGTTCTTGCTATAAAGGCAGGTTTCTAGTTTGGTTTGTTAGAATTGTGTTCAATTCTTTTCCCATCTCTGATTAATTATTAGTGCATCTGCCACATCATAGATCATGGAAAGGATGGACCCAAACTTCACTTTACTCAGGCATCCCTCTTGCCACCCTCTGGAAACAAGTCATCTATTAAGGACATGGTTTGAATGCTAATGCTAATGACCCAGTTGGCTGCAAGCAACTGATTTTGATTTGATGCTAACAAATTGACGACAATCATTCATGCATGATGATGGTGGCGGTGATGAAGTACCTGCTACTTTTATTTATTTATCAATTTCAAGTTTCAATTTCTCTTTGCAATATTATTGATTGTTGATTTATGACTTTGTTTCAGTATTTTATTTCTCAACTGAAGAAAGTCCATTCTCTTAGGCTGGCAGGCTCATGGAGGACTGGTCACGTCAAGCTTCTCCAGCTCATGCAAGCTGGCTTAAGTAAGTAAAAGACCTGTAACATGGTTCCTTACTTGATTCCTCCTTTTGTAATTTTCTGATTTAATTTTGAGTCTTTGCAGATCCATACTAAAAGATCACTGAACAAACTATCATAACAGGATTACCCCTTTACCATTCATTTATTTCAGCAGGCCCGTAGGAAGTGGGGTGCAGGGGTGCAGCTGCACCCCTGGAAAAAATCAGTGGGTGCAGTGCACCTCTAGAAGATAAGGCTGTTTTTTAAATTTTTTTACTTGTGAGGAGGGGAATGTCATCTCAGGAAGACATGAATTTCAAATAAGATTTACTGCATTGATGAAATAATTTTGACTCACAATTGCCTCTGTACACAGTTATAATGTTGTTAGCACTAATACAGTTTGGTTTCATATTTGAAGGTCATATTCTTGAAAATTTTAAATACAGTAACATAGTACAAAAATCAAATTAAGATCATGAGATTTTAAACATCTGAAGCTGACATTTAAAGTTTGGATTTCAAAGCAAACAAAAAAAATTAATGTTAAAATTCACATAGACATCCACTTCTAGCTAATACGTCAATGTATGTGGTAATGGCAAGAGTATTAATTCCTCTATACATGAGTTTGAATGTGATGAGATTAGCATTTTCTCTCTTTTGGTGCATTGTGAAGCCTAAATCTGTTTGTCCTAATGTTTCAAAATTTGTTTTCGTTGGATGTAAGTTGCCAGCCTGTTTGATTTGGCCAGTGCAGTTTTTGTTTTCCACCATGTTTATTCATTTCCTGAGTGAGTTTAGTGAATGTTTCGTTATTTGTTTTGTCTGCGATAAATTATGCTAAGATGACTTGAATCCACACCACAAGGCAACCAAACTGCTTTGCAATGCTGATGATGAATTCAAGTAGGGGTCTTGGAGACAGACAGAATTGTTCTTCATCTGTCTGTCTGTCTCTGTCTGTCTGTCTGTCTGTCTGCCTGTCTGTCTGTCTGTCTGTCTGTCTGTCTGTCTGTCTGTCTGTCTGTCTGTGCCTTCATCCCGTATGGCTATGGTGCCATACAGTCGCTGGCAACAGCATGGCTTGCTACTGATTGGTAACAATGCAGCTGCTGCTGATGCTGCTTTCTGACTCATGGCGACTTGCATTGCTCTTCTGGCACTGCTGCTCTGTCCAGTGCCAGCACCGTGCTTCCAGTCCAAAGAAAGAGCACATTATGCGGTGCAAACTGTCCGTGGATCAATTCTTGGGAGATGACCGTCAGACCGCCCGTTAATCCTTGTGCCCGCGGTGTGTCTCTGGACTGTGGATGTTTGTGTTGATGTAGATTTTTCCAAAATATTTTATATCCTGCAGCCTAACTGACAGTAATAGGTTGTTGCGTTTGTTGGATGATGAACTGTGTTTGAGTCATTTTGTGAGCACCGGAATAGCCATGAAGTGCAGTTGAACGTTCTGTTTATAAGGATTGATTATAATAAATACATTCAGGCCAGACGAACAGTAGCTAGTGTGACTGACATTTGCGAACAGAATGGTGGTTCTCCTGCGCATTGTCTTATTATTGCAATGCTGAAGATGAAGGACAATCATATGTGAGCGTGATTAATAATTATTACAAATTTCTTAAAGCAAGAATTTTAGAGTCATCATTTGTGCTAGACTAATTGGATGCTATTTTGATGAATGTTTGATTAGAGTTGTAGGATTTTCCAGTCTAGTGTTCTTTATTAATGTTTTTTTCTTTTAATATCTGGAAAAATTCCCTAATTGCCATGTGATATTTCTTGATTTTCTTATTACTGTTTGATTTAACTTTTATGGACTTTATCAGAGTCAGACATTTCTGTTCTGTGCTTAATTATTGTAAGACTTATGCACAATTATTTTATATCTTATAGATATAATTACCGGTATTTCTTTCATGTTTATCTCATTAATTATTTGTCAGTAGTCATTGAAAACTACCAGTAGCTGGCCTGATTTTTGCCATGCTGTTTATTGTAATCATTTCTTGAGGCAAGTTGGATATTTCTTCAGGTTATTACTTCAGGATATTTCTTAAGGTTGATTTCTTTTCAAGATATTTTGAAAGCCTTGAACCCATCCATTCGGTTCTCACTTCTTACTCCCTCGCTCTGTTCAATGCGAAAGCAAAAGTCTCACTATTTTATTATGCGACTCCAATGCCAGGAGCGCCTCTGGGTAGAAATATAAGAGGCGTTATAATACAAACGCTGCATTACATTACATTACCTAAGTGTTTCTGTATGATTCTGTTAGGAGTCTTCTTATATAATATATATAATAATATAACAAGGTTTAAAGTGGTTCAGTAGGGACTGCCCTGTGTGAGAACCACTGTTGCTCCCGTCCAATCTAATATCCTAAACTACTGAGGTTTATTTTGAACTCGTTTACAGTTGCAGCCGTTACTATCCCCTCATCCAGTTCATTCCATCTGTCCACCACTCTTGCACTAAAAAAATGCTGTTTATGTCTCCCAACCCGTTTCTTGAACAGTTTCATGCTGTGTCCTCTGGTTCGATCATACTGCTTCATTGTAAAAATCTTTCCTTTGGCATTTCCACTTTGTTTGTTAGTATTTTGTATGTCTCGATCAAATCCCCTCTCTCTCTTCTTTTTCCAGGGTTGTTAATCCACAGTGATTTAGCCTTTCCTCATAGGTTAGTTTGTGATATCCCTTGATCATCTTTGTTGCTCTGTGTTGCACTCTTTCTAAGGTCTCTATGTCTTTCTTCAGGAATGGACACCATGCTTGAACACAATACTCTAAGTGTGGACGTACCAATGTCTTGTAAAGTCTTATTATTACATCCTTCTCTCTGCTCACTATCGTTCTTTTGATCATACCTAGAATTTTGTTGGCCTTATTAGCTGCCTCTGCACATTGCCTAGATGGCTTTAAGCTGTTATGCATGATGACCCCTAGATCTTTCTCCTCGTTTGTTACTTTTAGTCCCTTCCCACATAACTTAAACTCATGATCTGTTCCCTTCTTCCCAATGTGCATCACCGAGCATTTATCTGTATTAAAAGCATTTGCCAATCTGCCGACCACTGGGATAGTCTATTAAGGTCTTGTTGTAAAATTTTTGCTTCTGCTTCACTGTCACTCTGTCCACACAGTTTTGTGTCATCAGCGAATTTTGAAATTTTTGACATTATATCATCATCGATGTCGTTGATGTATATTAAAAACAATAGAGGTCCCAACACTGAACCTTGTGGCACCCCACTTATGACAGCCCAATCTGAATACTTGCCTCTTATACCTACCTTCTGTCTTCTGCTCTGAAGCCAGTTTTTTATCCATCCAAGAACTTTACCTCTAATTCCACTGGCCTGAAGCTTGACTGCCAGTCTTGAATGAGGTACTTTATCGAATGCTTTTGCAAAGTCCAGGTATACTACATCAACTGCCTTTCCCTCATCTAGCTTGTCGTGAATCTCCTCCAAAAAGTCCAGTATGTTTGTTAAGCAAGATCTTCCCTTAATAAACCCATGCTGGCATTTCTTTGTGTGTGTGTGTGTGTGTGTGTGTGTGTGTGTGTGTGTGTGTGTGTGTGTGTGTGTGCCACTGTGTAGCACAGAGCTGACCTAGGAGCATTAGGTGCAGAACATAATCCATGAGACTGTTGCCTCTAGCCCTTTGTTTCTCTTCCTTGCCAGCATTGTCTGAGTATAGTATTTATTGGTTTTATGCTGATGAGAGTTAGGCTGTGTGTAACAGCTTGTGTTTCCTGTAGAGATATGCAGTGAGATGTGAAAGTCGTTCTGATCTAGCAGCAGCAGTGACTCATATGATATCCACTTGGCTGAAATATGTAGAGGGCAGCATCCATGCTGTGCAACAGGGTTATCACTTATCAGTATCAGAGTCAAATGTCTGTAAGGCTTTTCTGTTGCAGAAGCTGTGCCATTTGGTATGCCATGGAAAATTGACTGTTGGGGACTGAAAGAAAGTTAGAAGATAACCACAATCCAAACATCAATAATTTCTATAGTACCACATGTATCATAATATATGGAAGGTTCAGCTGATGGTACATAAAATCCTAACCGGAGAGAAATAAGAATGTCTTGACCCATTTCTGATAAGAAAGAGAGATTGCCCTGGAAAGAGAGATTGCCCAACAACAGCCTAAAGTAGGGATGCCAGATATCCAAAGTCAAAATGTCGGGAGATTGTTTCCGCGATCAATGTGCGCACTCCACAGTCCAGTTCATTGTGAATTATTATGGCTAGAGCTATACTACACTACAGCACTATAGAGTATAGACTAGGAGAAAGCAATAAACAACACTGTTCAATGCACTGCATCGTCTGCATGTAGTGAATCAATATTACAAACAAGTTACGGTATAATAATATTAGTATAATTAGGCGGGAGACTGGGGCTAAAATACGGGAGCTTCCGTAAAATACAGGAGATCTGGCAACCCTAGCCTAAAGAGTAGGAGATATCTGAGAGATGCAGTAAGAAGTAACAGACTGAGGCGGTTTGGACATGTTGAGCAGGAGTCCTGTGAAGCATGCATAACAGCAAAACCACATTTGACTTGGTTTTAAGTAACAAATGTGATATGAAGAAACTCTGAATAAAAAAGCATTATGCTCGGGAAAGAATTATGGAGATGGCTAATGACATATTGGTCAGTGGTCAGTCAATCAATCCAGAATGGTCAGTCAGGTCAGCATCTTGTCATGCAGACCTGAATGTAATTTGGAATCTATCATATTATCTCAGGTATAAGACACACCTATGTATAATACGCACCCTTAGTTTCTAGAGTTATCATAATGTAAAAATGTTAATACCTATGTATAATACGCACCCAAAATTTCCTATGAGAATCTCTATTATTTAACCTGGATAATCACAATTGTCTTTCAAATTCTGCTTAAAATTAGAAGAGTAGACAGTTTCTCCCTGCCGGCGGCCGTCATTATGGCATAAAACAATAAGCCTGCATCAGTTTTTTTAGCTATCAATAATAATGTGATTTTAAGTGGTTTAGGAGGCTAAGTAAGCCAGACAGACAGACAGAATGTCTATTGAGTAACCTGGACAATCACAATTGTCTGGCAAATTCTTTTTGAAAATTGGTGTGCAAACAAAGTTTTTTTCCACCACCAACTGCATACATAAGATTGTATGTACATAAAATTTACTTCTATGTATAATACGCACCCACACCTTTTTCCAATTTTTTAATGGAAAAAAGTGTGTCTTATACGCGAGATAATACGGTAACTAGTGATGTATTTTTTTGGTTCCTAGTGACAGCAAAAATTTTATGTACTACTAGTACTAGTACTTTTTTATATACTAACTAGTACTGCTTTATTGAACATTGTCAGTGTGTTAATTTTTGGTAGTGCAATGTCTATTTTGAATAGTTTAAATATTTTATTCTGAATATGATATTTGTTGAAGACTTAAGGCATGCATAAGAGATTGTTTTTCATTTCTCTTGATGTTGCGGCGCACGAAGGAGGCTTCATAAATTGAAATTTACTCCAAAGTCATAATTCGAGTATAATTTCCAGAATATTACCACATTTTTAGAGAATCACTGATTGATCACAACATATAAAATTTTACAAAAAAAAAATTAGCGCTGGAACTCATATTTGCTATAATATTTGGCATAGACAATAGCATTGGCTAAATCAGTTTTTATGAAATCATGGGACAGAGAATTATGTCACTGATTTGCCCAGTTTTGATGCGGTGTACGGACATTTAATCACGCGACACTTAATCAAGCGACACTTAATCACCGACACTTAATAACGTGGACGCTTAATCACACGACACTTAATCACGTGACACTTAATCACGCTGACACTTAATCACGCGACACGTAATCACGTGGACACTTAATCGCGCGACAGTTAATCACACGACATTTAATCACCGACACTTAATCATGCAACAGTTAATCACATGACAGTTAATCACACGACAGTTAATCACCTCGGTATGTAGACCCTAACCTTCTAAGTGACATTTTCTAATTTTACAGATATATTTAATTCAGTTGTCGATGTTTTTGTGTAGTTTTGTTGTTTTGCGGTCAGTTGAGGCATACTGTATATCTCCGTTGAAGAGGTTAACATTTAAGGATGGAGTGAGAACACTCCTTCCCTATCTTTGTTTAACATGTTGACTGCACTGCAGGTTTTTTGCCAGGCGTGGCCGTTATGCGGCCTCTCTGGCTTCAGATGCATTGAACAGACGACGTTATTTGACGCCCCCACCGCTCTGTAGTGCCGAAACAAGGAAGTCAATTGACGCCCCCAGCGTGTTAAAGATACAGCGGTCAGTAACAGACTCAACGGATTAAAGCAGCTGGGCGCCGTACTTTGCAAAGTAACTAAAGGCGGGTCGGGAAGATATACGTGTACATAGCCTAATGTCATATAAACAAACTAACTGTCGGCCATATTCCAATAATAACAGTATAATCCAACTAAATGGAAGTTGAGAGTACCATGTTACTGTAACTGACGGAAGTGACCAAATCTTCTACATATGTCTACATATTCTATGTTCATGTGATTAACTTTCACGTGATTAACTGTCGTGTGATTAAATGTCACGTGATTAAGTGTCGTGTGATTAAGTGTCCACATGATTAAGTGTCGCGTGATTACCCTATATATTCGTGATAAAGTCGAGAAATTTAAGGCCAATTCACAGGTTATATATCCTGACCTCGACTTATACTCGAGGCACTAACTGTTGAGTAAAGTTTCCATACATAGCATGTCGAAAATAATTAATTTAGCTAACTGCGTAATTATTTTCAACATACGCTACGACATCTAAATAAAAGTTCAGATCAGCGCTTTTAAGATTGGTAATTTATAGGCGCCACATAAATATTAATTAAATATTGGCGCTACATAAATATAAAAAATTCAAGATTACCGGTAATTAAGATTTTTATATTGTCAAGAATAAGCGAATAGCAGGTTTAAAATTTTCTTAATCGTCAGGAATCAATCTGGGAATGTGAAAATCATTCAGTTTCTCGATAGTTCAAAGCTAAAACGCAGTTTTTCAATCAAAACAATGGCGCCGCTGCCGCCACATGCCCACTTCGCGTCCGCCATTGTTCCGACTCTCACTATCACCTCAAGAGGGTTCGCTGCGATGACGTCACTTCGACTTATTCCCGGGTCAATGACTTTAGACACCTTCAAATACCCAAAATCTAGGGGTCGACTTATACTCGGATCGACTTTATCTCGAGTATATACGGTAATGATTAAGTGTCGCGTGATTAAGTGTCGGTGATTAAGTGTCGTGTGATTAAGTGTTGCGTGATTAAATTTCACCAAACCGTTGATGCATGATAGGCATGTATAATGCAAGAAATTAGCAGAAACAATTATTGCAAAGATTTACTAATATCAGCAGAAGCCATCACAAAATAATTTAAATTCTATGAAATATTTTACAAACTTGCCTGATCCATGACATATAATTAAAACAGCCATTTTCTCATTGTTGCATTTATAAATTTCATGTTCTCATGATCCAACATCTTGACATCTCTGTCGCTATTTATTTAGAAAGAAAATTGAAGAGATTGGCAAAATGATGCCAATGTCTCAGGACGAAATCATGACGTGCACAAAGACGGTTGTGCAAGGATTAGACAGCCTTCGTGTCGAACACCAACAGGTGCTTAACACCCTTTTGGCATCCGTGAAACCTACAAACAACGACAGCTCATCGAGTAACTTATCTGAGGAGAAGGCCTCAATGCTGAAGAAAGGAATTGAAATGATTGAGCTTGCGTTAGGTGAAGCACAGGTAACTTTTTTATATATCACTGTTTTTCAGAGCGATTTCTATCTAATGCGTTTCCGCAATGTTCGTTGAATTCTGCAATGTCTTTTGAATTATGGACGGCGAACGTTTTGTTGCTGGATTGTTTCTTTTTTTATCCATTTAGGCCCTTATATTTATCATGTTCGTGCTTAATGCCATCTCAGGTTGATATGAAGCACTATTCTTGCTGTAAACGTTTAGTCCTTCCCGAACTCTCGAGGCCATAATGTGGCCTCGTAGAGTAGCACTGATCTCCATTTCAAGGACCCTCAGGCACGTGCCTGATGCATGATTACGTGATTTGGGGCCAGTGTTCTCATGTAATGAGCATATATACTTCACTGCCATCTATCTGGTCAGTGATGGAGCTAGTTGGGGTCTTGAACCCGTTCCTTCAGCATAGCATGCTGGTCCAATGTGCTAACAATCTGCATGCCTCTGTAAATTTGTAACTTGTTTTAAATAATTTATACTGATGTAATTTTGATTTGATTTATGATGCCTATGTGTACTTTAATAGATTACAATAATAATACGATAGGATTGGTATGTGTTAAATGAGATTCAGTTAAAGTGCTTTTTGTAATTTTCTAATTTGTATCAAGATTTGTGAGCAGATCAATACTATAATTGCTTTTACAAGGTGATGATGGCTTTTGCTAACCATCTGGAGTACATGGAATCCGATAAGCAGAAGCTACGAGCACAGGTGCGAAGACTCTGCCAGGAGAACTCTTGGCTACGAGACGAACTGGCCAATACGCAACAGAGGCTTCAGCAGGCAGAACAGAAAAGTGCCACGCTTGAGGAAGAAAAGACCACTTGGAATTCATGAACGCGATGAAAAAATATGACAACTCACAGGTTAAAAGAGTTGTTCGTTTCAACATTTTTTTACAGGAAGAAAAGAAACAGCTAAAAAGTAAGTAAGTAAGTAAACTAGCTATTTATATTGTGCCTGGTCAGTTAGCCCCTTAACTGGGGACCCGGATATATCCGTCCATTTTACATTGAGTTACAGTTAAATACCCAGTTAAGGGGTTAATGTTAACAAGTGTATTACAATGTCAAAAGAGTTGTGTGAATTGTCTTGGAGCAGAAGGAGATTAGCAACTGTAATGTTTTGCAGCTGCTGTGAAACACAGTTGAATGTGTGGGTTAAAAAAGTGATGGGTTTATTCTGATATAAGTTCTAAGCATTTGGATATTGCTTGATCTATTAATTATTATTACTAAATATTAAATCAGTGAATCAGATATAAGTTTTTAATTTTTTTGAATTTTCACAATGTTTGCTTGTGAAATGGAGCCATACCGTAAAATCTGAGTATAGTGCCCACTTTTTAAGCTCAGAATTTTCCGGTAAGTTAGGGGTGAATATTATATTGATATACTACCAAAATTATATAAATAGTTTCCTCATTTTTCTCCAAAGACTTAATTTTACCAGCATTGTCCTTAGCGTTTAGCATATCATTTGAACTGCAATGCAGGTGGCATTATTGAGCGAGACGGAGATGGAAAGAAACAGAGAGAAAGAGAAATAATTTCTTCATTTTCTGTGGATGTATTTTACTGTTGCTTGTCTTGTTTGATATTGTTTCAAAACATTTGTGCATTTTGTAATATAAAGAGGAGTTTTGGTTTTCTGATCTATTTCTATGTGATTATTTTCTTTGATTTTGATGAAGGTATGACATTTCTGTGCTGGTGTGAGATTAAAAAATATGTTTCTGCTCTTCTTTCACCTAACAATTTGCAGTCGCATAGATGTATATTTAGTTTTGCTTTTATTTTGGTTGTGTGTATCATTTTAGAATGAAGGTGACAATCAAAGTGACACAGCTTCACTTAACATTGATTTGGTTTTCCTGATGATGACGAAGATCATCAGCCAGAGGGTATGGGGCTGTATGACATATGTCAATCGTTGATCATCAGTTTAAGTTTTTGCATTAAATGTGAGTATAGCTGGGAACATAATTTCTTGTTCCCTAGGTTGATTCCTTATTGCCGTAAGTTTATATGGCTCTTCTTTGCTTTCATTCTACTGAATTAGTGAGCAACCGAGAAGATATTAGTCTTTTTCAGGCTTATAATGGTTTGAAAAACTTTTGTACTAACAGCTCACCATAGTGTTTCCTTTGACATTAAACGTCATAGCCAGAATGATGGAAATGTTGTAGGAAAAATGGTTATCGTTCCTGTTTTCTTCAAATTATTGTTGCATAAATTAAAGTAGTGTATGAATTTCAAACTGTGGCATGGAGTGACTCTTATCTTAACATTTTACTGCATTATTCACCTCCTCCAACCTGTGATCAGTGACAACATGTAAACCAGAATCTGTGTGTTGCAGCATTCTCCCAGCCGGTGTCGTTGGGTCAAGCAGTGGGCAGCGGTTATGAGATACCCGCTCGTCTTCGAACCCTTCACAACCTGGTTATACAGTACGCTTCACAAGGACGATACGAGGTGGCAGTTCCACTCTGCAAGCAAGCCCTGGACGACCTGGAGAAGACAAGTGGACATGACCATCCAGATGTTGCCACTATGCTTAACATACTTGCACTTGTCTACAGGTTGTTTTAGTTGCCTTGCTTTCAGAATTTCATCTTTAAAATCTGTGATATCATTCATTATTTTCACCTGTAGATCTTCTTATTCTTGTGACAAATTGATCGTTTCAATGGACTTTAATATTTTTCAAGAGATTGTTGTTATTTTTATGAGCGTTATATGCATTTTATAAAATATTTTCAACAGTCTTACAAGGTTTAAGGTTGGAGCTGTTTTCGGAGAAGAGATTTACTTTTTGTACAGATTTTCTGAGTAAGTCACTTTTGTATGAGTAGCTTCATATCTCAGCAGACAGTATTTCACAGTAGATGGCGTTATTTGATGGAAATCCAGTTTCATCTGATAGCCTAAGGCTGAGAAAGTCACAGTTGCCGTTCATTGTCTGTATCTGTTTGTCTGCCTTTGGTTTTCTAGAGATCAAGGGAAATACAAAGAAGCTGCAAACCTCCTAAATGATGCTCTCTGCATTCGTGAAAAGAGTTTGGGATCTGATCATCCAGCGGTATGCTGCAGCAATTAATATGCCATTGATATAATCTGATTCTCTTTTCACATCAGTGCCATCATATTATGCTTCATGCAACAGCTGCATTTCCAATGCAACATTTTGTATTTTTGCCGAGTCATCTTGCAGCTATCTTTCTGTTACAGATCTCTTTGCATTGCTGGTGTATTTAGGTTGCTGCAACTCTAAACAATCTCGCTGTCTTATATGGCAAACGAGGAAAGTACAAGGAAGCTGAACCGCTCTGCAAAAGGGCGCTTGTCATCCGTGAAAAGGTCAGTCTCTGTTTTAGCTAATTTGCACATTTATCGTTATTCTAATAAATATTTTACTGCATGAAATTGAAGTATAATGCTTGTAGCCTATTGCAACTTAATGGGGAAAAGTTGTTTGGGGAAAAGTATGGGATATTTTCATTATGATGTGGTCAGATATTGTGTTAATCTATTCTATGAATAGATGAATTTGATGAACTCGACATTTCATGTACACGAATAAAAGGTAAAGGTAGTCTCCTGTACTCAAACAAGCATAAGGTCTGGCGCTGATCTTTGGTTACTAATCAAGCAGCGATGCAGTGGCTTATGCCATGCCATTAATCTAGAGTAGTTTGCCATTGCTTTGCCTAGATGTGCGTTTTACCTTTGCAGCTTAACACTGCTACCAATTTATTTATGCCTAAGCGATGAATGGCTGGGTGGGCCGCCAGCACCATGACTAGATCCTCGGTTGGTCACCCATCCAAGTACTAACTGCACTCGACGTTACGTAACTTTGGTGTTATGACGGGAACCGTCTCAAAACACCAAGTATGCTGATCATGTACATAAATGACAATGTAATATACAAGATTTATCAGAGTCGTTAATTTTTCTTTGTGTGGTATTTCTGCTTTGTGAAAAATAAAAATTTGTCAGAGAGATTCTTCTTTTTCTTCAAGGTTCTTGGAAAAGATCATCCAGATGTGGCTAAACAGCTCAACAATCTGGCACTGCTGTGTCAAAACCAAGGAAAATATGAGGAAGTGAGAAGAAAAACCTTTTAAAATCATTTCAGCAGTAAATGTCATCAGTTGCTTCGATTTCTAATGAATGCCTTTGCTGGCTATTTTGCTATTTGTCTGTAATTGAATCATCTGTCTTGTATTGTTGATCTATGGCTGTTGTGATTTGCTGTGGCATTGGTTTTTCTTAATTTAATGAGAGTTTAATAGTTTAATGCTTCTTTTTCAAAAATGTATTGAGATCTCCAAGTTTCCAGGATGTATTTTCAGTTAGTGTCTGAAGCAAAATAAGACCGATTTGACCCAGTGCTGAACACTTAGCGTCATCGGACCATCTCTTTCGACTCCAACCATACACTCCGCACTTCTCACCAGCCGACTGCAGAAACTAAAATCTCACTTTTTTGTCATGCAACTGCAAAACCAGTAGCATTTAGTAGAAATGGAAAGTAGCACTATATAAATTTTACATTACTTTGCATTTTCAGAACTTTGTTTCTTATATTTTATTAATTAATTATTATTGTGGCATGCATTTGTTTCTTATTCTTGTAGGTTGAACAGTACTATCAGAGGGCTTTGGAAATTTATGAGTCTAAGCTTGGACCTGAAGATTCAAACGTTGACAAAACCAAGAATAATTTGGTTTGCGAAACAGATTTTCTTTCTTTGTATTTGGTGTATTCTTAAATAAATGGCTATATCATTTGTTGCTAGCTGTATGCTGGTCTTTTCTGTCACATGGCACATAGAAACATCTCCCAACGTGTAAAAATATGTGACATAATTTACTCACAGAAATAATGCATTGGTTGAGTTTCATTGTCAGTTAAAAATAAATGATATGATAAGATATGGTTGATTATTTCTCGTCTTAGTAATTTGTTTGAAAGTTGACGTTGGCTGGTTGAGGCGATTAGTGATTATTGCCGCTGTCTGTTCCCAGAACAGTTTGATCAAACCATTTCTGTCCATGAAACGGATTGCATACTAAAATACAAGTTAAACTTGGCAGCAGTTAACTTTGGTTTCTCAAAGTAGATTCATCGCCATGCAGAAGTGCAAGAAATAATAGGTTCATGATATGGGAAAACAGTTTATAGAATCTTATTCAGACATTTAGTGTCGATTAACTTTAGTTCTAGAGTCAGACAATTAATGGCAGAATTGATCAGGAACTGATAAGTTTCTCTTAATTTGTAATACTTGTATTAGAATTTTCATTCATTAAATTTTTTAGTACAGAGTTACTATCTTTACTGCTGTGTGCTTTCTTGGTAAAGATATATATATATATATATATATATATATATATATATATATATATATATATATATATATATATTACTGGAGTGTCATTTTGTCGGTAATGTTTTCTGATTAACTGTTTTGTCAGGATCTGTATATTTGCTGTGTCAGCATTATCAGGTCCTCCATTGTTTATTTGGATTTACTTTTTAAGGCTTCTGCTTTTCTGAAGCAAGGAAAATACAAACAGGCAGAACTCTTGTACAAGGAAGTTCTAACCAGAGCACACGAGAAAGACTTTGGAAAGGGCGATGGTTGGGAAAAAATATTATCACTATGTGCATTAATCATTTGCATTAATTTGTTCATTATTCTTTCTTTCATAGAAATAACTAATTTTGTGAAAAGAGTTGGATTTGCAGTAGCCTTTAGACCTGATGATGAACTGTTGTTTAATCTTACATTACATTCTTACATTCTAATAGCGCTTTGATAATATTCCACTTGTAAGCAGAAATTGCCCGGTCAATGGCAGGCAATGCTGACACTGCCAACTGGGCCATTGAGTCACCACTTAATATGTTTAACATGTTTTGGTTTCTGTATGTTTTATATTTTTACTCATTTCACATAAATGTGTGCACAGATACAATGATAACTGAGAACTCTGTGTAGTGATGCTCACTATGTCTATCTATCATTCAAGCAAGCAATTATTTGTCTGCACCAGTTGATTCTGTACAGATTTGTATCTTTTGAGCAACAGATGCTTCAGAATACCTGCTGCCTCTTATCTTTCAGATACAAACAAGCCCATCTGGATGATTGCAGAGGATATGGAAGACAACAAAGTAAGATGTTGACCAGACCGACAGGTTCTGACTATCTAGTCTTAAAATTGTTTTGAATTGTGTGTTGATAAAGTGAAAGATGACGTTAACGTATTTGACTTAACCCCTTTACTGGCCATTTATTTATAACGTAATGTAAAATGGATGCACTTGTGAGTCATGGCTGATAAAGTGGTTAAAGTTAGTTATAAATTAAAATGTTGCAGTTATTGGAATCATCCGGTTTGTTTGCTGTATAATTTGAACTCGATCTGTGATTGTCAACCACAATGAAGACGACCATATAATTTGTTGTGGAAATTTTAATTTACAACTTTTTCAAAAAGTTTCTAATGGTCGTTTGACTTGAAGCTCTGTAGATTTGTTAGTTGTAATTGACTGTTGATTTTTCATTTTATTTAAAATAAGTCTTTAAAGTTGGATGAATCTGTGGCTTTTCGAGATGAATCGTTGCCATCATCTTCTGTGCATGTAACCCTCAAGGGTAACGTTGTGAATGAATTATGAACAACATCATTTGCCTTTTAGGGAAGAACAAAGGATCAGTTCACTTTGAGAGACTTTGATGCTTGGTACAAATCAACGACAATTGACAGGTAAAGTACTTTATGTGTGTGTTTTTACCCAGCTAAAGGCTTGCTGTAGTGGGCAATTTCTAAATCAGGGTTCATCCATATAGTACGTACACCAAAAAAGGCATATTTTCATAACCCCCTCCACCCTGTTGCACCTCGGGGAAGAATTCTCATGACCCTTTGTTTGCCAGTGAGAAAGCAATTGTGTTCAAATGTAATGTTTGTGAATAACCAGTCTTCTACCTAAGCAGTTGTTTTTAATAGTTACGTAGGCTATATATAAATTTGTGCATACGTACGCATTCAGTCAAGACCCCTCCCACACCCTGTACACATCCATACACAAAATCTCCTAAATCCAACCACCCCCTCAGTGCGTACGTGCCATATGGATGGGCCCTCGTGTTTCTCAATCAGTCGGTTAGTCAACCAGGTGACGGTCTTGAACGAGCGATTTCTAAATCATGTTCATCCTTATTTTGCCAAAATTTTCAAATTCATTCATTTAAAATGTGCAATGTTCAATTGTTCATGTTAATAAAATACATAAGATGGTTTGGAAATTGTTGTTCAGAAATTTTAATTGATATATAAGAGTAAAGCTTGTATCTTGATATGTTCATGTTGTTTCCTTTATGTTTGCCAGTCCGACTGTGGTGACTACGCTGAAGAACCTCGGTGCTTTGTACCGGAGGCAGGGCAAATACGAAGCAGCTGAGACCCTAGAAGAGTTTGCCACAAGGGCCCGTCAAAATGTACGCAAGACGTAGTTGATTTACCTACATGGTATTATTTTTTAAAAAATTATTCTACAGCCTATTTGGGTTTCCTGTTTAAAACGTTAAAATTGATTCATAATTTTATACAATATGCTTCATCCAAGACATCCAATACAAAGATACAATCCAAAGACATACATCCAAGTCCCCTCCATCCAAGACAGCTAAATTTGGGTACAGATCCGTCTCGAGGGGGAATCCCATACTTTCGAACGCCCTCCCTGAGGAAATAACCAGGGAGACCACACAAGATAGGTTTGCACAAAAACTTAAAACGCACCTATTTAAAATCTCATATCAAATGTTTTTGTAAAGTGCTCTTGACTATGGCCTTCGCCAGGCAGATAGCGCTATATAAATTGTCGTTTAATAATAACACTGGTCTACATTTTTAAAAAAAATTTCTGCTGACCTAGGTATTTTTGCTGATTTTACCCAATTGAGAGGTGCTGATTCCAGATATGAAGTAAAAAATTATGCAACACGTCAAATTTTTTTCATTCAAGCAAGCAAATTAGGAATGCTTAATTAAAGGTGTTAAAGTCAAACATAAGGGAAAATAGGAAATTCTGAAGAACCGATAACACGTAATATTTTTTATTCAGCCTTAAAAATGAGTCTGTCTTCTAACCAAGAGAGCAATAAGAGCAATAGCTAGTTGCTTAAATTTAAGTTTTGAGAATGGAATCTTCTTTTTTGGATGCTCGGTATAGTTATGGTCACAGTTGTCATTTGTAAACACCAGCAGTACTTAGTCTGCCATAATGTCATGAGTTCCATCTGCCTTGATATCTACGTTCCATGGTCTTGATGTCTTGATGGAAGCATTCTCCTTGTTCTTTCATAGCTCCAAGATTTGAAGTTCAGAGAGCTATGAAAGAAATGCAACTTGACACTCATGTTTGCTTCCAGTCTTGAAAAGCAATCTTAATTTTTAACTGAAAGGTCATAATTCTCGACTCTTAAGTTGCCAAGTAAGTCAGTAATCAGGTCATAAAAAGCATCTTGTCTACAACTATAACATCCCATTGATTCAAAAAGTCCTTTGATGTTGATGCAGTATACAAACTCCTCCTCCATATGGAAATGTTTGAAAAGATTCATTCTCTCTGCCATGATACACAAGCGTGGTTCCTGGGGCCAACACTGAACAGATTCTTTTCCTTCAGTCTTGAACCCAGTAACTCTGCTGACGATTGGCAGATCTAGGTCTCATATTAGGTCATTAAACTCAGCTTGCTTGAATGTTTGGTGCATTCCAGCGTCAACACCAAAAGGCATATTTTCGAAATCCCCTCCAATCGGTGTCTGTTGACTGACAAAATTCATCTTTGTAAGAAACTCCCAAAGTAGTGCAAATAGGTACAGGAACTTTGTCACAGTGAGCAACTGGTCTCAGAGCAGAGGGTTTTTGGGTACTGGATGGAAGATTTTGCCTTTGTGGACATGCCTGAAATATTTACCAGACAGAAGTAGCAGTCATCAACATGCATGGTTTTGAGGCTCTCGCCACACCATTGGAACTCCAAAGTTAAGACTTTTTCTCTGACCTTTAGTCACATTATGAACTGTCTGAGGCTTTCAACACATGTCCTGCACACTTTATTGGTGCCCAAGGTTTTCCTGGTCACTCAATTTAAAATGAAATATGCATGCTAAGCTTTATGTTAACAAATTCAGACACCTATCTCCTTTGTTTAGGTGTTGTAAAGCAACCTCAGATGTAGCAAAATTTGTCAGGATCATTCCTGCACTGCTCACTTAAGTGTTCGGGTGCTGGGTGACATATTCCACAGAAAGCTAGTTAGAATAGTTAAATTTACTGCGACTTGTAAGCCTCATGAGACGACTGAATGCTGCCGTCGGTTTCACGCTGCTTATATAGGCCTATATCCATAAAATGCTGACGTCTATTATTTTTTAAAACTGCCTATTAAACTGTTGTATTATTAAATAGTTATGCCCACTGCATATTAAGCATATCTTTTTGCACATCCTTAACTTTTGCATATTCAATATAGCTAAAGAATTATAATACATAATGCTACATTATTACAGTAAACAGTAAATCAGTAAACAGCGTTTTTTGGAAAAAACTGGACGTGATAGGAGAAAATGGGTGTGATTTTTGGATTCAGCACACCAAAATACATAAAGATCACATGTTGTCTTCAAGTCAGCAAAATTGACGTAGACCAGTGTAATATATGATATTATATATGATATTTTTATATTTATTTTAAAATGTTTTCATGTATAGATGATAATTTATAATATATATGATATAATATAATACATATACACTTATATAATTTTTATATAATATAGTACATATACAGTACAACACATACATAATTACTGATGAATGAAGGACCTGTCTATTTATATACACACACACACACACACAAACAAACAAACACACATATCCAAGTGATAGTTACTGCTGCTTGCCAATAGTAATGAACTTAAATGCTTTTCAATGTATGAAAAGGTAACGGTCCTCTGTCTCTTAATCGAGTATAGGGAGGTTTCCAGTCTCTCTTATCCAATTCCTTGTTCCACCACTGGACAGATTCTTTGATCTGGAATGGAACCTCTAGGACAGAACCACTGAACCAAACACATAGCCATAGTTACATTGATTCTTAAGTCTGCCAGGCAAAGTCTACTGTACAGTTTAGTCAAGAAATCAACTTAACTTGTGCTATGATTTCACCATGCCTAGCGAATTACCCATCAGTGCACCGAAAAGAAATTTATCTTTGTTGCGTTTTGTGGCCTCTGCAATTTACTATGGAATCATTTGATGTTCAAATGAACTAAATTGGTCGCTTTGCTGTTGTTTTTCACACAATAAGGATAAATATGGCACTGATGTTTTAGCATTTTAGCTTTTGTGGTGAATTTTGTTTTAATGTATGATGTCATTTAGTGCAGTTTTTCACAAATGTTCAACTGTTGCTGTGTTCCAAGAGAATATGTATTATTGTCAAAGGTATACAGATGATTGCCATTATGCCCGACATTGCCCGTATGTTGTGTTGTTGATTGAAGGCCTTAGACAGAATGAAGATAACCAAGCTGAGTGATTCAATGCGGTCAGAAATAAACAAGGACTACGATCAGCAGCTGAACCGCATCCAGACTAATGGCCGGTCACGCCCCCATTCCATGGACACTGTCGTGTATGAAAAGCTCCTCGGAGCTGAAAAACCAGAACGGTTTGCTATTGCTTTTATCTGTGTCTCTGGCTTAGTTGAAGTTCATAGCATCTGTCCCTTAATCTTTATATTAAGGTAAAACAGAAACAGCCATACTGTGAATTTAATTCAGTGACTAGTTTGAGTTTACGAGGAACGCTGTTGTTAGTTGTTAATTTAACCGTTCGTCGTGCCATCGTTGCTACTTGTCTTACAATTTTCATTAAGTTCATTGCAGCAAAAAGTTTTAATTCTATTCATTATTTTCTATTTCTGTGCATTAACATTTCAGAAGAATTCCTTACATCAGCAAAATACAGCTTATGTCAAATTAATGGCAGCAGTGAAAACAATTGGTTTGTAATATATTAGTATAAATATTTACCAGTATAAATTTACAGTATATATTATTTGTTATGATATTGTTATTTCTTAAATTATTGTAGAAATGCAGAGAATGACTACTGATCGTTATGTGAATATTCTGCGAACCTCTTCATGCACTTTTAGCTTCGGACAATGCAGACTTTGCCGTTGGAGCTTTTCAAACGTATGCCATATACGTTTTGCTAATGACTTCTCTTTGTGTGAGTCTAGTCAATATTTATACGTGCACAATTATTCGTATGTTTATGCTCGCTGTCTGATGCACTGTTTCTTCTGTACACAAAGTGAAAGATTGTTGTATTTAATCAAATTTGGATTTCCAAATTTTGTCTTTGCCATCGACATCTGCTATGGGGCAGTAGCAAAACTAACTTTCCACCTATTGTATTATTTATGAGAAACTTTATATTATTTGCCCAATTCTTCTGCAACAGTTGTTTTTATGGTTTGATAATGCTTTGCAAATCTTCAGTAATTTGGCTGATGTTTATCCGCATGATTATTATGGTATGTTAAATTAGGTAAAGTTTTATTCTGACTCACCGTGCATGTGTTATAATCAGTTGTTTGAATTATTCATAATAAATATGAATTTCTCATCTTAGTCTTTTATATATATATTTTATGGGTGTCTTTGTCTGATAAGTTTTACCAACAAGCTAAAAAATGTGTACTTTGTTGCCATGACCTCTGCGTTTTTCCAATACACTGTTCATATTTCATAATGATGTGACATTCTTTTGAGCTGTTCTATTTTTATTTTTAGACAGGAACATTTCCACTCATCCACTTAGTTGCAATGTATGCATTTTTAGTGACCAAATATAGCCATCCAATGCATTCTCTTCTCAATGCTCATTGGTGCATTTTGACAAGGTGGTACATATTATATGAATTAAAGTACAGTTATTGCAGGAGAATTGGCTAGTTTTATGTGTTTATTGGCTTCTATGCTTCTCCATTCCAGAGATTTCAAATTGCAGATCTTTAAAATTGTGCACTTTTTTCTGCATTATGTTTTGAACGTATTAAAGCTTTGAGTTGCCTTGTTGTCACCGAGTACAGTCAGCTTTTGAGACATGTATCTGGTATGTTGCCATTTAATGTTTGACAAGTTTAAAGTGAAAATCAAAATCTTCCAAAGGTCTAAATGTGTTATTTGCTTCAGTGAATTTGGTATTGAAGCATACAGATTTGCTTATAGACAAGTATATATGTTGGTGTTTTGTGTTTTTAATTTAATTTTATTGTTTTTTCAGTAAGATTTTGACATATTAATATTTATTTCCTATGATATTGACATCATTTTTGCCTAATTGTATGCCGTCTTTTATACCAGTGTTTGATTTTCAGAAAGACTGCAGTCATAAAAGTTTATGCATAAGGCATCCATGCATTGTTCATTTTATGATATTTTGAATTCTATTGTCTATGGAATTTTTAGTTTTGATCTTTGAGTGTTTCATTGTGCAAAAATATTGTACTGATTGAACTCATTTCAGATTTTTATAATTTATTTATGGTTAAGATCTGTTTGCATGCGCTGAGTTGATTTTTGGCTTTGCTTGACTAAACTAAGAATTTTTAATTGCAGTTAGTAGTTTATGTTATTGTACTGTTTTTATATGAAAATGAAAAATAAATACCATTCTGTACACTGCTTCTGTTTTGAGGGATTTATTAATTAGTATATAAAGCTAGTTTGTCTTGTCAGTGGTGTAACGATATGTCTAACTGCATATTCACTTTTGGCAACCATTGAATATCTTGAATCTGGCAAATAGTTTAAATATCAAACTTCATGTGCTATTTTGATGTTAGCAGCTCTGAATTTGTATGCTTTCACTGTGCATCAGGGCTTGTTTATGTCATGCAAGTAACTGTACCAGTTGTAAAAAAGCGTGCTTTAAATTGAGACACGATGTTTGGTGGTTTGCACCTAAATTCATCTTGTCATGCATGTGGTAACAGATTCTGTATTGCTGCAGACTACAAGATGAGCAGCATTCTTTTGTATTCATATAAACACTAGTTACAGTTGTTGTGTGTGGATTTATGTTAAATTATAATGTTAAAATTATAATACAGTATAGTTAGTATAGTTATTATAACTGGATTTTCAGTGGTTTAGTAGAATTTCCCCTGTTTTGAGAACCACTGTCACTCATACGTCCCTCTATTCTGACTTTTGTTTTTCCACAGCTGCTGTTTCATGTTGTTCAGACAGTTAGTTTGAGGCTGGAGGCAAATAATGAAGTCATGTCTGCATTGAACATCAAGCTTAATACTGAATATTGCTTGATTGCATTAGTTTCAATCGGCTGTATTTACAAGTTTCCAGGAGTGACTCGCACTGACTGTCTTGTGCATTTCTTTTCGAACAAGATGGTAAATGGTTGTGAGAGTGGAAATGCATGGAGAATGACCAGATATGCCTAATATGAGCTCTGATGTGAAACTACCAGTATATTTGTTTAAGCTATGACAGCAGCTATGATATAAGGTGAAAATGTTATTTGTTTTAAATTGTGGAGTAGAATGTGATTTGGAGGATATACTCTTCTATGGTTTAGACCGCAAGCAATTTTATTTGGCTTGATTTTAATTTTTTCAGAATTTGACAACTATTAAAAATTGTGTTTTTAGCAACTGAGCAGTCAAAGCCATACAATTTCCACTTGTGATTTGTAATTTGGCATGAGATCTGGATGTTATTAATTTGATTTGGAAAAAAAATTCATCAGAAGAAATTCAGTTTGAGAATTTTGGTCTGAGAAGATTAAATCTTTTATAGTAATTATTGGAGATTCAGTTTTTGATGTATCCATCTAACTGAAGAAACTCTATAGTTGATCGATGGTCGCTCCCAAATAGAATTGTAATTCGCCACTGTCTGATCCAAAGGTCGGTCCAATTTTCCGGTTTTGTTTTGGCTGGAGGCAATAGAGAGCAGGTAGCAAAGAGCTGATGGCAAAGGAAAGCTGGAGATTGGTACTATCTAGGAAATATGTTTTAAGAATGTTCAAAGTGATGATTTCCTGCATGTGGCAGAATCATTTTGTTAATTTGCTGATTTACTTTGCTTTTGTTTGAAGTTATTGTGAAACGATAATTAATGTTGGGTAAATGCACTTGTTTGTTTTAATTACCGGATATCTTCAATTATTTAATGCAGAGATCTTGACCATTAGACATATACGTATAAATCTTATTCTGGCTTTGATTTTGTTTTGCCGTATGTTCATATCTAGCACATCTTGTTTTTGTATGGTTGTAGAAATATTTGTTTATGTCAGGAATTTAAAATTTGATGTGATATTCAGCTATTATTCAGGGCTTTGCCGTATAATGACTTCATGTTTTCTGTTCCTGTGCACCCATGTATTTATTCAGATATGTTAGGGTAGAAGTTTGCACTCGTTGCAGCTGTTGTGAAACTGCAATGGGGAACCTTTCTGATGTGACACTTATCTTAATATCATGACATTTCATATCTGCAGTCATCAGTGCCACAAGATCATGTTAAATTCCTGCTCGTGACAACTCTGCACTATATCACAATTTAAGCTCTTCAAAGAGTCTCTTGAACGTGAAGTAACGTAACCTGATTTTACTGCTCTGACTTCTTTGCAATTTTCAAGTAGGCATTGGTTTTATTAATTATTATGAATCATTTATTTAGAAATTGTCTGTTTCGGGTTCTTTGTTGAAGATAATTTTTAAAATTACTCATTGAAATATCTGTAAGAAAGGATGTTAAGAAGTGCAGATTTTGCTTGTGTAAGTTGTTAATTTCATCACAGTAATAGATTCAGTTTATATTGTGCATAGCATTATTTCAAGCTTTATTTTTCCTGTGGTGTTTACCTCACTTTCTGCATATTGTATTATTAACAAACTTCTTCTTCAAACTAATAAATTAACAACCTCCTTGATTAAATATCTAATATTTTGCAACAATGCTTATTAAATCCCACAAGATTTCCAATTTTGTAAGTACTTATGATTGTCTCTTGTGATTAACTTCTCTATAGACATAGCAGCTGAATTAAAATACCATTTGGCATAATGATTAATTTCATTACAATATACATAAAATATGAAAGCTGCTGCTAATTGAAACCTATGCTTATAGCTAGAAATGCAATTTGTGGTAATGCTTGGTGGATAAATGTTTTACTTATAGAATGGCTTGTTTTTCCTTTGAGTCCAGAAGTTTTTCTATAATAAAGCGGATGCAGGTTTACCTGTATTATATTTATTATATTATTATAAATTATATTACATTTAGTATTTTTCATGGCCGGGTAATGCATTCCAAAGAATAGGGTTTCTAGCGCTCTGGCCAAACTTTGCTGTTCGAGGGCGGAGGAGGAACGACCAGTCTGGCGTCTCGACTGGACCTCAGTTGCGGACGCCTGTCGTTGTAGCGATGGTTTACGACGCCAGGTAGTCCGGGAAAGCTGGAGAGCGGAACGTGAGATGTAGGCAAGCTCCGGGATGCGAAGCCAAATTGGATTGATCATCCGGGCAGAGGTTTAACATCTGCAGCCGATTTTATGTGACAAACACATCTAAGCATTTGCAATTGGATTGATGTTTTAACATTTATATAAGCATTTATATTGATATATATATATATATATATATATATATATATATATATATATATATATATGATGAAAGAGGATTTAGGGTATTGTAAAGTTAACCACTCTATGGTTGTCAAGTTACAATGAGTGTATAGTGCAATTATGTTCTCTTATTAACTAAATTAGAATTTGCTTCTCTGTGTTTGCTGTTTACATTTTATTCCGCCATGTCTCTCATTTTGTCTCTGCTTCTTACGTTGTGTGAAATTTAGAAATGAGAATATCAGAGTAGTTCCTGTGCAGAAGCTTATTTTTCTTAGTCGAGTCATTTTGCTTGATTGTTAATTGAATATTTAAGGATATAGCATGAAAAACTTTTGGTATAAATGAAAGAAGCTGATGTTTTGGAAAAACGCCCTTGTCAGAAAAAACTGACACGTGCCGTTAGCAAGATGTCAGCAGGTCAACAAGCGACTTTTTGTGAGTATTGTTGATAGTATGTTTATGCATAGAGAACAGGTTAATGGACAGTAATTGTGCGTGTGTGTTGCTTATGTCTTGAATGTTAATAATGGTAGTGACTGTTTAGCTTATTGTTTAATTGTTTCATTTTAGACCCAATAGGCCGGGGGATAGTGCAAGAGTTTACTGTTCGAATGGAAACATCTTGTTACATCCTCACAAAGACAATGATAAAGAAGTGTTGTGCAGAATAGAAAGAGCTTACATTAGCAATTGTGTAATAATTATTTTAATCTGTGCTTGTTAAAATCACATGAACTTCGAATTACTGCCAGTGTCGTAATCGCTATCACATCATAGCCGCCCCAGTCATGACCGTTTAGGGTTAGTGTTTCGTGTCTACGTTATGGTGTGGGTAATGATTATATGACCCCGTACGGGTGCAATACACTGCTTTTCGACAAAGCCCATAAAGTAACTGGGGCGGTCATGGCTGGGGCGACTACGACCTGTAACCTCGTAAACCAGAGGTGCAGGGAGAGGGGCCCTGAGAAAATTTTCAGAAAAGAAACACAACAGACTACCTTTTTGCTCATCAAGACTTCAAACTGTCGGGGGGATTTGATGCGATGGCGTCTTCCTTCTAAAGATTGCGCCTTTTAATATGCTGACCGCACCCCTGGCTGATACCTGGCTACGCCACTGATCACTGGGAGCCTTGGACCGGTGTTTTATAACTCCATGGGGGTAATTGAAAGACGTTGTGGGGATGCTCAGAAAGATCCGGAGATAAAGTCTGTTTTAAAAACCTTTACTTCAATCTACAGTATGCACTGTACAGGTGCTGTAGCAATTTTTGTACTAGATTAGAAATTCAAAAACTTCTATCAGAAAAATTCCACTTTCTGGCATGTGTGCAATCTGTGATAGATGTACAGTATGTTGCAATTTTTTCTATGCATGTCTATTCAGAGCATATACCTCTGTCCTTAGATAAGTTAGGCTGGTATGGGTACGTAATCTTAAAAAGTTTAAGAACCACTGCCTTAGACGAACGTTGTCAGAAGTTAATCATGTTGGAAGATATTGTGGAGATAGATGTTAATGCAGTGGCGGATCCAGGATTTTGGACCAGGGAGGTCAAATTTCAGAAATTCAGGCCAAAGCCACCAGAAATTTTAGTTATTTTTCTCATCATGAGAAAAGTAGAACAGTTATAGACTAAGGGCACGAATAAATAGGCGAGCGTTGTATTTTCTTCCATTTCACAAGTGTTAACAACATATGCATTAATCCATATGGAAGGGGTTGGGGCCGTTGGGCAGGGGAGAATGCAGAACGTTGGTATGGGGCCGTCCATATAGTACGTACGCACCGAGGGGGGTTTGAGATTTAGGCGATTTTGCGTACGGGGAGGGGGGTCACGACTGAATTTGTACGTACGCACATTCAAATTTATAGACTAGGTGTTTACCCGTCAAAAAACGACGGGGGAGAATGGCTGTTTTACCACCCGATTTTGTGCAAATGTCATAGCATTTTGCGCAATTAATTGTCCTTAACTCGCCGCCTTTGCCTTCAACCGAGTTAACGCCCATTCGCATGAATGTTCTGAAACTTGATAGTCAACGTAAGCGTAATGATTTGGCAGTGTCGAACGACGTGCAGTGCGTGAATCTCTTGTTTGCTGTGGTGCTTTTTCACGCCGAACAACAGCCTGCTCCTCATTCTCACTTGCTTGTCGGAAATCTCGTGAACGCCGGACTTTTTGTGTACTTTGAGAGCGCCGAGCACCTAGATTCTCCGGACTTTGTTTTCTTCGAGAATTATGTTTTCGCTCTCGCGCCATTCGCTGTCTTTGTTCTTCTGGAGTCTCGACATTCATTCGCAATTCATCCATTGTCAGTTATTTACAGAGATTATCCAGACTTTGTTATAGCGGCGTCTACATATACGAATAAGCTTATTGCGATCGAGGAATTGCGCGCACGCATCATCTGGTTCAATGCTAATCCAAAAGAATAACGCTATATGAATGTTTCAATATTGTACACATGTATACTTATATATAGATATTATATATGCACAGTTGCATTTGTATATACGTAAAAATCACGCCACTTCCTCAAGCTCCGCCCACCAACGCATTGTGACGCTGTGCACATTATGTAAAATTTATAATAACGCAATAATGAACACATGTAAATGTGTAAATATAGTATTTATTAAATTAAAAATAAAAAGGTATTGAGGTTAGGAGGGAGTATATATATATATCTATCTATAACATTAAAATCGTTATCTGTATGTCTGTTGCCTTTCGAGCGTTCTGATTGGTTGGCTGTGTGAGCGCGTTGATTGGTTGCGTTAGCGTTCTGATTGTTTGGCTGTGTGAGCGTTCTGATTGGTTGGCTATAGCGTTCTAAAACCTTCAAGCGTTCTGAAGCGTTCTGATTGGTCATTCTGGAATTGGAATTGGATTGGTCGTTTCGAGCGAAGCGACGGAAGCGACGCGAAGCGACGCGAAGCGGAAGCGACGCGAAAGCGACGCGAAGCGACGCGAAGCGACGCGGACGCGAAGCGACGCGAAGCGACGCGAAGCGACGCGAAGCGACGCGAAGCGACGCGAAGCGACGCGAAGCTCGCCTCATGCGAGCGAAGCTCGCGCGAGCGAAGCGAGCCTTCGAGTTCTAGTATATATATATATATATATATATATATATATATTAACGGGGTACAGAGCATTGGGAGAGGGGGAGGAGGAAACTGGGTTGTGCGGGTTTTCGGAGCAGCGTTGTGGGGTTTGGGAATGGGGTTTGGGGCCGGTGGGGTGGGGCGGGCAGGGGATGGGTTGGGGCCAGGGCGATTGGGAGAGAAATGGGAAGGGGACGGGGTTTGTGACCTCTGGGGTAGGGCAGGGCAGTTATGGGTTGAGGCCTGGGGTGCGTTGGGGCCGGGGCGGGGATATGTTGGGGCCGGAACGATTAGGAGAGGGATGGGGGGAGAGGGAAGGGGAACGGGGGTTTGGGGCCTGTGGGGTAGGGTGGGACGGGGATGCGTTGGGGCCGGGGCGGGGATATGTTAGGGCCAGGGCGATTGGGAGATGGAAGGGTGTTTTGGGAAATGGATGGAGAGAGGGAAGGGGAACGGGGGTTTGGGGCCTGTGGGGTAGGGGCAGGGCGGGTATGGGTTGGGGCCTGGGCGGGGATGGGCTGGGGCCGGGGTGGGGATATGTTGGGCCGGGGCGATTGGGAGAGGGATGGGGGAGAAGGAAGGGGAACGAACGGGGATTTGGGGCCAGTGGGGTAGGGCGGCGGGGCGGGGATGGGTTGGGGCTGGGCGGGATGGGTTGGGGCCGGGGCGATTGGGAGAGGAAGGGAACGGGGATTTGAGCTGCAATTAAGACGCTTTGTTAAACGCTCCGTTGATTATACAGTTTTGATTAAACAATTTGGTTGTCATGGAGACAGCGTCTTCCAACATCTGCCGTGTATCGTGACCGACAGACCGTCCGTCCGTCAGACATCGAGAATTATATATATATAGCCTATATATTTAAGGCTGGTAGATTCACACAAACATTTGATTTGAACAAAATTACTTTCTCGCGGTCAAACAAAGTTACAAAGGGTCCCGACTATTGTTCCGACAGTTATTTAAATAGGGCCTAATATTAAAACCTTTAATTTAATAGTAAACAAATGCTTTTTGACTATGGCTAAAAATTAATTTTCACCGTGTTGGGGGTGTTGCTAATTTGTACGTACGCATAGGGGGGTAACGAAAACGTACGGTCTGCAACAGGGAGAGGGGTGAAAATATGACTTTTTTGCATACGTACTATATGGATGGCCCCTATTCTAACTTCTGAATATATATACCGGTATTTATGTATATATATTAGCTGTTAACCCGTCAAAAATGACGGGGGAGAGTGGCTCTCTCACAGGGATATTTTACACCCCCTAATACTCCCCAACACACACACCCAATTTGAGGTCGACAAAAAAATTTGGGAATGTGACAATGGCATGCATACAAAATGCATATTAATTAGCCTTGGACACCTCCTCCCCACATAGACCGTGAGCTCGGATACATAGGCCTCCTCTAAAGACTTTTATTGATTCATTAAGGCCTAATTGAGTGATCAAAAGTTGTAGGCCTATATAGCCTATAGGCCTATGGAATCATCGATTCTGCCGAGTCGTGCCGACATGCACCCTTTCCCCTCCCCGAAAAAGTTCTTATCGGCTTTGCGCAAATCCCACGAACGGTCCCAGCAGTGGCGTAGCGAGGGTATTCTCGGCGCCCCTCAACTCTTTACGGCGCCCCTCTCCTTATACTCCTGACGAGCAGAAAAAAGGTCGCCGCACATGTTTCTTCTTATTTATTATGCATTTCACTTACCCAAATACCCGATTTTGGCGCCCCCTCACCTCGGCGCCCGTTGCATATGCCCCCCTGCACTCCCCTCGCTACGCCTCTGGGTCCCAGCCCCAATAGGGGCCCCTGTAACCGTCTGCATAGCAGCTACGCTAATTATGCTATTAGCCTATTAGGCTTGTGTTAAATCATTTAACCATGGGATAATACCTCCATGTATTTAACCGATATTTCCCGGTAATTAATAAATCAATTAATATGCTATATGAGGATAAAGATGAATAATTCAGTCGACGCTTCACTGTTTTATCCAGACTCCAGGCCTTGGGAGGGGTTGACTTGCATGGCTGGAGAGGAAGAGACACAGTTCAATGCAAAACTTTGTCTCAGTGCTGGGATTATTTGGGGGGGGAATTCCCCCTCCTATCAGGCCTGTAAAAACGCTGCTGCGCTTCTAATAAATTATTCTGTGCAACTTAGTTGACTTAGAGTTCATTCTATTATTATCCTCTGGTTCTTGAGTCGAGTGAGGGGTAGGCGGCCACATGTAGAGTGGTCCAGTATAATGTATCAAATGGAATATAGTTTGGAGTGCATATTACATCGCCCTGCACATGTATGTAGCTTTATAATCATTCCTGTGCGAACGCACCGCCGCATTCGGTTATTTGAGTAGCGTTTGAAACTTTCGGCATTCACGCAAACATAGACTTCGTCTAATTAAAACACCAGATCTGCGTTACGCTCCGGCGACAGTTTGGCCTTTTGACCATGACAATTGACTTCCTGTCGCTGGCTGGTAGAAAGGAGAAACGCAGGCGAACGAAAGCGACGGCGGAGAGGGAGGGGTCGTGGCCTCCCTCCTCCTCCTCCTCCTCCTCCTCCTCCTCCTCATCCTCCTCCTTCGCCTCCGCAGTTTCAATCGTCGACGACTGTATAGTAGTTGCATAAGGTAAAGGGACTTTGTTGAATGGTTTAGGATTTCATCTTACCTGTTCAATTTGGTTTCCAGTTAGCATATAATTTAAACCCCGAATTGACTTATGCGATCTTGGCCGAACCCCTATCTATATATACCGGGCGGGGAGACCACCTCAGCTTCCGCTGCGCCGCACACCCCGACCGCACAACAAACCCGATTAGAGAATGAAATGACACGCGCTGACTTGAACTCCGACGCACGTCCTGTTTCTCTGCGTTTCCGAGCGGGCCTTGTGGGCCCAGCAGCCTCCCCTCTCTCCCCCTCCTCCTCCTCCTCCTCCTCCTCCTCCTCCCGAGCGCCTTGCAGAGGGCGCACATATGGCAGTCCTTTCAGTTCTCCGACCGACCGACCGACCGGGACAGCCTTATGGGATTCAACTGGCCGAGGCTTTCTCACGTTTCTCTCTCGCGGAGACCGGTTTCAAACTCGAGAACCTCTATGTTCGAAATTTAAAAGGGACGTTTCCAAACGGAAACCGGGCGGTGAATGAGGGTCTCCGTGCTCCAGTTATTTCCGTCCGATGGAGGTTGAAATCGTCCGGTTGCGCAATGTCTCCGGCGGCAGCAGCAGCAACAGCGGCGGCGGCAGCAGCGGCGGCGGCCGACGTTTCTTTCGGTTAAACGAATCGAAGACAGCAGGGTTTCTATTGGCTGGTCGAGCGAAACGCAAGACACATGTCAAAACGCCCGTACCGCCTTAAGTAGAGAAAAGCGGTTGCTGGATGCTGAGTATCGGGGGAAGACGGCCGCTGCAACCGCCCAGCTAAGGAGGAGGAGGCGGAGGAGGAGGAGAGGAAGAAGAAGAAGGAGGAGGCGTAGGCGATGATTTCTGCGCAGTCGACAGTCAATCGGCCGGCGTCTAGCGATCAGTCGTCTGACAGACGTCGTGTGTGATATAACAACCGATGCCCTCTGCCGTGTTGCTCTCTCTAGAACAATATTATTGTGCGACTGAAGGAGGAGGAGGAGGAGGAGGAAGAGGAGGAGGAGGGGAGGAGTAACGACCTTTGCTTCGTGAGTATACGTCGTTATATAAAATCTATCGATTGGAGAAATTTTCTATAGCGTTTTCATATCGTTTGGTTTCACCGTTTCACTTAATGAGTTTACTAAGTGGACTTGTATTCGAAACGTTTGGCGATTTTCTTGCGATCGGTTTTTGAGATGGAGTGCGTTACTGTTCTGAAGGGAAATTTAAGACCGTTTGAACGACTATTTGATGAATGGATTGATTGATTGATTTGATTGATTGAGAGAGAGAGAGAGAGAGAGGTTATCTGTCTATTAATTTCAGTCCATAATTACAAATTCTTGAGAGAGTAGTTACAATTTTTAGAGGAGGTTCGCCCAATATAACTGGTTCGCTCTTATTATAAAGAACCGAGAATACATTAAGACGTTATAGCTTAGCAGACGCCTATCGTCTTCGAAACGGATGCGTCCTTATATAGATAGGCGTTATAAACAGACATAAAGAGACAAAACATTTTGGATTCACGATTTACTTGAGAATGTTGAATTCTCACGGATCAACCGCCGATTGAATCATGCGCGAAAATAGAGCGAATAGAATCGATAAAAATTCAATTTTATCAATTCTCTCTCTCTCTCTCTCTCTCTCTCTCTCTCACGGATTCTCGCTGCTGAAGGCCTAAACCACATAGGGTACACCGTTTACAAGACCGCAATAGATTTTGCTTCTCTTCTTCTTTCTTTCCTTCATTCCGTCGTTCCCTATTGGGTTGGACGATGGGTCTGAATGAGTTCCTTCCACTTCTTTCTGTCTCTTGGTTCCCTTTTTCTGGCATTTGATTCCATAATAACTAATGTGCGTGTGTGGGTGGGTGCGTACGTAGGCTACTTGCGTATGTGCGTGTGTGTGTTAGTTTGCGAGTGAGTGTGTCACTGTGTGTGTGTGTGTGTGTGTGTGTGTGTGTAGGCCTATAGCAGATTGAAATAAGTATGTTTGTCTGAAGGTCAAGTTCAGACTCATTAAGATTTTACGTGTTTCATGAAATTTCCACGAAATGCATGTAACTCGTGACCATTCGTCTTCTCTGGGTGATAAAATTCAACGTCATGCGTATAGGAAGTCATGTGCCAGACGTATCGATAGCTAATATACAATGTAACCAATGTATAGGGCCTATATATCGGTGGTTCTCATGCAGGCCCCTTTGCTGCATGCACGACCTACATTTGAGTTTTTAAACAATGTTTGCAGCCCACCTTTCAATGGCGTAGCTAAGTTTTCGTAATGACTAAAAATTAAATTGCAGTCTACAAGCAAACATATAAATTAATTATACATTATTGATTATATATATATATTATATATATATAATCAACAATTATATAAATATATCAGTGGTTCTCAATATATATATATATATATATATATATAATCAACAATTATATAAAGAGAGAGGTTCTCAAGAGAGAGAGAGAGAGAGAGAGAGAGAGAGAGAGAGAGACAGACAGACAGACAGACAGACAGACAGACAGACAGACAGAGACAGGCAGACAAACAGACAGAGACAGGCAGACAGAGACAGACAGAGACAGGAGACAGACAGACAGAAAGACAGAAAGACAGGCAGAAAGACAGACAGACAGCGAGACAGAGACAAAAGAGACAACAGTCCGGTAGTAGATTGTGGGTTGACTGACCTATAGCTCTTTAAATGACCAAATGACGTGACTTGTTGTTTTTGAGAGGTTGCGGGACTTGGGAAATTTCGGTTGTTCTTTTTTTCTTAATTGAATTTGGTCGGGAGAAATGCTTTGATAGGTGAAAGATGCGATTGTTTTCGTCTTCAATTGTATATTTTAGAGCAAAAAATTGATGCATTGAAGATGAGTTATAAACTAACTGCAAAATTTTAGTAGCGACTGGAAACATATTGTAAAGAACGGTTGAGAAGCACGTTGGCTATACGATGGTGCATTTGAACCTTAAATTCTAAGGTTCCGAGCTCTGAGATTCCCAATGTCAAGCTTATAGTATATATATTTAATAACCAGCTTCCATAAAATAACACGCAGGCACAGATTTATCCTTGTACATCGATTTATAAGTGCACAAGATCATAGCCAGAGGGTATTTTGGGTGTTTAAACATCCCCGAAATAATAGATTATAAAAATTCTGGCTTCCGGTCTTCTAAGCCCCCAATAATTCTCCAACTCAGCATCAGTTCCGTTCGGTCAATGCGATCAACTAATCGACTCTGTAATTCACCCTGCGTTTCCACTTCGCAATTTATCTTGCGCAAGATTTGTCGCGTCCATTCGGCGCCGCATTCTGACTTAGCTGTACATTCTAATATTAATTAATTATGCAACTCCTGCACCATAATATGATATCCGATTCCTCCATTCGCTCAGTCGGCGCGCATTATCCCCTTGGCCATCGAATTGTGACTGATCTGTTGAGGTTTTGATTATTTCGTCAAAAGTTTCGGAAATTCTCAAAGCGTTTTTTGCAAGTTTCGAATGAATTATCGATCGCCTTTTGCTTAGAATTGCAAAGCAGCGAAAGGAGTGATCGCCGCCGTTGCTTATAGACTCTACACACAGCGCTCTATTCATGACCGCCTCTTTTTCATCTGTCAATTAATGACGTCTCTATTGTCGCATATACGTTCCCTATAACGCTCGAACATCTTGCAATACGACGCTAGAGATCAAGAGAAGGACAGGAAGCGAAAGAGGCAGAGGTGAAAAGAGTGACACGGTGGAAAACGTGCGCTCTGAATGAATGAATGAATGACTGAATGAATGAATGAATGAATGAATGACTGAATGAATGAATGAATGAATGAATGAATGAATGAATGGACGACGTTACCGTGCAGAGAAAAATGTCGGATCCATATATATGCTTATATAGCCCTATGCATGCTACGGAGGAGGATGAAGAGAAGGAGGAGGAGCGTGTGGCGCCATATTCGTGGCATCGTTTGGTTTTGTCTTTGGACATCTTTTGTTTCGTCTAATGGATTGCCTGATTTGTCATTCGCGTCCGCCATTTTCTCTACCGTAAATTCTGTTTTCAGAGACAACTCTCCTCTTCGTATAAGAGCCACTTGGTCTTTTGTTTCTGAGACAATCGGAGAAAGGATCCGACGACCGCAACAGACATACTTACATCGGCGCTCCTCTTCCATTCTTCTTCAACCACCGCTGCAGTATACGGGATGTCGGCGGCGGCGGCGGCGGCGGCGGCAGAAGTCGACGGACCCTGTCCGTCTCGCTTGGCTGGCGGCGGCGGAGGCCCGAAGACGACAAGACAGGTAGAGGCGCCCGATGCTCAAGATCCCGGCGTCGATGCAGAAACGACCACCCTACTGGCAGCGGTGTCGACGGTCGGCGGCGGCAGCGGCGGCGGCGGTGTCCCTTCCTCGGGGTGAAGTCGACTCAGGAGCCGATCAGCGGCGGGAGTTTGCATCGAGTGGCCGATAAACTGAAGGAGAAGCTGAGTCGACAGATGAACCAGGCGGACGACGAGGGAAGGGCCCACCCTCCGCCGCATCCTCCTCCATCTCACGGCTCTTCCTCTTCCTCCTCCGAACCCCCCTCCACTTCCACCGCCCTCAAAGACTCGAACCAGAAGTCGAGCGCCACCACCACCTCCTCCTCCCCCTCGGATTCTCGGTCTCAGTACCACTCCATTTTGAAGCTGTCGTCGCCGTCTTCGAAGTCCTTCTCGGCGGTCAACGCGTCGTCGAGATTCTCTCCGACGGCGGCGTACGACTTCCCCTCCGCGGCCGGATCGTCGCTCTACTTCGGCGGACGCGGCCCGGCGGAGATCTATCCGCCCGGAGTGACGGATGCGCTGGACGTGCTTCGAGGGATGATGCAGGGACCGGAGGAGGCGCTGAAGCTTCTTCCTCGAAAGGGGGACCAACAGGCGATGTGCTGTCGTCGCCAGACGACAGGTGGTCAGGGCATGATCGCCAGCTATCCCGACTACGAAGACAGAGCGATGCTGCTGGCCGCAAACAGATATCGCTATTCGAATAACGACGACGACAACGACGACGACGACAACGAAGGCTCTAGTCGTTCGGCGGAGGAGAACACTTTGGCCGAAAGTGTCTCTTGCGACGACGAATTCAGCGACGCGGATATCGGAGACGAAAAAGAAGACTACGATCGTCACAGTCGATCGAGTTCTCTGTCGAGCGGAAAGCGTTCGAACAACCACCGAGGAAAAGAGAACGAAGAGGAAGAGGAAGAGGAGGAGGAAGAAGAAGAAGAGGAAGATGGGAACATCGGCCGTGGAAACAACAACGGTGTCGACGATTCCGTCTTCAGCGAAGGAAGCCTCGAGGACAGGATCGAAGCGAAGAAGGCGCGAGTTGAGACGATCATCAGCAACATGAGACCTTCGCCGAACGCCAAAACGCCGACGTCCGCCGCCGTCGCCGGAGGAGGAGGAGGAGGAGGAGGAGGAGGAGACCATCAGGGCAGCGCCTGCGAACGGTCGACGCCGACCGATGGACTTAGAAACGGTCCCTCGGCGACCGGCGGCGGCGGCGAAGTGAGGCGCCCGAAGAGGAAGCAGTACATACCGCAGCAGCACGATGCGTGCAGGGAAAGCGGATTCGGGGAACCGCTGGTCAAGGTGCGGAAGGTGGAAAAGGACGCGATGCACCGACAGCTGCGCCGGATGCAGTCGCAGCTGACCGAGATGCAGCAGAAGTGTCTGCGGCTGATCGACCAGGACCAGACTGCGTCGTTCGACCGACGCGGCTGCGACGACGACGACGACGACGACGGCGGCGGCGGCGACCGGACGTCGACCCCCAGGCTGCTCGTCGCTGGACTCACGGGATCGGACTTGAATCGGAACGAGATCCGGAAACTGTCCAACGGAATCCTTCGGACGATCCAGGAGGACGGAAAGGAGCTGATGGAGAGAGCGAGCAGGCAGCTGGACGAATTCCACCGCCCGTCGACCGCCGACGCCGCCGCCGACGCTGTCGGTCTGCAGCACTTGGCGAAACTCCTGAAGGCGGAAATCACGAGCAGCGTCGGGGCTCTGGTGGACGGCATCATCAAGAACTTCATGGGAAAATACATCGAAATGCAGAATAAGGAACAGGTGAAAGGGGAGTTGTCGGCGCAACCGTCGAAGTCGCCGAAGATGAACGCTTTCGAGGCAGCAAGAGAGACGGCGAATCTGCTCAGACAGCCGGCGGCGGCGGCGGCGGCGGCGGCGGCGTCGAGGGACGACCAGTTTCTACCGGTCAACAACAAGCCACTCGACGTCCCTCCGCTGGGGACGATCACCAGGCCGCCGCCCGCCGCCGCCGCCGTGTCTACCGCCGACGCTGCTTCCACCGCCGCTACAGCTACCGGTCCATGCGCCGTTCTCCGAACCGAACGGTCTTCGACAGAGCATGAGCAGCAGCAGCAGCAGCAACAGCAGCAACAGCAGCAACAGCGTGAGTTGGCCGAGAAGTACCTGAGACCGTACTTCGACCTTCACGGCAAGACCGCCTTCGACATCCCGCAGGCGCATCTGCCGCTGTTCGCGCCGCACCCGTTCTACCCCTCTCCGATGGCGAAGTTCCAGCCGCTGTTCGTGAAAGAACCCGAGCAGACCGAAGCGCTGCCCCTCGTCGTCAGCACCCCGAAGAAGAAGAGAACCAAGGTGACCGACACCCGACTGTCGCCGCGAGCAGCGCGCGCCATGCTCCAAGACAGTCTCGGCCAGCATCATCACCAGCAGCAGCAGCACCATCACCACCATCATCACCACCAGCAGCAGCAGCAGCCGGATGGACATCACGTGCACCAGTCTCAGCAGCAGCAGCCACAGCCACCGCCTCCTCTTCCTCCTCCTCATCACCGTGTGGCCGATTCAACCGCCGCCGCCGCCAGAAAGCCTTTCCCGCATCATCATCACCACCACCACCACCCTTACGCGACGCTCGGCGGAATCCACGAAGCGTTTCCTCATCCGTCGATGCTGTCCATCGGACTGCCGACGTCCGTTGCCATCCACAACCCAAGTCTCCAACACTCGGATCTGCTGCAGGCGATGTATCCCGGAGGACTGGGACACAGGGACGGCGGCGGGGAGGAGGAGGAGCAGGATGTCAGCAGCCGGGCTCCAAGAGACCGGCGTCCCACTCCCCGGACTTTGCCAGCGGAACTCCGAATTCGCTGATGAAATGCGACTCAGGTTCCTACGAGCAACTGATGGCCGAGTCACTGATGTCCTACGATGGTCACAGCCTCATATCCTTTAATAATAATAATAATAATAATAATAATAATAATAATAATAATAATAATAATAATAATAATAATAATAATAATAATAATAATCAATAATAATTTGTTTAATAATAATAATAATAATAATAATAATAATAATAATAATAATAATAATAATAATTTAAGGAAGGATTAATAATAATTAATAGGCTAAGTTGCCTGATAATGTGAAAACCACCTGGATTGCTGTCTCTGTGTCTGTGAAAACCACCTTTGCTATATATATATATATATATATATATATATATATATATATATATATATATATTATATATATATATATATATTGTTTTTGTATATTGGCTGTTGGAGAGGTTGTATTTGTCAGTGTTCAAATACGTACAGTAAAACTCCGGCAAAGCGGTTGGGGTTAAATATGTTTCTATTTAGGGGTTTTTGGTTAAATTCGACCGTTTTCCGGTTCCCAGAGAGTCAATGCGTTTTTACTGTATAGTCAACATTCCAGTAAACATGTTAATATAATTTATTAATAATAGGGCTGCAAAAGTTAACGATTAATTAATCGATTAATCGTTAAAAAATGTTAACGATTAATATTTTTAACGAATAATCGACCCATCACTTACTTACAAATGTACCGGAAGTCAAAAAGTTTAAAAAAATGGCGGCCGAGAAATATAACAAATTTTCGGACGATTACACGAACATTTTGGTTTTAAACAATTGACTGACGGTAACGTTGAAAATGTTGATAAAGTTTATTGTATCCATTGTGAGAAATCGTTGCCTATACCATGGTTCTAACACTTCGCTTACTTATCACCTGCAAACCAAACATCCACTACAGTATCAGAAACTGTCGCTGAGACAGTCTACATCAGCATCATCTACTTCATCTACTTTGAAGCAGGGTACTTTGAGTCACTTTTGTCGTTCATCAGATCGTCCAGTCAGCGTTACTTTACAGCATGATATTAAAGCGGCACTTGCAAATTGGATTGCTAGCAGTGGCAGACCAATATCAATAGTAGATGACGACGGCCTTCAGGAAGGATGAACAGCATTGCAAAATGCCGAATATAAGCTACCTTCCCGCGGCACTATTGACAAACTGTTGAACGACATGTAAAACAGCAAGATTCTTCACATTGTTAAAGAATCAGTGAAAAACGCAAAGGGTATTGCGCTGACATCTGATTTTGATAGCCAGCCACATCTACGTGGGTTCGATTTGCGGCAACAAGATTAACGATAATGCGTTACGTTTATTTATATGCTAATGAGAACTATTGCAATGTTGTCTTCTTTTTCTGCTGCTGCTACTGATGATGATGATGATGATTATAATTATGATGATTATGGTGATGATTATGGTGATGATGATTTTGAGGAGGAGGACGACGACGACAACGACGACTATAACAATGGTGGTGATAGTGATGGTGGTGACGGTGGTGATGACGGTGACGATGATGATGATGATGGTTTGTTGGCATTAAATTGCTAAGCGTTAATTTAGAAATTTTAAAATAGAAATATTTCATCTGCAGCCAAATGCGTAGAGAAAACATCTGTCAAAACTGGAATTAGAGCAGTGACATATATTGACCTAATAGATGTCTGACGTCACAATATATGCGGTTATGTGCATGTGTCTGTTTGCTTTAGCTTCGTTTTTGCTGGTGTCTATAATGACGCTGTTCTGTGCTCTTTATTTGCGCCTAACTGCGACTTATTGATTAGCGCACTTCAACTTTCAAGAATGGAATGGCCTTTTTAAAAGGTCAAATGGATTCAATCATGGCCTAATTTGTGGAAGGGGGGTTCCTCGATACGCCATCAGTTTAAAAGTTTGAGGAAAATTTCGTAGTTGCGATATTTCTGATGCTTAAACTAGAGGTGCACTGATAATCGGTATCGGCCGAGTATCGGCCACTCGGCCGATTATCGGTATCGGCCGTTTAACAATCGGCATCGGTCGATTATCGGTATCGGCAACTTAACAATCGGCATCGGCCGATTATGAGCGTATAATTTAAACTGTAAACGAAGCCGAACCGTCCGAAGAGAGAGTTTGTCTTAACCGCTTTCTACACCAGCACCTTGACTCCGATGCACCTACGAAAGGCAAAGCTGATGTTTTTCTACGTCCGGTACCCGAGTTCCGCCATCTTGAAGATCTACTTTCCAGACGTCAAATTCAACAAGAACAACACCGCTCAGCTGGTCAAATGGTTCAGCAACTTTAGGTAAGAGGTCACATCTCTTTAGCTAATTTATGGATTTTTACACCACTCAGTTAATTGATTTTCGTCCATTCTGTTTTCCCTCTGATTCTGTTCTTTTCTCTTTCCATCCCCATCTCTTTCCATTTCTCTCCATCTCTTTCCATTTCTCTCCGTCTCTTTCCATCTCCATCTCTTTCCGTCTCCATCTCTTTCCAGCTCCATCACTTTCCATCTCCGTCTCTTTCCATCTCTCCCATCTCTCCGTCTCTTTCCATCTCTCCGTCTCTTTCCATCTCTCCGTCTCTTTCCATCTCTCCGTCTCTTTCCATCTCTTTCCATCTCTCCGTCTCTTTCCTTCTGGAGGCGGTCGTACACTTGATTTTATTCCGTCGCTTTTCTCGTTTCTAATAATTAACATTTTCTCGCTTTCGACAATTGCTTCTTGGCGTCTGCGGCGCCTAATCGTTGGCGCCTCGTTCGTTGTTCGACCTCGGCCGTGGCGACGACGACGGGACGGCGGTTAGCGCGTCGTCGGTGCCGGGATAAACGGCGAAAGGCGTCAATTGGGTCTTTTCGGAACTCGTTGCTTGCTCCGCTCGCATTCTTTCATCGTTTCTCCCTCATCCATTTTTGATGATTGGCGATGGATCTCGTGGGATATGGGAAGCTCTAAAGGCGATCTCCTTCTGCCCCCGTCCGTCAGTCCGTCCGTCCGTCCGTCTGTCTGCGTGTGGTCTACTGCATGTGTGCCTCCGTCGACCTCTGCTAACGACGCTTCGTTCGGTTCTGTTGATTGTCCGTTCCCTCGTCGCAACGGGCGTCAGCGGACGTTATTGACTCATCGGATCCCTATAATGATTCCGTCTGTTGTTCCTGGAACGTTCCGGTCACCTTAGATGGATTAAGTTATTAATATTAAAGCAGCGCATTGTTATTCGTCTTCTAATTTACAATTGCTCAGCACAGCAGCAGCAGTGCGGTCAGTCGACGATTGCAGGCAGCGATCAAGGAAAGGGTTCGTTGTCTTTGTCTCGGCGAACGATTTCAGACGATCCTGTTCTCTCTCTCTCTCTCTCTCTCTCTCTCTCTCTCTCTCTCTCTCTCTCTCTCTCTCTCCACACAATAGCTACAATGCCTGCACTCTACCACACGCGCAACTAGCTTTTCTACATATCTACTTTGCAACACTAGATATCAATAATTATTCTGTCGACAGCGCATGACGTTACATTAGGTACAGTACTATGGCGACTGTGTCCGAAATCAAATGGTCCTTAAAGATATCGCAATGAGTGCCTCGAACCCGCTCCGATTTGAACAAAATTTTAAAAGCATAAAGATTCGTCGACGCACTTGTGTCATCATTGCAAGCTTAGCTTTCAGTATAGAATCCGTCGATTCGTTTAAGAGGTCTGCGACTTTTGCTGTATGGACTTCTTAATCTGTCACAGATTATACAGTTTCCTGTTTGATTATTGGCTGATGTCATTTTCTAAAAGAAAAGAGCCCAAGACCTGACCGAGGCGAACAAGACCAAGCGTCTCATGTGCAAAGCAGTTGTTTAAGAAGCATCAATCAGTCAAATAAATCAGTCAGTCAATCAATTGATCAATATATCTATCCATCTGTCTCTTTGTCTGTCTATCTATCTATCTATCTATCTATCTATCTATCTATCTATCTATCTATCTATCTATCTATCTATCAACCTACCTCATGCATGTCGGAACGAATTAATTACAGTATTAGCAAGGAGTGCAGATTTTATCATCTTCTAAAGGTCCTGACAAGCAGAAAAAGGTCATCGCCCATCCTTTATCCTTTATCTTCTTTTCAAAATCCTGACAGACAAAAGAGCCGCATCTTCTCGGGGTGCGGCGCATCCCTAATTTTTTTCCGGGGAATGCGGCTGCACCTCTGCACCCCAACTTCCTACTGGCCTGACCTACCTACTTGTCTATCAACCTATCATCTATCTGCTGTATCTCTCTGTTATATCTATCTATTACAGTGTTTCCTGCGCCAAATGAAAATGCTCTACTTTGCTAAAGAAATGAAACTCTGATTCTAAATTTCTGATTAGATTAAGAGAATAGTCTCGTTTTCGATTCGAGAAATAGTAAACAATTTTATGTTAGAACATTTAACATCTTCTCCTCGGATAGACGAAGTCCTTCTTTGGAGAATCGAGCTGTTTCTCTGATCCAGAACGGTCCGTTTCCCTTTAAGTTCGTCGGTTGGGGGAACGTGTCATCAGCGGCGGTCGGGCCTTGGTCCGTCGCGTATTCTTCGATGGTCTTCTTCTCTCCTGTGAAGTCGTCGTCGTCGGGCGGCGATGAGGTTCGTTCCGTCGTCGACAAAGGAAGCGCAGGGCAGTTGTGAGGTTTTCTCGAGACATTCGCACGGCTTGCCGTACGTAGTTCGTTCTTTGTGCGTTTCTCGCCGGGGTTTCTTTTTCTACATCGACTTCACAGAGAGAGAGAGAGAGAGAGAGAGAGAGAGAGAGAGAGAGACAGACAGACAGACAGACAGACAGACAGACAGACAGACAGACAGACAGACAGACAGGCAGGCAGGCAGGCAGAGACAGAGAGACAGAAACAGACAGCGACAGATAGGGAAAAAGAGAAAGAGAGAGGGATACAGATAAGGAGATACAGAGAGACATACAGACAGACAGAAACAGAGAGACAGAGGAGAGAGACAGAAAGATAGCAGAACGGCAGGCAGAGAGACAGAAAGAGAGGAGAGCGACAGAGAGAGAGACAGAGAGACAGAGAGACAGAAAGAGAGGAGAGCGACAGAGACAGAGAGTCAGACAGACAGACAGGCAGAGACGGGTTTTGCTGCGGCGTGTCTGTTCAACTGGAAGGTGTCATGGCGTGGTCCTAATTAAATGTAGCGTCGATGTCTAATATACTCTACTATACATGTGACGCCTTCGTCTTCTTTGATAGATGTAGTTATAATTAATCGCTTGTAATGCGAAGGCAGAACAACGTCGAAAATGATTGACAATATTAACTTATAGACAGATCTTTACAAAAGGAAAATTATCAGCAACAGATATATACTAATCCGAAGGAAAGTATTTACAATTTACAATTAGGCCCATTGTCTGGCAAAGTCATCACAGGTCGATTTGAGAACTGTAGCGAAAGTAGCGCTATATAGACGTACGATCGCTGCCGAAGCGATTGCCAGCCATCGCTACGCCTGTCACTGAATATAGCCGCGCGTCCAAATGTCACCGTCACGCAATCATAGCAGCTGTGCATACGCGCGTGTATTTAAAGTCCCAGCAATTGGACCGTGGAGTGTGTAGCATGCTTTCCAATGTTCCATGGATGGTTTGATTTCTATTGTATTAAACTCTATAGTTTGACTGCATCTATAGTGCTGAGGATTGCGCGGTACAGTTCGTCTACCCTCTGTGGTCAGTTTCTGAAGCAGGAGAAGATTATGACGTGGACTAGAATACAAGTGTCGTATATAATTGGCTAAAAGGGAGGTTAAATGACAAGAGATAGGATTTGTTGGCCTAAAGAGTTTAGCCATTGCCAGCGAAGTAGGAGGGACGCCCGATGTACCAGGAGGGGGGGACGTCAGTTTCTATGGTCCAGTGTCGTTTTAAGTCAGAGAGTCAATGTTCTGTATTGTCCGGAAACACTAATCCGTTCCTTGCTGGTTTGTCCAAGGAGATTTCCAGGTGTTGTGCTGTCAGTTAAAAGTTCTACTTCTGTTGCTTCATTCCAGGGTGATTGGTTCTAAGCCCCTATAGCACCTGAGACCCCGTCGTGTTGAGGTCATTCCAGGGTGATTGGTTCTAAGCCCCTATAGCACCTGAGACCCCGTCGTGTTGAGGTCATTCCAGGGTGATTGGTTCTAAGCCCCTATAGCACCTGAGACCCCGTCGTGTTGAGGTCATTCCAGGGTGATTGGTTCTAAGCCCTATAGCACCTGAGACCCCGTCGTGTTGAGGTCATTCCAGGGTGATTGGTTCTAAGCCCCTATAGCACCTGAGACCCCGTCGTGTTGAGGTCATTCCAGGGTGATTGGTTCTAAGCCCCTATAGCACCTGAGACCCCGTCGTGTTGAGGTCATTCCAGGGTGATTGGTTCTAAGCCCCTATAGCACCTGAGACCCCGTCGTGTTGAGGTCATTCCAGGGTGATTGGTTCTAAGCCCTATAGCACCTGAGACCCCGTCGTGTTGAGGTCATTCCAGGGTGATTGGTTCTAAGCCCCTATAGCACCTGAGACCCCGTCGTGTTGAGGTCATTCCAGGGTGATTGGTTTCTAAGCCCCTATAGCACCTGAGACCCCGTCGTGTTGAGGTCATTCCAGGGTGATTGGTTCTAAGCCCCTATAGCACCTGAGACCCCGTCGTGTTGAGGTCATTCCAGGGTGATTGGTTCTAAGCCCCTATAGCACCTGAGACCCCGTCGTGTTGAGGTCATTCCAGGGTGATTGGTTCTAAGCCCCCTATAGCACCTGAGACCCCGTCGTGTTGAGGTCATTCCAGGGTGATTGGTTCTAAGCCCCTATAGCACCTGAGACCCCGTCGTGTTGAGGTCATTCCAGCGTGATTGGTTCTAAGCCCCTAGCACCTGAGACCCCGTCGTGTTGAGGTCATTGCGATACGTCTGAGTCATCTTTGAAATGCTAAAGAGTCAATACCCGTTTCCGTGATATGGTAAAGTAAAGTAAAGTTTTCCCATGCCCGGTTTCGAGCGTTGGGGCCGACGCTGATCTCCGGTCTCTTAGCCATGCAGTGGCGCGGGTGCATGGTACAGTATAAGCCATTAACCTAGAGTAGGTTGCCGGCCAAACGTCTATAGGCCCGCGCTTTACTTCGCAGAGAACGCTGCTCTTCATTTGATGTTACAACCGCGCCCTCTAACTAGTAAGGCTGTGGTCCCATTAAAGAAATCTGAGGTATCGGAAATGGAGACGGAAAGACGGAGGCGGAAATGTCAGACCGGAAAGGCGTCTGCTCCCGCAACGTCCATGTCGGGGAAGATGGCATCAGCGAAGAAAAAGCGCCTTCGCCCACTGACCGTGCACAGCGCGTATCAGCCCCGACACGTTAATTACTCCACTCTCGTCTGAATTTCAAACAGATCTAATAAATAAGTATGATCTGCAAAATAAATTTCCCAGTTCATTGTAGGCTAACAGAGTTTTCTCATGTTGTGTACAAGCAGGTCCACTTCCAAACCGTATTCTATATATGTGCGGCAAGCCTTTGAGACGTGGTGTGTGTGTGTGTGTGTGTGTGTGTGTGTGTTTACGTGGCAGATCTGAATAAATCGTGAAATTCTGGACTTTTGAAAATGAAATGTCAAAACCAGTGGCGGCTCCAGGATTTGGCAACTGGGGGGGCTTAGGGGGCGTTAGGGTGACAACTTCGAAGCATGGTGGCCAACTATTTGTTGCTAGGTATGTAGTAGCATAGGGTTCCAACAGGGGGGCCACTGGGGGACCAGGCATTCAATAAGGGGCACGAGTCCCTCCCCCATGTGGAGCCGCCACTGGTCAAAACAGAAGTGACGGCCATGTGACCAAATGGAGCTGTGATATTATGGCCACTGGAAAATAGTTTTTAAAATGAATTTTCCATCATTTTCAACGGTGTTCTTCTGTAGACTTTAGAGTAGAGATAAAGAGTGGTAGGCAGCAGCTAGCTAGTGTGGGGGCGGAGGGGGGCGGAGTGGCCCGGGAGACACCGGATGAGAGAGAGATTGTTTTAAGTGCAGGATGTTTTTGGTGAGAGAATGAGAGTCGAGATGATGGGGAGTCATTATACGAACGTAATTTCGAAAGTCGAGTCCATTTTCGTACCAAAGGCCGTGAGGCAAATTCCTCCAACAAGGACAAGGCTTCGAAACGGAGCAAATTACTGGCGTCAATAAAAGCTCCCGACCGACGACGACGCCTGCACAGACATTATCAGGATCCGTCCTCAGATATATAAAGAGGAATCATTTATTATCTCATTTCCTGGCCGCTGCCCCCCTCTCTCTTCCTCCCTCTGCCTCCCTGTCTAGCTCTGACGTAGAGCAATCTAATTCCATTTCCGGTCTTTACGTGTGATCCGGAGTTCAGTTTTCTGCTTTCTTTTAACAGAGATCATCCCATTGAATCTTCTGCAAGTGAGCAGCGATTCCAGCCGCCCACCCCAACATCCATTCTCTTCTCTCTCTCTCTCTCTCTCTCTCTCTCTCTCTCTCTCTCTCTCTCTCTCTCTGACTGAAAGTGTGGCGAATACTTGTCGCGCCCATGCAGTTTCGCCCCTCGACGAGTTCCGTTCCTGACCTTAACCCCGAGCGCTGTAATATCCTTGGACGGACGGACGGCAGGCAGGGGCAGACATAACATAATGAATGCAGCGCTCTATAATAATAATAATAATGAAGCGTCGACGCACAGACCTCCTCCGGCGCTCGCGGACAGTCTTAATATCGCGACGCTGCCTTTCCATGGAACGGAGAGACAAGTCTCTTTGTGGAGACCGTTTGACTGATGGATGGCGAGTGATTTCATCCAGTTATTGTCGCTTCCGTCGAACGCCGAGGTCTCTGCAATAACGCGCCCCTTCTTCCCCTCCCCCCAGCCCCAGCCGCCGCCGCTTCCACCGAGGACTCGGCTCGTCGTCGTCGTCGTCGTCGACAATCTTGACTATATCATCGTCGTTGTCGTTGTCGTTGTTTGTAGACGTCGTTGTCTTCTTTATAAACGAGCGACGCTTTATTGCAGGATCGCTCGTCAGTCGTTTATGCTTTCGTCATCCGATTTCCAGCCTTAACTCGGCTCCGAGTCAATATTAGGCAAAGCAATTTCACGGTTCGCGCTCGACGGTCATCGCGGTCCGGTGTGTCGTCGCCGAGCGAGCGCGAGCGAGGGGAAGGGATGGAGCCGATGGGAAGAGGAAGGATCCCCCCCCGGGGACTGACGTTCCAAGATAAGATGGAAGTGGGATTCGACGCCCGCTCCTCTTCGTCCTATAATTGTTTCTTCATCGGTGGGCGCTGTCGTGTGTCTTGTGAAGTCGAACTCTGAGTACACAGGGGCGCTTCTTCCGAAGTGGTTTCGCCGTCGTCTCCAATTGTTTGAACCGACCCTTGCGGCGTCCGGCTCCAAGTGCTCCTCGCCCCGTCCGTCCGCCCGCCGGTCCGTCCGCCCGAGCCCCGCCCGCCCATCCGCCGCTGTCCAGCCGCCGCTCTTGTACCGTTAAGATGCTTGCCGAGTCATCGTGGTGTCGCCGAAACTCGGCGCGTACAGAACAGCGCACGGAAGCAATTACGCCGTGCGCCGAATCGCTGGCATTTTCCATAACATGAGAATTATTAATATGCGTCGTCGTAGTCGTCGTCGTCGTCGTCGTCGTCGTCGTCGTCGTCGTCGTCGTCGAGGCTAAGAACCATCGCCCCAAGTAAACAGAAGATTTGGCACTTGTGGCCAAGTGTATGGCGTGGCGTACTCTGTCATCGGCCGGTGGATGGAGTGGTTCACTCGAAGCGGTTTCATCTCGAATCTTCTGTCTCCGGTCCTCCAGATCCACGGCCCGCCCGTATAGTCATAACGCCGGCGGCGGCGGCGGCGGCGGCGGCGGCAGCGGCAGCGGCGGCCCAGTGCTACGCCGCGAATTCTCCTCTGCTCTCTCTCTCTCTCTCTCTCTCTCTCTCTCTCTCTCTCTCTCTCTCTCTCTCTCTCTCTCTGCGCTCTCTCTCTCTCTCCGTCGTCCGGGTTAACCGAGTTTGCGTTTCTTTGTCGTTCCTTTTCTCGTCGCGTCGTCGTTTTCCGTTTGTTCAGTGTTTCAACTCGAAACGCTTCGTTCGTTCCGTCGTGCATTCGACGACCGCGTATATTCCGGCGACGGCGGCGGCGGCTAGAGAGGGTGCTTCTTCTTTTTCTTCTTCGCAGTAGGCGGAATTGAGAAGAGCTTCCGACTTAATTCGAGTTCTAGTCTGTTGTGTCTGCTCGTTAGATACTCGAGAGAAGAACCTCTTGCGTACGGTTGCCCCTATAGATATGCCATTGACTATATAGGTTTAAGAGGAGCGAATCTATCATTGCGAAGTTAGTCTGAAGTGGGGGAAGACGGGGTAATTCCGTCTCTTCCTCGCCTACTGCATGTGCGTCTAGCCACAGTCTTTCAAGAGCAGATTATATTAAATGCGTAATGTTGAACTTAACCAAGTATTATCGCGGAAGAAGCGTTGAAGATGTGAACGTGAATGTCACATCTATAAATCAGAACAATCAGATCAGTTTATTAGAGTCAGTCGATGTCACGTTTTGCATGAGGGTGGCCAGTCAGCCAGCCAGTGGCGGACTGGCCAGTTTTTCAACTTGCCCGATGGCAAATGGGTCCCTTAGAAGCTTAGACAATAAATATTGCTGGCCTTAGGCTGTGTGCGAAGGTGATGCATGTTGAAATAGGACTGGATGAAAAAAATCGGAGAATGAATGAATGCTAGTGAGACGGATATTATGCTATTCTCTTAATAAATGTTTAGTGGGGCAAATATTAGACATCTGACATAGTACATGTATAATGCACTATGTTATTAATAAACAAAATATGTAATTTTTGGCAAAAATTATAAATGCACCTCTTGGTTTCCACTCAGGCTGGACTGTTTATTCTTTGCATCTTCTATTTATTCGTTCTCAAAATCAAATTACGGCATTTTAAGATGTCAGCGGTCGCCGATGACGGTGGGCTCCTCCTATTCTCTCCATGACAAGTTGACAACCAATATTTTCAGACACAGTCCACCCCTGCTACCACCTCTCCTTTGTATTTGTCGGTGCAAAAAACGAACTGTATACAGTCGGATAAATTGATACTATAGGAAGCTCGTGCTTGCCTTTGTGTGTGGTCGTAGGTGTAGGCCCAACCCATCACGTGACAAGATTATAGGCTTGTCACTCGGCGTGAGTCATCAAGATGATGCATCTGAAAGCAGGGACGGTTCCACGTTTGGGATGACTGGGGATACATCCCCCACCGGTCCACCAAAAATGCGTCTTCGATGGAGGATGATCGTCTAAACGGAATAGCCTTGGTGTATATCCACAAAGATATGGACATATATCCATAGACAATGTCATCGACAAATTCGCTTCCAGCAATAAAAACTCGATTTTGCACTATGACTTTGTACAACCAGACTAAAATGGCTTTTATACATTGTCAATTCTGAACATTATATTTTATAAATCAAATCTACAGATTTCTTCTAAACCGTTTACATTATAATTCCTTTGACAATTGGCGGGATTTTCCTAGAAATTCATTGCATCCCCCACCAAGAGTTCTTGCAAGTGCCACTGTTTGAAAGACTTGGTTATCAGAAAGAGAGTCTTCATCGATTGAATCGCTCTTATGTTCCAGTTCCAAAGTGTCGACTGACAAAAGATCATTCGCGTGGCGTCATCCCACAGTTACTGTCACCCTTGCGAAGTCATTAATGCCCGGTGTCATCATGCCCAATTGCGAAAATCGCTATCTGAATATAGAATCTGCCGAGGAATATAAAACGGCCATTGAGTGTTGACAAAACTATAATCCCAAGAGTTCTATATGCTGAGATTGCAAACCGCACTTCGCTTGAATCCCGTGTCCTTGTTCTCTGTGTGGTTGAAACGTTGGGTTCGTCGAGATACAGTGGATCCCACTTAATCGCATACCTATGCAATTAAGCGGGTTTCACTGTATTACTGCTCTTCCATCGAACTCGCGTCCTGTTGCTATAACGTGCTACTTCAAATAGACAGAGCAAGCGTACAAGTAACGAACTCCGCGGGGGGAGGGGGGAGGGAGAGGGGGAAGGAAGAGAATTTGCATAAGCGTTTTGACTGCATCCATGGCTCGTCGTCGTCGTCGTCGTCGTCGTCGTCGTCATCGTTTATCTTCGACCGTTGCATTAGCGGCTTTACGTCTATTAAATTATCCATTTCGCTTCTTCGATCTGACGAACGATTGCGACAAGTGCTGCCGCTACAGACGCACACAACGGAAGAAACAACATATAGACTACGGCGGAGGGAGGGAGAGAGAGAGAGAGGGAGGGATGGAGGGAGGGCAGACGGCAGGTATAGACCGGTTAAGGCTAATGACTTTGCCAATGCCGGACGTACGGACGAGGAGGAGGAAGAGGAGGAGGAGGAGGAGGAGGAGGAGGAGGAGGTTCAGATATACGAATGATTCCTATTCGACGCTTTTGATTTCTTTCACGACAAACGACAAGGGATCATTCGACTCTTTGTTTCAGAAGCTTTTACCATTCTCATGGAACGGACCACCGTCATGTCAGCCGCCGCCGCCGCCGCCGCCGCCGCCGCCGCTGTGTGTGTGTGTGTGCGCGCGTGTGTGTGTTCTCGACGACGACGACGACGACGACGACGGCCAAATCAGAATTGCATTAGAGATTGATCGCAGGAAGAATAACGGAGAAACAATCATCGGCCGCCGATCGCCACACGGCGCACAAAAGGTCGGGCAAAGAGTCCGGCTGAGTCGGGCTTTTATCTCATTAGTGTTGCGTCGCCACCGACCGCTCCGCTAACAGAAGACGACGATACGGCCAAGTAAATGGATTCGGCGGGGGCGGGGCGGGGGGGGGTGGGGTGGGGTGGGGAGCACGAGGATGAGGAAGCGCAACAGGGAGGAAGCAAGATGGAAGCCAGGTAGGTCCTGTCTCTGCTTCTCCTCCTCCTCGTCCATCTCCTCCTCCAACTAATGGGCGATCGCTTTTCCAAACATCGGTGTTAGACAAACGCTTAGGAAACGCGCTTTTGCATGGAGAGGCGAAACCCGGAGCCCTGGAAGTTATTAGCACCGCCATTAGAGAGAGAAAGAGAGAGAGAGAGAGAGAGAGAGGGAGAGAGTTTACGCTCGGACGCACACAGGAAGCCAAGCGCATTCATTGTTTAACCCCTCGCCAAGCGAGCGCTTTCCACGCTTCGCTTGACCGACCGTCGTCGTCGTCGTCGTTCGCATGCGTTCCTCCGCCGCGCTATACTATTGACGATCGGCGGGGTCGGATCGACGGACAAACGACGGGCGTTTATTTACGGGGAAATCATTGTCCGCTCTCTGCCACTTGCGCTTATAAGGCAAAACCGACGCGCCTCGATAATTATTGTGCGCTATTTTGTTTCTCTGCGCAGTTTATACGTTTGGCTTGGAGCGAGTGCAATGCGGCGACAGCGAAAAGCACAATGGCGTCGGGTCAACGATCGTCCGTTACAAGTCGATGCCATTTTCGGTGCCTTTTGTTCAGCGTACCGTAGAAATTAATTTGACCGCCAGTTGGTCTGTTCCCGACCAGATTCCCCTCTTTGTTTTTCGCCAGAAAATGTACGGATCGGATCGCAATTATTCTTATCATCGTGATAATACTGTTATAGGCGTTCTCTTCGCGGCCGCCCCCTTCCCTCCCCCCCCCACCCGTGCGGAGAATTCTGGCGACGACGACTTTCGGCAGGCGCTGTCTGTGTGAGCGTCTGGACGATCTTTGCAATTAACCTTCTGTGCGGGTTTTGTGTTGTATATACGCTTTGAAAGAGACGCCTTTCGGCTGCTGATAGTTAATTAATGAAAGGACGGAAGGGGGTTACGTTATTCTGCTAGGTGACGTCACCTTTGGATATTCAGCCACCACCATCATCATCATCACCTTCTTCATCATCATCATCACCTTCATCGTCGTCATCATCATCATCAGGCACCACTTGCCAGTGGCGGTCGTTCGGGGGTTTGGTGGATCGGTGACGCTTTCTGGTTTCTCCTCCAGGACCGAGTCTTGGTTCCAAAACGGCACCGAGTAGAAAGATGAAAGACCATGACTGGCCTTGCATAAAGGACATATCCATCACCTCGGAAAGGTTATCGCATCCATCTCTCCCTCCTCCCCCGACCCAACAAAATCGGACAGAAGCGGCGATTTGGCCGCGGTGGTGTTCGTCGATGCAGACGATGGCAGACACGAACCCCCTCCTCCTCCTCCTCCTCCTCCTCCTTCTGCGTCTTACCGCGTTCGAAGTCAGCAGATGCTCGTAAAACACAAAAGAAATCGAAACACAAAGACCGAGATGGCAATCGCCAAAGGAAATCAACCCTCCCCCCAACCCCTCACCCACCCCTAGACACCCTGCTCCTTACCTATCATTTGTCCCAAACTGTACGGCGACGAAGGGACGAAGACGCGATCGAGGTGGATCTGTGTGTTTGGTGGCTGGGGTGGGGTGGGGGTGGGGTGGAGAGCTGCACGCGCTCTCGGCTCGTGTCCACTCCGTGACCGCTGACCCCGTCGACCTTTGCTCTTTTGGCGCCGGTCGGTAATTGTCGTCTGCGCTTCGTCATTTCAGGTGCGCTGATGGTCGCGAGGATGCGCTTAGGGATAGAGAGAGAGAGAAGGAAGGAAGGAAGGACAGAAAGATACAGCAGCTGGTGTATTAAATCTCGGTCCACATTTGCGAAGAATGAGCCTTGTTAACTCCGAATCCATCTGCTCTCTTGCTCTGGCTGTCTGTCTCTCTCTCTCTTGCTCTGGCTGTGTCTCTGTCTGTGTCTCTGTCTGTCTGTCTGTCTCTGTCTCTGTCTGTCTGTCTGTCTGTCTTTCTCTCTCTCTCTCTCTCTCTCTCTCTCTCTCTCTCTCTCTCTCTCTCCCAGGTGTCACGAAGTAGGTCGAAATCGCAGAAATCTAACCGATATTCTATTCTATTCTATCCAATAATCCAAGACGATTTATACAGCGCAGTAACATGGCTAATAGTCAAAAACAAGAGCGCTTTACATATAGCAAGCGTATACGATATTCCAAACAAGTGCGCCTTAAGGTTCTCAAAGAAGACTTCGCAGGAGGTTGCCTTGGTGACGGATTCAGAGAGAGAGTTCCAAAGGTGTGGATTGTCACGAGTAACGGATCTCTCGCCTAGCTTCACACTTCACAGCCTTGAGTGCATGGAGGAGGGACATACAACAATAACTGCATGTGCTGGAACGAAGTTGTCGGCGCTGATCCGTCATCTTCGAAGTCAGTCCGTAAAAGGGCCGAGATGTATTTCGGGATCATAAAGAGCCCGGAAGGTCACACAACATCGCTTAAAGACAGTTTACCTTCTGATGCCTTAAGCCAATGGAGTTTGTCCCGGAGAAATGGCGTCACGTGATCGTGCCATTTACAACCGAAGTCCGTCCTCGCAGTGGTCTTCAGAACGGCCTCTGCATCCGCTTCGGTTGACTGTCCGGAAGGCCCTGCAGAAGGAGACGATTACAGTTGTCCAATCTAGAGACGATGAGTGCGCGGGCGAGGAGAATCGCCGTTGCCTTCGAGATGTGGCATCGGATTTCTTCTGGCCGCTGATCTCTCAATTCCGGAATCTTACGAAATTTTGTTCAAACAATCTCATATTAGGGCGTTGAGTTCAATAAATTTGCTGAAATAATACTGTACGTAACTTTAAAAGTTTACTCGGAACACCATATTCCGTAACAGTTTTAGATAAACTTGTGGCGCTATGGAAGTCGAACGCGATAAGGCATGCAGTCTACAATTCTATAGCCTATGGGTTTTGGTTTCCCATTGCTGTGTTAACTCTTGCCTTCTTTCGGTCTATAAGCCGCGATAACATAATAACGTGATTCCAAAGTGGTTTCTGAGGCTAAGTTAACCTACGCTAGAACCATGCACTATGATTACTCTTAACATTTGATAACCAGAGATAGATCTGCTATAGAGGTGGGTGGTGCTGACGTATACGTTAATTAATAGACGTATTCTTAACTGATGAAACCATTAAATTTGACTACGCACTGGATCGTCCAACGCAAGGAATGAAACGCTATACCGGTGTCTCTCTCCATCGACTCTTCTTTTTATGTTCTGTCGTAGTTTCATCGAGTAAGGTATTGATGGCTATCGAGGAGGAGGAGGAGGAGGAGGAGGAGGAGGAAGAGGAGGTTTTTTATGACGATTCAATTTGTGCCTTTGGTCCCGGGCGGCACAATGGCTACCGTCACAGGAAAATTTATCTATTTCGGGGACTGACAATCAGCCTAATGTTCCTAATGATAAGAAGCCGTCTTTCGCGCGACCATTAAAGAAATAATTACTTTTGCTGCCGAACAAAACACAAGAGAGCTTCGAAGGCAGAATGATAATGATAAACGATCGCCGGGAAATGTTCTATACCGATTCGCCATAATAAAACGCTGCATGGGCAGTAACTGGGTATCGATTGGTCGAGAAAGAGAGAGAGAAGAGAGAGAGACAGACAGACAGACAGACAGACAGACAGACAGACAGACAGACAGAGACAGACAGAGACAGAGAGGCCTAAATGATCCGCCATATTCAGCATGTATTGTAACACGGGCATGTAAATATCGCATATAGATTGATTGATTTGAAAACGTCGGTCATAATTTCTGCTGGAAATGTATGCGCGCACGGTAATCTCGCAAATGTTTACGGCACGTTTTACCGCAAATTTAAGATCCTGGCATTAATCTTTCTCTAATTAATCGTCCCTAGGGTTTCATAGAATCCGGTTTTTTTTTTTTCTGACGACGTGGAAGACTAATTCTGCATGAGAGCGGTCTGGTGATTCTGTGTGTGCAGTGTTTATTCTAGGCCTTCTCTGGGTGGGGGATTTCCCCTAAAGTTTTAAAATCCCCCAAATTTTTTTAATGTTGGCTGGGGATGGAGATTCCCCCCAAGTGTAGAGACTCAGACCTTGCCCTCTAACATTTCAAATTCTCCCCTCTGTCAAGGTGGCTAGAATAAACACTGGTGTGTGTCTCTCTCTTTTCAGGGAATTCTTCTACATTCAGATGGAAAATACGCGAGACAGGCACTTGCCGAAGGAGTGAAGAACGTCACCGATCTAGTGATAACAACTGACTCGGAGTTGTATCGAGTGCTCGTTCTGCACTACAATCGCAACAATCAGATCGAGGTAAATTATTATTATGCACTTCACTCTCAAAGTAATAACGCACCGTTTCACCGCAAAACAATTAATCCTCATGGTCGTATACACGTTCATTTATTCTAAATTTAAGATTGAAACCTGCGTATGGATAGACGACCAACTATGAGAAACTAGCGCTTCTTCTTTATGTGACGTCCTCTCTGACAGAGGATTGACAGTCATTTTCTCCATTTCTCTCTATCTTCTGCCGCTCTTTTTAGGGCTCCATAGTTCTTTGTATTTGTCCATTCAAAGATGTCGTCCATCCACTGCATCCAGCTTCTTCTCGGTCGCCCTCTCCCCTTGTTCCTTCTATTCTACCTTCCATTCTTATCATTGGTAGGTCTCCAGCCGAACCTCTCATGACGTAACCAGCGTAGGACGTTTTTCTTCGTGTTGTTTCCTGTTTCCATGTTGCTGTTGTTTTGTTTCTTTCTATAGGACTCTGTCGTTTGTCCAGCTGATTCTCAAGATCTTTCTGTAGCACCATAAAAATTCTAGCGCTACATAAGCCTAATATCGTATACACTCAAAAATAAAACGATTTCTTGTAGTTTTGGTGTCCTGTCAAAGTACATAACATTTTATGCCATCGAAAACCTCGCCTATGAGTCCGTTGCATGTATATATATATATATATATATATATATATATATATATATATATATATATATATATATATATATATATATATAACCGGTAAAACTTCTCTACGATCTAAATCAGCGATTCTCAAACATTTTAGGATTTCTAGAGGAGTGGTCCCTTAGAAATTTTTGTGATGACTCGCGGACCTTATAAAATTTGAATTTTAAATTAGTTGTAGCTAACACATAGGCTACTTGTTTTGTCAATCAGTTATATAGTAATCAGAAAATTGCAAATATTAGTCATCGGATTTAAATTCAAAAAGAATCAGCACTCTTAGAGCCATCACTATGTTTTATATTCTGAGGTGTTGGTGAGATATCTTGAGAAAGTAATCCCTTTACGGTCTCCCTAAGACCGCTTGGCGGTCCCCTGTGGGATCGCGGGCCCCAGTTTGAGAACCACTGGTCTAAATGATGCCTGTTACTGCATAGTCTACCTGTGGACGGTTATTAGGATCACCTGAAGTATATTTACACCTTATATTTCGAAATCTATTTCGGGCTCTGCATGTCCACAGTAACACTGTAACAGGCAGGAGAGGAGAACGGGTTGAAGGCCAAATGCATTAGGAGTCGAAATTGGCTTTTTAAAAGTCTCCTCCTCCTCCTCCTCCTCCTCCTCCTCCTCCTCCGAGTAAGAACTTGCTCGTCAACGAGTCCTTCGCACATTTATCTACTCTCTTCCACCTGCCCCCTAAAATGTCTCAACGGTTTTGCGCAAATCTCACGACCGGTCTATCCAGAATAGTGAGCGAGTCACCCCCGTCCGCCGCCCCCCCCGTGGCCCCTGGAAGGCCGTGCGCTGTTCACCGAAACCAGCCTTTACCAGCATATAACATATAGGCCCATTATTATTGCCACTGTCTCTGAGAATTACTGCCACCGTCTCTGGGCCTCGGTGTTTTTCGAGTCCTCTGAGAAACTTCGACGCTCCGGGAGCGAGTGGGTGGGGGAGCGAGTGAGCGGAGGAGTGGAGAGAGATGGAGGAAGAGTCAATCGTGAAATAATTACGCAATTAAACGCGCGGGGCACTGGAGCAACGACGCGACAGGCACACGGCACAGCAGCGTCGTCAAGGTACCCACCCCACCCCACACCCCACCCCACCCCACCCCACCCACCCCCTCCGCACGGCGCTTGGAGATAATGACACGTCATTTGAGTCGATGTTCGAAATTGCTCAGTCCACATCTTCTTACCCTTCGGTCTTTTAAATGTAATTTTCGGTGGAACGTTTAATCAGATCGAAAATGCGCTGCGAATTTCCTCTTTACGAAGAGAGAGAGAGAGAGAGAGAGAGAGAGAGAGAGAGAGAGAGAGAGAGAGAGAGAGAGAGAGCCGTTAGAAATTGCCACCTCGAAAAGTTTGGCATCCAGTGAGGGATTTGATGGATAAAGACAAAGAAAAATCTACCCTCATTTGAGATACAGTAGAACTTTGCTATAACTGACTCGATTATAAGCCTATAATGTATTAGGACTCGGCTATGAAAGTATCGCAATGTACGGTCCCGTGTGATGCGCTACCGTATTGGACGGTATAGTATTGGACGGTATAACGTACCTCGAATCTAACGTACTCATTTTTACATACCCGCTAAGTACGTTATAACGAGACTCTACTGGTATTCTCGACCAGTGGCTAGGGTATTAGCAGGGCTGTCCATGAAATGGTATTCCCCATAAGAATCCCGTGGGAATTGTACCATGGAATGGGATGGATCATGGATGGGACAGCACACATTGGTATGTCCCATGGGATAGTATGCATGGGACAGTAGCCATGTCGTAGCAACTTGATCTACGTCAGAACTACACTGTTTTTATTTTTTACGTTTTTAAAGCTTTTGCTCTTTCATTTTCTTTATATATATATTTGCATCTATATTTTGTGGCGGTACATTAAAGTTAATAGAGTTAATAAATTATGTCGTTTTTCATGTCTCTTTATATATGTAGTATTATTAAGACCTAAATTAACCAAAACTTTCATAATTTTGATTTCATAAATTCATTTGAACTGTATTCCACATTAATGTTCCATATAAATATTATAATGGGAACCCATGGGACCGGCAAAAATTATCATGGGGTGGGACAGAAAAATATGTCCCATGGACAAGCCTGGTTGTTAGACCTACACCCACCCCTCGCAACTCGAACACTGATTATGCCCAACGTTATGTTATTAATTAAATCTACTCTCCAACGCCTATAAAGTATAATTAATGCGTTTAATAGCCTTATTATTACACCTAGGGGCGACTTAAATCACAGGTCTATATAGGTTTTGATCAGTAGACGGCCTCTCCCTTGTCTATATTCTACAAAGCGTTTAGGGCCGAAACACTGACACTCGAGGTAGGCGATCACTTTGAACGAACGAATGCAAAGAAAAGAACGATGGTCAAACAAAGTTGAGAGACGTTGGTTGAATGAGAGATGATGATCGGGTGTGAATAGACGAAGAGATGGCCGCCGGGTGAGCGTCTGATCGAAGGAACAGCAGATGACGCCGTCGTCCTGCAGATGTGATCCTAGGCACAGAGCGGGGCTATCGACGGGGACCATCTGTCGTCTGCAAAGGGGATCGCTCATTTCGTGGAACGAAAAAGATCGTTCTGATGACGTCACTCGATCCTCAAACAGAAGTTCATTTAAACAAGATCTTCCTGAATTATCAGATGAATTCGCCCTCCAGTCCGACCGCCTGTCTGTCTGCCTGTCTACCTTCATATGTCCTTCTGGCTTTGTCGTGTCTGCATCTGTGTCCTATGGTTCTGTGCTTCGGTCGTTTCCTTAGGGGTCCGTCATCTGTCGTTGGAACAAGATCTACACAGCACGAGAGAGAGAGAGAGAGAGAGAGAGAGAGAGAGAGAGAGAGAGAGAGAGAGAGAGAGAGAGACAGAGAGAGAGAGAGAGAGAGAGAGAGAGAGAGAGAGAGACAGAGAGAGAGAGAGAGAGAGAGAGAGAGAGAGAGAGAGAGAGACAGAGAGAGAGAGAGACAGAGAGAGAGAGAGACAGAGAGAGAGAGAGACAGAGAGAGAGAGAGAGAGAGAGAGAGAGACAGAGAGAGAGAGAGAGAGAGAGAGAGAGAGAGAGAGAGAGAGAGAGAGAGAGAGAGAGAGAGAGAGAGAGTAAAGAAGGTCGATAGGAGTACACCTGTGGCTACAGACAGCTTGCGCAAACAGACGGTGACAATGCGTTCAAAGACGGCGACCGAAGTATAGAGCGCCGTGCGCGCGTGTGCTCGCGAGACTATATAATCGCGCGTATATAGTCAGCGACGTCTGTTTGTCGATCTTTTGCTCTCTGAATTTAATTGGCGGAGGAAGTTTCGCTGATCGTCGACGATAAAACAACGGACATGCCAAAGTCTTTGGCGTCTTCGAATCGATGCAGTTTCTGTTTGTGCTGTTGTTCCGACTGACTCGACAAATCGCACCAGGTGCGAATCTTTAGGCGCGGCCAATCGGAACGCCGGACCCCCACCCCACCCTTACACCCGCCGCCGCCGCCGCCGCCGCCGCCGGCGAAGACGGGGCGCTTCTTTCTCGCCGCCGCCGCAGCAGCAGCAGCAGCAGCAGCAGCAGCTGAGCTGTCGCTTCGGTCGCCCGGCGTCTTGGTTTCGGAGTCGGGGTTTGAGATCGATGAAAGTTTCGACAGAATCCCTAGCTGTAAACAACTCTGTTAGAAGTCGACTCGCTTCGGTGTTTTGTTCTCTTCACTATACAAGATTTGGAAACATCTGTGGTTCTATAAAAGACTTCCGTCTAAGTAGTAAGACCACTTTCCCTCTGCCTGGTCTGTCTCTGCCTCTCCGCCTCTCGGTCTCTCTCTCTTTCTTTCTTTCTGTCTGTCTCTGCCTGTCTGTTTGTCTGTCTGCCTCTTTCTTTCTTTCTTTCTTTCTTTCTTTCTTTCTTTCTTTCTTTCTTTCTTTCATTCTTCTTTCCTTTTCTTTTTCCTTTTTCTTTCTTTCTTTCTTGACGCTCGTGTATGTTCTCTTTGTCTTAGCTGTTGGCCTTTACATGCAGCAACGAAACACTAAAGTATACAGTGAATGCGTATATTATAATGCAGAGAATAAAAGGTCATGATATGAAAATTAGGTTAATTCCTTAAGTTCTGAGTTCTTCCTATCTTCGGCTTCGTTGATCTGCGATGTATATTTTTGCATAATTACAAAATAATATTCAAACGCAAACGCAGAACTATACCCTCACTACTAGAGGATTGAATAAGTGATAGACCACTGACCCCGAGTCAACGAGATTCGCTGATGTTAGTGTTGGGGAGGTGGTGATGCTGATCATCCCGTGAACATGACTTTGATGTAGAGGCGTCTTTTTAGAGTGATCGAGCGAGCGAGCGAGCGATCAATAATATTTAGTCTAATCGATCGATAGAACGATCAATAATATCGCGTCGTTTATTAGATTTGAAGAACTATAGGGCATAGTATAGGCCCTAGGCATGACCTCATGGCTAACGAAATCCAGAGTTATAGACGAATTAGATTTGGGTCAAACCGGATGAATAGGTCCAAATTAGCGGAAACAATCTTGGGCGGATCGGTCGAGACAAACGGGTATCTATCTACATTATGAGAAATGGTGCTGGCAAATGGCAGTGAATTCAATAGTATGGACTCTGGAGTCACACACACACACACACACACACACACACACACACACACACACACACACACACACTGAATGGCAAGTTGCAACTATAGTGCCAATGACTGCGAGAGAACGAGGAACGACAAATCAAAGTCCAGCTGACTATTTAGTTTTTTAATATCTCATGGAATGATGAGATTTGCTTAAGATAGCTGCTGGGTTCACATTAATACATGATGCAGAGCATGATTTTGAAATAACTTTGAATGTCCGAGACACTGAACAAACGCATGCAATGCGACTGCATGCGTTGGCGTCTATTATACATTTGACACGGTCAGATCTTATCTCCGATTATCCAGATAAATAATTCAATAGATCGGGTCTTAGTTATTCCAATTACGGCGTCGCGTAATGTATTTTCTCTTATCAGTCGCAGCGCTTTCGTTGCCTAAATCAGTGTTCTCCCAAACTGAGGGTCGCAGGGCTCAGTCTAATGGGTCGCCGGGTAGCGCGAAATTTCATACAAAAGTGCCATTTTCTAACCAAATTGCCAATACCACAATGTCACAAGTCCCTTGAAAGTCGCAAGTAGGTTTAGGGTTTTAATACATTTATATGCCTGCAATCCTCCATACACGACTTGTATTCGAATGATCATTAGTGTTTTATCCAATTTTAGTTGACAATAAGTTTGCAGGGCGACGGCATGATACAAAACCGCTGAAGTGGGTTGCAGTTCCAAAAAGTTTAGGAAACCCTGGCCCAGAGTACTTGGAAAAATTAATCTTATTTCGCAATAATGCAAGGAAGACGTATTCCGACCATTTTGCTCAGCAACTCCAATAACAATAGGAATTTCCGGAATGCCCTTTAAGCTGGCGGTTAAGCGATTTTGCCTTATTCATAGGATTTTTAAGACTGTTACAAAGGTATGTTCTTGGCAAAAATTTTAAAAGATAATTTTCTATAAATTTAAAAATTTTATTTATTTCCTTTTGTTTTATTTGGGAAAATTATAAGTAATTATGCCTAATATATTTGTTATATTTTCATTCGAATCGAATCAGAGCGTTTATTTTGCTTTTTATTCAAAACTCAAAATATTCTTTTCAACTAATGGTCGCTAGATGGCTTAATGAATTTTTTAAATATTACCTGCTATGATTAGGTTCGTCTCCCAAAAGTGTGCTATTCGATTGGCTCATGTTGTCATGTTGCTCATGTTGGACTCGTGTGTTCCACCTCACTCACCTTTTAGTGGTGGATACATGAGTAGCTGTGATGGGGCGTCCAACCACTGATTGAGGATTGAGTGGAACGTTCCAGTGAAACGAACGGGTGAAGATTGCAGTGGCGGTTTCAGGAATTCTTGGTGGGGAAGGGGGATGGAAAAATTTATAGGAAGTTGGTGGGGGATGCAAAGTTTTAGAAAAGAAATGAGAGAAAAAGGCAATTCTTCTTAGTGTTTTGCCCAATAAACGTCGATAAACCTTGTCGGGAACGGCTGGCAAATTCGGTGGCAAGCAAAAAACGTCATTCGCGGTATTTTTCAACTGATTTTTAAAATAAATTTACCGTAAAAATGGGTTGACAAATCAAAAAATGTCATCGCGCATCCGCGGTATTAAGTTCGTCGAATGTAAAAAATTTAAATTTTAAAACAGCTTAAGTAAAATATATATGTTGACAAGCAACAAAAACTCCGGTGGGATGCATCCCCGGTCATCATCATGGTAGGACCGCCACTGGAGGATTGGCACCCAACTGTGGGTTAAACAGTGTGGGGATGGCAACGAGAAACCACCCCACTATCTTTTCCAAGTAGCCTGTATTCCATGTGACGGCAAAGAAGATGATTAAGGTCGCGGCACGTTACAAAACCGCCGCTGGATTGGGTCGCTGTTCCAAAATGTTTGGGAAAAGCCCTGGCCTAAATGATGTGCCTCTCCATGTCGTCCAAGTGCCCCTTTCACTTTCTCCTACTGATCGGTTCAGTGCCGCTTTCTGAATCGAGGAATATTTGAGACCGTTCACACACACACACACACACACACACACACACATGCATACACGCACACTTTACACAGCATTTAGATTCTTTTGAAAGGCCAGCAATTTAATTTCATTTTCTTCACTTGACTGAAGTTGGTTTTTATAATTGTCATTGTGTGTGTGTGTGTCTATGTGGGTGTGTGTGCGTGTATCAAAGACGATGAGTGTGTCTATGTGGGTTTGTGTGCGTGTGTGTGTGTGTGTTTGTTTCCGGAGAAACTTCGCGGAAAAGGGGACGCACAATTGCGTTTTTGAAATCGCAACAGAAGGTGAAATTGCTCCTTTGCTTTGCTAGAAACGAATCCGTTACAGTAATTATAATCTCACTTTTCACGTCCTCGGCGATTGCAGTTCCGCCAGGGAATAGCATATGGCCAGGCAATAAATTCACCCCCGCCAGCCAGTCATCCACCCAGCCATGCAGGTCGAAGGGAGGAGGTGGAGGGAGGGAGGGGTGGTGTCGCCTCCTCCGTCTTTTCTCCTCCTCCGTCTCGAGTAATTGGCTCGCGGTATAAAGGTGGGCTGCTAAGTACAGAGCTGGTCTCCAACGGTCCGAGGATGACGGTCCCGACACCCGGCGTCGCCCGAAGCGACGTGAGGCTGGCAGAGACTCAGTCAGTCGGTCGTCAACCTCTCTGAAACGACGACGACGACGACGACGACGACGAAGCGTTTCTTGTTTCCGTTAACTGACTCTCTCTCTCTCTCTCTCTCTCTCTCTCTCTCTCTCTCTCTCTCTCTCTCTCTCTCTCTCTCTTCTCGTGCCCATTGCCCATTGTTAGAAAAAAACAACCCGCGGGCGAAGAACCTTCGCGTCAGTTGGTTCAGAGGAGTAGGACGAAGATGACTAGGAGGAGAAGGAGGAAGAGGAGGAGGAGGAGCACCGATTGGCGTAACCGAGGTCAGGTATATAATAAAGTTTGGTGGCCGTCGGCAATTAGATAGAGCGCCGGCGAGTGACGATGCGTTGGTGGCGTCCATCCGCCGTCGTCCAGTGAGACGGCGCCGTATTAGGCGCAGTATACGTGCGCCTGTTGTCCTCCTGCCGTCCACAGAGAATCATTCGCTGCTCCACCCCCTCTATGTCGCTCCACCACTATTATAACGGTCTTCTAGAAACACACACACATACACACAAACTCTCTCTCTCTCTCTCTCTCTCTCAGTTGCCGAACATCATCATCATCATCATCATCATCATCATCATCATCATCATCACAACCCCCTCATCACTCACTACCTCTATGCACTAGTTCATCCATTCACTCACTTCGTGTGCGCACTTCATTCTGTTTGTCTGTTTTTGTGCCTGTCCGTCTGTCTGTCTGTCTGTCTGTCCTGTCCTGTCCTGTCCTGTTCTTTCTCTTTGTCGGTCGTTGTCAGTCCGTTGAGGTGTTCGGATACTCGTGTGTCCATATATTGTCCCAATTGTGACTCTGTGTTTGTCCTCTGACGACGATTTCTCTGCTTCTTGCAAAATAATGAATCGAATCGTTCATTCGCTGTTTATGTTGCCCATGTTTTTCTTCGTCTGTCGCTCTGCTGCTGCTGCTGCTGCTGCTGCTGTTTATCGAGGGGCGATGATAGCGTAGCAGTCCCTCGGATGAAGAACGCCTCATCTCGATGATTGTGACGACTGTTTCGAACTGGTGACTCGGTGGTCTCGTTTGCGCGTCTTTCCCATTCGACCCTCCAAACATTAATAACACTCAGCTCCAATCGCTTCTAACGAGACAGAAATAACGCGTCCACTGTTCGAAAAACAAACGAACAGAAGACCTCAGTCTGTCCGCCCATATTTCATGCAATAAGCGCACGCACACGCACACACAGATAGACAGACAAACACGCACACACAGATAAACAGACAAAAAACGCAAACACACACGCAGACAAAAACACTCACACGCAAACACACAGAGACAAAAACACGCGCATACATGTGGAGTGTTTGCTCGGAATTAGTTTGATGTTTTTTGCGGGATTTTCAATGTATAGGCCTACTTTTATTTTTAGCTATTTTTATTTTCTCTGGTGACAATATTCAGCCTGATTTAGGTCAAAGTGGACGAGATTTTTTGATTTTAATAGAATGAAAGATACTGAAACATTTTTTGATTAAGTTAAAGCATTCTTTCATTCTTCTTCTTCTTCTTCTTCTTCTTCTTCTTCTTCTTCTTCTTCTTCTTCTTCTTCTTCTTCTTCTTCTTATTATTATTATTATTATTATTAGTAGTAGTAGTAGTAGTAGTAGTAGTAGTAGTAGTAGTAGTAGTAGTAGTAGTAGTAGTAGTCAGTGGCGTAGATAGAAATTTTTTTTGGGGGGTGCAATTCTTATATTTAAAAAATTGGCATACATATAAGCAGCATATCGATAATCGACTCGAGAAAACTTGATTCAATTTGGCTATATAAAGACAGTGATGGCACTCGAGACACTCTAAGTCCTAATTCTGCAACATTTCCACTGTTCTTCGGTTTATTTATAACACGACCTTATAGCTATTGGGCCCGTTGAAAAAAATTGGACGTCTACGTCGCCATCACAACTTGGCAGTGACACAATGACTTTGGGATCTGATGTACAATCTGCTGACAAAACTGTTGGCAGTGAAAAGCATTCATAAGCTCCGCGTGTTCATTTGTAAAAAGCCTATCGTCAACGATGGGCACCTGCTACTGATGGTCTGCAATCTGAGAGTCCAGTCTTGACCGAAAGAAATCTGAGATTTTTCGCTGCTTTTTATTTGGTTCAGATGGTCTGTCTGATCTGTCATTGCAATGATCTGTATGAAATAATAATAAAAATAATAAATAAATGCCATATATGAAAATAGACTTCATGCATAACATGCCTACATACAACAGATTTCTGCTTTTTGAACATGTCCTCACATGTACTATTTAAATATTTTTTTATTCCAATATAGCCTACTCCCAAAAAATTACATTAAGTGTACTGCAGTCTAGAATTTAACAAGTCGGTAGTACGAATCTATTTCCTGAAGTTAGTTACAGAATATGCTTTGCTTCCTAACTGGGAATTCAGACGTCAGAACCCCAGGCGTAAGGAATTATTAACCCCTTAACTGGGGATCCCGGATATATCCGTCCATTTTACATTGAGTTACAGTTAAATACACGGTTAAGGGATTATTAATGGCTATTGGTTAACTTAGTGAGTATTCTGTAGTAAAACGTGAACTAAAGCAGCGTCGACGTGCTAATGCTAAATCAGCTAATGCTAAATCAGCTAATGCCAAATCAGCTAATGCTAAATCAGCTAATGCTAAATCAGCTAATGCTAAATCAGCTAATGCTAAATCAGCTAATGCTAAATCAGCTAATGCTAAATCAGCTAATGCTAAATCAGCTAATGCTAAATCAGCTAATGCTAAATCAGCACTGCTATATTGTTGTAGCGCATTCTCGGTCTCTGACTGGACAGCGTTGCATTGCATCTGCAGCATCACTGGCCTGAATGTAAAATAAACTTGAACAAAGGGATTCGTTAATTGTATTTGCCTGTGAAGAAAAGATGCAATACGATGGAAGATTATGTTTTTGTTAGCAAATACCGGAAACAAAATAGCGATAGACCTAACAAAAAGTAAGTAAGAAAGAATTGCATTGTACATTGCAATGCTAGTGTTCAAATAATGACATCAAATGTTTTTACACTTGACATCTTGAGGGGTGCAATTGCACCCCTTGCACCCCCTGGCTACGCTCATGGTAGTAAGTAGTAGTATTAATACTGCCACTACTACTACTACTACTACTACTACTACTACTACTACTACTACTACTACTACTACTACTACTAGTCTACTACACTACTACTACTACTACTACACTACTATACTACTACTACACTACTACTACTACTACTACTACTACTACTACTACTACTACTACTACTACTACTACTACTACTACTGTTGTTGTTGTTGTTGTTGTCACTGTTTTTAGCTTTCGGCGTTTGTTGTTTCCAGGTTCCGGAGAATTTTCGTTTTGTGGTTCAGGCGACACTGAGAGAGTTCTTCATTTCGATCGTCGCCGAGAAAGACCAGGAGCAGTCGTGGAAGAAATCCATCTACAAGATCATCTCCCGAATGGACGACGCCGTTCCGGAGTACTTCAAGTCGTCGAACTGGATGGAACAACTGGTCGACGGATGAACCACCACCCGCCCCCCCACCGACCCACCCCATCCACTGCAGGAGCTCCCGGTCCAGTCCTCGTCGTCTTATGGAGCGCGCAGCTATTTTCCAGGCGTCGTCGTCGTCGTCGTTCGTGGGATCAATCTTCGTAGATGTATAGTAACTCGTGTGCACTCTGTTGATCCATCTCTATATAGCATATAGGAGTCCCGTTGACCAGCACCACGGATATTATTTTGAGGAGCCAGACAGGTCACGTGACTTTTCGTAATTTTTTTCTGACAGTCGTTTGTTCTGTGTTGTGACAACTTTGTTCCTTAAACGGACAGAGCTTTAATTCAGTACAAGGCCTATATATGTATGTATGTATGTATGTATGCATACTGTATGCATGCATATATATAGGCCTATATATATATATACGCACTCACTCATGCACAAACACACACATGTAGGCCTATATATATATATATATATATATATATATATATATATATATACACACTATACATATACTAGTCAGACATATATATACATGTAGCCTTAGCATTTCATCTGAACTTCTCTTGTCATTTACTGTGCAACTCTACATAATGTTGGCTTTAGCTTTCTTTCATGAAATACAGTATCTAATGTCTATTAGTATCGTAATACGTTATTCACCAGTCCACCAAAGGAAGAGATTTAGCTATGTATGTAGTTTTATTGCAACATTCAAATTTTCATAAATTTTCATGACCTGGTGCATGAATATTTCTTTAGAATATATATATATATACAGTGTTTATTCTAGGTCTTCTCTGGGGGGGATTTCCCCCCAAAGTTTTAAAATCCCCCAACAAAAAATTTATATGTTGGCTGTGGGGATGGAAATTTCCCCTCCAAAAGTGTGGAGACTCAGACCTTGTCCCCGCAAACATTTCAAAATCCCTCAATGTCAAGGTGCACCTTGTTTATTCTAACCATGGTTAGAATAAACACTGTATATATATATATAAATGTATATATATGTACATATATACCATGTATACACCGCTTTATTCAATCTCTTTCATTATTAAAATTGTATGAATTTTGTGCGGTTAACCGCGGCTATATACTTGTATCGGTTCTTGTATACTTTAGTGTGCAAAATAAGCGTTGTCATGTCTAGTTGGACAACATTTATTAGTTGTTTAATACATATCAATCGTGCTTTTAAATCACACTTAAGTTCCAGAAATGCTTAATATAAATGTTAAGAGGAAATGGCATTCCAAAAAACACACTCAGTATTTTCGATTTGCGGGAATGTTGGGCGGTTTAACCCCTCATCTACAGGCCAACGAGGAGGACTTCTTGATAATCAATAATCAATTTATGTATAGTCTGTTTCGGCCTCCGGTGTAGGCCTAATCTCCACTGGAGGCTGAAAATCTGGAGAAGTCTGGCTGCCGCCATTGTTTTTTTATTAAATCAGCAGATATAGATCAGCAGTTCTTCTGTTGGCAAGGCGATCATCTATAATCGAGAATCCTTGGAACACTGAAATCAGTTTTCTTTCTAATCATTTCATTTGTTTGTGGTGTTACAAGCGATCTGTCGTTAGACAGTTTAGAAAAATGAGAAGCGGACTTACATGCTTTAGGCCTAATATGCTATATATATAGGGGCGTAGCGGCAGGGGTATATACCCCCGCAAAAAGATCTGTATAAATAAAATACAGTGCATACATAACATATATATAACATATAAAAAACGGTGTCAACTGACGTTCCGTGTCTTACACGACCCCTCGTGTCCCAGTTATCTATCCGAGCTGATTCGGAAACCGTTAGCGTCTGACCGTCGCCTTCAACTACGTTCAAGTAGTCGTCCGGTACTGTACATTCCACCGCCGTCGAAGACTGTGAAATTCGGTGAGCGTTCTGTCACCCGTGGCAACCCCCTTCTATGGAATTCGTTGCCATACACAGTGACTTCCTCTACCTCCTTTGAACGGTTCTCAGTTGCGCTGAAGACATATTTATTCAACATTTCATTTCCATTTATGTAAAGTGCTCTTGCTTTTGGCATCTAGCTATGTTATAGCGCTATAGAAATTGTCGGGATAATAATAATAATAATAATAATAATAATAATAATAATAATAATAATAATAATAATAATAATAATAATATAATATATACAATTATACATAATACTATATATATATATAACAATATATGCCCCCAAATTTATACCCCAAATCAAATTCCTGGCTACGCCCCTGACTATGTAGTTGATTGTAGTGGAGCCTCCGATTGATCTTGCCGTCGGTTCGGTGGCCATAACTTCTAAGCACTGCCTGCCAGTTCATCGAAGGCGCATATAGGACGGTGATGAATCTGATGATGCTGCATGTCGTCATTTTGGACGTGAATTTCGCTGGACTCTTATATATTCATAGATTGTCGGTTCTAAATACGTGTTGTGTTTCTTCTCTTTTTTTCGCCTGACCACATTTTCTGTATATATTTTTGTAATGCAGACTGTCCTGTTAGGCCTATATTTGTTGTTGAATATCTTAGTCATGTTATTTTACGATGAATGGAATTGAAGTCGTTTGTAATGGTGATGATGACGATGATGAACGCAGTACGAACCTTTATTCTGTAAATTGTTTACTATGAATTGATAAAAATTCTGAGTTCTTTTGATGCTTATCGTGGTTTTGGGTATCTATCTATCTATCTATCTATCTATCTATCTATCTATCTATCTATCTATCTATCTATCTATCTATCTATCTATCTATCTATCTATCTATCTATCTATCTATCTATCTATCTATCTATCTATCTATCTATCTATCTATCTATCTATCTATCTATCTATCTATCTATCTATCTATCTATCTATCTATCTATCTATCTATCTATCTATCTATCTATCTATCTATCTATCCATCTATCTATCTATCTATATATCCATCTATCCAATAACAAAAACAGTTAGACAGTTAGTGTTCCATGCATTCGTCAGCACACTTGTTTTTCGAGAGATTGATTTTCTGAGCAAAAGTGTTACGGAAACTTGTGACTTGACGAGAAAATTATCTCAAAACCCGCAATTCTTGCGGCAGATGTAATTAAGTGCATGGGTCAATAATCGAGGTGCATGACCATCACGACCGAATTATTCGGAGTGAATTACAACACTGTAGTAAAGTGACACAAATCACCAAAAGCAGTCTCTGCATGGGTCTTTGATAATGACGATGACGACGAAGATGCTGATGATGCCGATGATAATGATGATGATGGTGATGACGATGATGACGATGCTGCTGCTGCTGCTGCTGACGATCATGATATACTCGAAGAACTAGGTGCGTGAAGGAAATCTATAATAGTGTTCGATAAGTAGCGATAGGAGGAATCAACTGAAGGCCGAGCACTATTCAGATTGATTGGTTAGATACAGGGCTTTTTTTGTTAAAAAATATTTTCCGGAGCGCAACAGTCGGAAGTCACTTGTCAACATGACGTAGTCATATATATATATATAATTAATACAATACAACAATGTATAGATAGATATAGTTCTAAATTTCTATTTAATAATTTAATTTTGCAAAAAAAACAGTCTTCGGATTTTCCGGAACGCGGTCCGGATTTTCCGGAGCGCCGCTCGCCTCGCTCCGTCCGGCACAAAAAAGCCCTGGTTAGATAGGTGAGATTCAATCACTAACCAAACTTTACCAAAGTGAATAAAAATACCTTCGGTTTCTTTAGTTATATATAGTTAATACGTTTATCTAAAGACGGGTCCGTATCAGAGACGATGAGCGCGCCTTTAATTGTAATTTATTCAACTCCTTGTTCTGACAAATAAGTCTTAAGGTTGAAACACCGTACTATAGGAGAAGATTACTTAGCGCAGAGATGTCAAAGATACGGTCCGCGGGCCGGATACGGCCCACGAAAGCTTTTCATCCGGCCCGCGTGTAATTGGCTGAATAGGCTACTAGAAAAGAACTTCATGTTTAAGCAAAGTTACCTTATTTAAGACATGTTCAAAAAGTACATAGGCCTATATGAAAATCGAAAATTATATATATGAAACTCAAACTTGTACATGCACTGTACGATAGGCCTGCATGAAATGAAATAAAAAGTTTAGAAACAATTTTGAACACGCCTTTAGTCAATCATTTTATGCATTGTTCTGTCACTTCTCTATATATTATGGACCTACTGTAGTTCGTGTTGATGTTATGTACAAATCAGGCCCGCGACAACCTCAAAGACATTCACGTGGCCAGTGTTTAATCTAGACTCCTGGACTCCGGGGGGGACTCAAAAAGCCGGAGGGAGGGGGAAACTGACAAAGCCGGGAGAAATTCTGCTAAGGGCCGCTGTTAGTCCATGCAGTATTCCAAAATTTCCGGGGGAATTTGAAATTTCCGGGGAAGGGCGATTTCCCCCGGAAACGGCCTAGATTAAACACTGCACGTGGCCCGCTATGTGGGGCCATCGCCCCAAACATATCTCTTTCTTAGCGTATATGGAGCATTCTAGTTCTGCCACTCAACTCCATTCTTGCTTCACTCTTCTCGAATATAAAAAAGTCGCGGATAAGGCAATGGAGAGAATGGAACGTTGAGACAATATTGATGGAAAATCGGTGAATGCAGAACTCGAATTTCTGGGGGGTTGGGGGGGTTCAGCCCCCCTTTAAAATGGCAGACCCTCCCTAGAGAAATGCAAAAATGACAAACGTGTAAATTCTTAAAACACCACGCTCGCCATGACCCCCTTTCATTTGGATTACTGACAATTGCTCGCCGACAATTGCTCGCCGGTCAATTGCTCGCGGTCAATTGCTCGCCGGTCAATTGCTACCGAGAACAATTGCTCGCCGAACCTATTGCTCGCCGAATCGAATCGAATCGAAATTGCTGGAACAAAACGACGGTTGATAGGCAAATAATGTCAAGTAGAGAACAACGATTTTTGGCAAACTCAATATTCTGCAGGAAGGACTGAGGCCGGTCTCAGTTATGACCGATTTTGAAACAGCAACAATTAATGCTTTCCAGCATGAGTTTGTTGGAGTACAGCACAGAGGATGTTTCTTTCGTTTCTCGCAGTGCATTTACAGAAACATTCAGTCTAACAATCTACAGCAACAATACGAAACTGATGCGGATTTTGCTTTGCAAATGCGTTTGTTACCCAGTCTGGCATTTGTACCTGTCGTTGATGTGGTTAAAGCGTTTGAAGACCAAATCGAACGTGTTCATTTTTCTCCTACATCGCAACCGGTTATTGACTATTTTGAGGATACCTGGATTGGAAGGCCTACACGTGGTAACAGACGTCGGCCACCTCGTATAGCCCATCAAATCTGGAATTGTTTTGACAATGTTCGCAATGACCTCCCGAAAACAAACAACAACTGTGAAGCTTGGCACCGATCATTTAACGAGTTAATCGGTTCCAATCATCCGACCATATGGAAATTTATAAAAGCTTTGCAAAAAGAACAAGGCCTCAATGAGGCTAAAATTGAACAGTCTCTGGCAGGTCATTATACAACAACTAAGAAGAAATACAAAGATGCAGCTTCACGCCTTAAAAGGATTGTCGAAACTTACGGAAACATTGACCTGGTGGAATATATTAGAGGTGTGGCGCATAATCTGTCGTTTTAACTTTTATAACTTAAACGGTTGTTCGAACTGAGATATTCAACTATTTTGAACTTATTAAGTTTTTCGGATATTAAGCGATTTTATAATTATGCCCGTTTGACACTATATATCATGTGATTTGCTAGTAGATATTAAGCGATTTTATATTTGCAGTATATCCATTTTGTAACTATGACATTTGATTGACATTATATATCATGTGAGTTGCTTGTAGATTTATAACACATTTTGGTATGTATGTAGTTTTAATAAATTTTTAATTTCCTCTCAAATTTCATAATGTTATTGAGTTTTATAACGCTCTGAGCAATAGGTTCGGCGAGCAATTGTTCTCGGTAGCAATTGACCGGCGAGCAATTGACCGTGAGCAATTGACCGGCGAGCAATTGTCGGCGAGCAATTGTCCGGATACCTTTCATTTTCTCACAATTCGAGCACTGGGTGATTGTATGCTCGTAAGTGTGTGGGTGTGTGTGTGCGTGTGTGCGCACATGTGTGTTGGTAAAGGTACACTCTATATATAGGCTCAGCTCCCGTACGGAGAACTGAATGGTTAGCGCCTTCAGTATTACATGGCAACGGCTGAATGAGGCCTTTCCCTCGCCGCCTTTCCTTCCACTGAGTTAACACCCGATGTACTCATTCACAGCTGAGTCGACTGGGGGCGCATGGGACAGAAACAACCGAAAAGTTTCTGCCGCGGCCGGGAGTTGAACCACGGTTTGGCAGACAGGCCGCTGCTCCACCGCGCACCACATGTGTGTTGGTTGTTCTCAATAAATGAATGTTGCTGTATAGGTGAAGATTTAGAGTTCTTTTTCAAAATCTTTATAAGGCCGAATCAGCGACTGCATAAGCAGCTCGTTTTCTTGATTTATTGGTCCATACAGCGAGAGATTCTGTTCGATTGAGCTCTGTAGGATGAAGCACAAAAAAGGACTCGAATCTCTAAGCTATTTTATATTTCGGAGTCTTAATCCAACCAGTCCGCAAGCTCGTCATATTTTTGTTCTTCGCACATCGTGACATCGACGCAAAAGAAAAAACCGCGTGTTCAACTCGTTTCACTAAAATCACTGATTCTGCGACGCCTTCTGCATGAAGACGTCTTTGTTGTGAAGACGTTGGTCGAACCATTTCGTTTTGCGTATCAAAGACACGGACGCTTTTAAAAGAATACGCACAAGAAACGGAAGGGCAGCGCTGGGGTCGGGGGTGGGGGCGACATATGCTTCGACGCATTTGCGATTTACGCAATCATTCTTAGGCCCAATTGAACTCGCGGATGTATGCCTGATAATAACAATATTTCTGTATATGTTCGAACCATCTCTCTCATCTCTCTCTCTCTCTCTCTCTCTCTCTCTCTCTCTCTCTCTCTCTCTCTCTCTCTCTGTCTCTGTCTCTCTGTCTCTGTGCTCTGTCTCTGTGCTCTGTCTCTGTCTCTCTCTCTCTCTCTCTCTCTCTCTCTCTCTCTCTCTCTCTCTCTCCCGTCCTGTACGCTTGTGACCAGCTAGTCGTGTTTTTTGGTAATTGCGTGCGGCTGCTCTGTCAGGTATTTATCATGACGGACCTTCTTAATAGACTGTCACGGTACATCTTGTCAGCATCGCTGTCTGGCCATCGCCCCAAACATATCAAAGCACAGCGAAGCCTGACACATTGCATAGACCATTTTAATTTCCACTACGTGCCCTAGCCCCTAGGACAGGTAAATTCGGTGCAGATTGATCATCCCAGCCCAGAGCAACCGAGGGATCCATCGAGGCAGACTGTGTATGCATGTTTATGCCTATGCATGTATTACTTTATATGTATGCATGTATGCATGTTTGTGTGCACGTGTGTTAATGCGCATGTATAATTTATATGTATGTATACGGTCTGTGTTTATTTGCTCTTGTGCGTGGTCGGACAAAATGTCCGAGGACAAAATGTCACGGACAAAATGGCACGGACAAAATGTCACGGGTTAGTGTTGGGGTTGGGGTTGGGATTAGAGTTAGGCTAGGCAGGGGTGCACAACTCAGTGACCTGTGGGGCCACTGGTGGCCCGCCGGCGATTTTTTGTGGCCCGCGGACGTTTCCAGGATTTCAATGGAAAGTGGCCCCGAAGGCTTTGAAGTGGCCCCGAAGGTTTTCTTGCTTTCATATTAGCACTACACTTTAAACTTTGTTATTATTATTATTATTATTATTATTATTATTATTATTATTATTATTATTATTATTATTATTATTATTATTATTATTATTATTATTATTGTGCCCTTGCTGTTAAGAAATTCACGAATTTCTGCTATCAGTTCAACAAAGCATTTTAAAATTCGTCCTCTGCTCTTTCGCATCTGTGTAAAATGGTATGTCATGGCAAGAGGCTCCAGTCTCTTTTATTAATAACTTCAATTGACGGCGACTTAGACCCTTAGAACGAATGACTTCTTCTGTAGCGTTAATATGAAAGCAAGAAAGCCTTTGGGGCAACTTTAAAGCCTTCGCAACTATTTGGAAGCACTTACTTGTGTGAACAAACATTTTCTGTCATGAAATTGGACAAAAATGTTCTAAGGTTCTGGTTGAGTGCTCGGTTTTGAAGTTGCAACAAGTGAACTGCCACAAAATATGAATAAGAGTGTTAAAGACGTTCAGTCTCAACAACTCCATTGGTTATATAAAAAGGCGATTGACCTTTAATTTTTAATTTTATGAATTAATAATTGAACACGGGCATGGTAATTTTTGATTAACAAGACCTTAGCCTTCAGTGCTACATTTAAATGACAGTACTAATCATATCAATTTCATTTGTTCCTACTGGATTGTATTCATCAGAGATTCTATTAATTCCATTAGTCCTGTCGAATTAAATTTTATCTATAACCATATCAAATATTGCTATTAACTGTTACAGTCAATGTACCACTTCTGCATTAGAAATAGCGCATGTGGCCCGCGGAGTCTTGGGACCGAAAAATGTGGCCCTTGCTCTCTAAAAGGTTGTGCACCACTGGGCTAGGGGTTACATTTTATCTTCATTACATCTTGTCCGTTACAATTTGTCCCCGTGACATTTTGTCCTATCGGATATTTTGTCCTAGCACCCTTTTGTGGTGTGTGACGAACCTCCGTTTTAGGAGGAATTTTATAACGGCTGCAGAGCAAAACATTCTAGAGAGTGAGGAAAAACGAAGAAGACGCTCGCGCGCGCGTGTGTCCTTGTTTTCCGAAGGACTTATGAGAATTTTTCATATATTTTTCATGTTCATATATTAGGTACACTATTATATATATATATATATATATATATATATATATATACATGTACATGTTTTTTTATGCCCTCGGTACTTCATTCCTGAGGGACTTATGATAAAAATGCCTATGCCTATGCCTATATATATACATATATATACACTATATATATATATATATACACTATATATATACATATACATGTATATATATATATATATAGTGTAGCTTGTGTATGATTGTCTGTGTGCTTGATTATGTGTCTTGTTTTCATCCGTACAAGCAGTGTTATTATCTACCTGAGGCAGTAAGATGGTCGATTCTTCCTGTGGTGAGTTCCTTTGCAAAGGTCAGAGACTTCGGTCTACAGAGGTTAACCGTCCTGCTCTGATCGGCGGCGTTTCAATTGCAGACAGAGTGACACACAACGGCGTTGTTCTTTGCGCTTCGCTGATTCCGTCCAGACGCCCGCCCACCGAAGCGTGACGAACACTTTCTTATCGGTTGGCACACGCCATTAGGTCGAGCGATGTTTCCTCTGCCGCCCCTTCGTTTTACCTCCCTCCCTTCCTTCTCTCCCTCTGTTCCCGTCCCTTTCCTTGTCCGCCCCTCCCTCCCACCGTCCGTCGATCGATCGGTCGTCTGTGGAGGGGCGGTCGGGGGCGGGCGTCGTCTCGGACGTCTCCTCCGAAGGGAAGTTGTCGCTTTCTTTCTGGGTCGCAGCTCGCCTTCTCGTGAAAGATGGGTCTCTGGGGTGTAGCGACGCGGACTCACTATACGCCCGACATCAAATACCGCGTTTATCTCGTCTTCATGCCTTCCTGCTTCGCTGCCAGAGGACGATGCTGCTGCTGCTGCTTTCCATACCACCGCACTCTTCCTAGAGAGAGGGGGAGAGAGAGAGAGAGAGAGAGAGAGAGAGAGAAAGAGAGAAAGAGAGAAAGAGAGAGAAAGAGAGAGAAAGAGAAGATACAAGAGACAAGAGAGACAGAGACAGAGAGACAGACAGAAACATACAGACAGACAGAGGAGATGACGTAAGAGGTCATCTGAGGTCAGGACTCAGGAGGAGGCATCTGATCGTCTTCCTTGTTCTTTCCTTCTTCCTTCTCTTTCCTTCTCCTTCTTCCTCCTTCTTCTTCCGTCTTCCCCTTTCTTCCCCTTTCTTCCTCCTTCTTCCTCCTCTTTCCTTCCTTCCTCCTCCTCCTCCTCCTCTTCCTCCCTCTTCCTTCCTCCTTTTCCTCCTTCGTTTGACCGTCGCGTGCGTTTCGTTTATCTTCGAGCGTAAACATTATCTGGACGTTTAGCAATCACAGTTCCTCAGCGCCGTCAAATCCTTCGAAAGCCGACGCATCCGAAATCGTATCGCAACAGCAATGATTCTTAATAATTACGTTCGCCCGTCCCTCTGACCGGGGTTCGCGTCTCCGGTCAAGCGGCGAAGATCTCTGCCGCCGATAGAGAAGCCCCAGCACCATCGGCGGCGGCGGCGGCGGCGGCGGCGGAGGCGGCGGCAGCGGGCGGGGCGGGGCGAGGAGGCGGCTCAGCCTCGAAGATCCTTGTCGCTTAAGGCCCTGAGAGCGACCCCGCATGACCGGTAAGATGTATGACCGTTTGCGATCGCTTGTGCACGGAGGACGGCGGAGTGGTGGGTGGGTGGTCGGGGCGGAATTAAGGGCTCTGGTCGGTGGGACGAAGAAATGAAAGATTCAACTATTAATCCCGTCTCTCATTTCGCTTTCATTGCCTAAAACTGAGTCCGGCGATAACGGAATGGACACACGGACACGATTCTGGGCTTAATTACTCAGGAGAGAGAGAGAGAGAGAGAGAGAGAGAGAGAGAGAGAGAGAGAGAGAGAGAGAGTCGACCGACCAACCGACCAGCGCTGTGGGAAAGTTTCGGCCATACGGTAATCAGGCGGAGGAGGAGGAGGAGTAGGAGGAGGAGGAGGGAGGAGACCAGAGGAGCGGGAATCTCGCCATTCAGAGAGATATCTATTTGATCCATCCGGAATATCCAATCTGCTGCAATAACAGTTTACTGCTTCTGTATCTTGGAGCTGATGACGTTTTTAAGTTTTTCACGATCAATTCGTTGATAGTTTCGGAACAAAATTTTAATGAAACACGGAATAGAACTTAGAAGCAAAGGCAAACAACATAGCCTATTAGCCTATAGTCCTATGCATACACACACACTCGCCTCTTCTTCTTCTTTCTTTCCTTCATTCCGTCGTTCCCTATTGGATTGGACGATGAGTCTGAATGAGTTCCTTCCGCTTCTGTCTGTCTCTTGCTGCCTTAGTTCATTTGGATGAAGTTCATTTGCATTTCTTCTGCATCCTCTTTTAAGTTTTCTATCCATGTTTTTCTTTGTCTTCCTTTTCTCCTTTTCCATTCAACATAGTTGTATAGTGCTTTCTTTGGTATTCTTTCTTCCTTCATTCTTTCAACATGACCAAAGTTTCCACCAAACCATTTCAGTCTTCGTTTCTGTATTGATTCGAGTATCGTTTCTTTTTGCTCTGTCTTTTCTCTGATCGTTTCGTTTCTTATTCTTCGTCTTCTGCTGACTCCTGCTATTCCTCTTAACCAGTTCATTTCTGCAGTCATTAATCTTCTTTCGTCTTTCTTCTTTATGGTCCAGCATTCTGATCCAAATAATAGTATTTGTGTGATTAGTGTATTATATAGCTTTACTTTTCATTATTATTATTATTATTATTATTATTATTATTATTATTATTATTATTATTATTATTATTATTATATTGCTATTATAATTGTTTGTCTTTCCATATATTCTGAAGTTTTCCAAATGCTGTACTTGTTTGTCCAATTCTTCTTTATAGTGTCTTCTTCGCTCAGTCCATCTTCTGTCAGTACTGATCCTAGGTATACGAATTTTGGTACTTATTCTATTACTTCCTCCTTTAGTTTTAGGTTAATTTTTCCCTTCTTGTTCCCCGTGACCATTGCTTTAGTTTTCTGTGTATTTATTTTTAGTTCAACTTCTTCTCTGGCCTTGCTTATTTCATTACTTGATGTTTGTAGGTGATCTGCTTGTGTTGTTGTCACAACTATATATGTCATCTGCAAACCTTCAATTATCGTATTAGTACATCAGCGCCAGTCGATGGCGGCTTCAGTCAAATTTCGCAGTCAGTTCTTGTCCGCGGTGGTTCGTGGTTGAAATCCAGAGGTCGTGGAAAGGCAGCGAGCAAAGACAGGCGGGGCAGGTGATGCCGGCTTCGGAGGAGGCCGCAGAGGTGCTGGTGATGGAGTACGTGGTAGTGATGCTGTCGTGTGTTAATTATTGTGGTAGTCGATGCGTGAAGTGGAGGGGGTTGTGGCCCTTGTGGGAGATTACAAGAGATTCGAATATTTCTATATTCTGATAATTCGTTGCTTCTCTGCCTCGAACGGAAGTGGTTCTTATTTCCTGTTCTTGTGTTTATATTCCGCGTCGATTCGCTCTCTCCCTCTCCTCTTCTCTCCTTTCCGTCCGTCCAGCTGCCTGTCCGTCTGCCTGTCTGCCTGCCTGTCTGTCTCTGTCTCTGTCTGTTTGTCTCTGTCTCTGTCTGTCTCTCTCTCTCTCTCTCTCTCTCTCTCTCTCTCTCTCTCTCTCAGCAGAAGCGTTGGTGAAATAATTTCGCTTTCGAAACGCTGACAGTATTTGGAAGCAGAGAAGAATGAGATGATCAATCGCCCGCCCCTCCTCCTCCTCCTCCTCCTCCCCATCCTCCTCCTCCTCCTGCACCTCCTCCAGTCGTCATCACCTCAGTCGACATTCGCTCGGCGCTTCGCTGGTTCCGGTCGCTGAATGCGAAAAGACGCCTGACCAACAGTCCTTGGCTTTCCACACGGAACTGGAATTCTGGACGCGGAGGAAGCACTGAATGGACCGGCGTCTACAACAGTGTGATTCCCTTTCCTTGTTTTCTAACCAATGCGGAGATTGCGTCTTCATTAGACGTATAACTAATATACGTGTACAGTTCGACCTACGACGCCTATAGGTCTATAGGAGATGCGTTTATAGGGTTATAAGCGGCACGCAAATGGACGCTGCGAACGAAAGTTTGAATCTGCTGAAATAAAATCTTATCCGATCATTTCAAAGCTGAAATCTAGCAACTATCGTCGGTCTCCGTTTACTCTTTATGACGCCATTTTAAAGCAACAAAAGGTCGTCGCTCATCTGAAAAAGTGGTCACAGCTGCTGAAAAATCTTCACAAACAAAAGGAGGTCCTCTGTACTATTTCGCTTAAATATGTTATTGTGTTATACATATAAACCAATGCCATCCACTTCAATTCTCCCTATTCTTCATATCCAACCGTACTAAAGGACTATCTTATAGAAAAAAATGTGGGTAATTAATTTGGCACCCCGGGGGCGGATGCCCCTCGCTACGCCACTGTTTCAGTCTGGTTGTTGGTGTCGTGTTCGATGCGATTAGTTCCTGATCTGATTTAGTAGAGAGAGAGAGAGAGAGAGAGAGAGTGAGTGACAGAGACAGAGACAAATACAGAGACAGAGACAGAGAGACAGAGAGGAAAGAGACAGAGAGACAGAGACAGAGAGACAGAGACAAAGAGAGACAGAGAGAGAGAGAGACAGAGAGAGACAGAGAGAGAGAGAGAGAGAGAGACAGACAGACAGACAGACAGACAGACAGACAGACAGACAGACAGACAGACAGAGACAGAGAGAGACAGAGAGAGACAGAGAGAGACATAGAGAGACTGAGAGAGACAATCAGACAGATAGAGAGAGACAGACAGAATCAGAGAGAGAGAGAGAGTCAGAGAGAGAGAGAGAGAGAGAGTCAGAGAGAGAGAGAGCGAGAGAGAGACCTCCTGAACGAAATAAGAATGAGGCAATCATACAAGAGGATTCGGTCGACGACACTTCTTCGGTCGATGGACGCGCTTCGTTGCACACGGCATTAGACGTAGTTCCGGTCTTCGTCCCTTCGTCCTGACCAACCCGACCGACGTCCGATGACCTGTTCACGTGACCGCTGGTCAGACTTCAGATCCAAGTCACGCGTTCGAAACTTCCTTTGACCGTAAATAATGGCAGCGCTGACTCCCTGCTCTGCATCGTATGGACGATGATTTATGTAGCGCCTACACGTGGTCACAGAGGAATGCTTCTTCTCTCCTCCACAATCGGTTTCTTCCTTCTCTTCATCGGTTGTTCTAGGAATTCTACAGTCAAATACTGTATAGGGCCTACGCTTATCGAGCACCCAACAAACCTCATATTTTAAAATGGAAAAATCACAAATTCGGAATGCGCCAGTAGCACAATAATCATAACTGCTCATGGCAAGAACAATTTGCAATGGAATAGCTCCATTGGCCCTGAAACAGAGCCGATTTCAACAGACTGAGTTAGAGATTTCTTTCCAAGTCATGCCAACAAACGATAAGAAACCGAAAGCGATACTCAAGTACCACGACTAGTCATGTATTCAATTGTATCGCGTTTTTTGCATTTAACAGCACGCAATTCAGATGTGTGTATGTCAACTTAATTACATAATATTTGTAATTTCTAATAATTGCAAAATTAGAAAATAAACTCGGTTAATACGAGATAAACACACTGGTTAGTTATTTTCCTACCGTTTGACGCCATTTCGTCGCGTTATAATGCGCAGTCCTTTATTCACAGCAAACGACACCTAACCTCTGACCCAATGGCCAATTCAACTGCCAATCCGCCTATTGCCTAGGGTTCCACGTGGTCAGTCATGTCGGAGGAATATGATAGGTCACGTGCTTGACAGAGTCTATTTCCCGCCAAGGCCTTGTTAGCACAAAACTGGGGGAGATTTTCGAAAGATATCTCAAGAATGATGATGATGATGATGATGATGATGAAGCTCCGCCCATTATGAAATTGGCGTTGCCTATAGCAACGACAACAGCGTGTCGTCCAGTGAGAACGTGGCTATACAAACAAAGAGACTTTCGGAAAAAATAATAATAATAATAATAATAATAATAATAATAATAATAATAATAATAATAATAACGTTAACAACAGCATCAAAAGAAATGCAAGATGGCAGTCAAGTAACAAGTTGGTCTAGCAGCTGCCTTTGAAACGTTTTAGCGATTGCAGCGCCCCTAGCGGCCGGTACCAGCAGCTGGTGTCTAGGCGCTCGCTTATCGAGTTGTTATTGATCGAGACGACGAAAATGCAATTAGCGTCGATGGCATTCGGAACCAGCCTTCGACACTGAACTGTCCTCGAGAAGAACTGACCAATAGAAGAGAGAGACAAGAGAAGCGGAGCTGACCAAAGACCGAATGACCCCCAACTGTCTCCTAGAAATGACGGTCGATTCTTCAATTAGCATCTGAGCCACTGAAGATCCGGTCTGCTCGAGTGACGCCGCTTTTCTATTACGATTGTACACAACGTTGGAGAATTAGGGACGAGACTTAAGAAAAACGTCGATCGTAGGAATTAAAACGGTTTGCGTAGAAATGAATTTCTCGTCCAATGGTGAAAATCAAGGAGTCCACAGACTGCAGTCGATCTAGAATTATTGATGGAAAGACGGTTCTGACCGCTCAAGTCTTAGCGCCGATCTAACGGAACGCCGGAAGGGCGGGCTGGCAGGAGACAGCGGAAGCCTCTCGAGCCACGCCAAGAAGAAGAAAAGGAGTGGAAGACGGAGAAGCGAGACAAGAGATTGGTCGGTCACAGCCTAAGGAGATCTCAAGGAGATTGACTGAGACGCGTCGTCTCGTCGGCCGATTGGACGTCGTTTGAGCAACGAAAGAGACAGGTGGTCAAGATGCTGCGAATAGAAGACGGCAGCAGCAGCAACAGTGGCCATAGAGAGGCTGACCACTGATGGACAGTCAACTGAACTCTCTCTCTCTCTCTCTCTCTCTCTCTCTCTCTCTCTCTCTGAGCTCTCTCAATAATAATAATAATAATAATAATAATAATAATAATAATAATAATACGGTTGAGGGATCTAAGAAAGCGTGACAGTTTGTAATAGAGGGAGGGTCAGGACCAGCGTGACGTCACATTTTCAGTATCAACATTATAATAATAATAATAATAATAATAATAATAATAATAATAATAATAATAATAATAATAATAATAATAATAATAAACATTTGATGCTGAGTTCAGTGAGTTCATAGCAACTTTTTACATTTTCTTGCTCTGTCAGTCTGTTGCAATGTAAGGTTAAGTTTTGAGCACGTTCTGTCTATCTGGTGTCGATTGATACGCGTATACAATGGCCTCGATTGTTGATAACTGGTGTCTTAGAGATACGCAAATTGGCCTCGACTTAAGCCTCGAGGACCAGAACGAAGTCAATATTTCTCACAATGCTGTTTGGGTTTTTATGTTCTGTCTGATTCAATGACCGTCTTTTGCCTAATTTCTCTTTTTGTCCATCTATTATTTAAGGCCTACAGACAAATAAAGATATAAGCTGAATCCAGTTATAATGGCTTTACAAAATTTAATAATAAATTTAAAGTAAAATAATTAGATAATCCATAACAATCATAAGAGATATGGTATTGATGCAACCAGATGGCAGTGGGAGCTCTTCTGAGTATTGGTCCAAAGAGGCGCTATACAAATGCGTTGCTACATTACACAACAGTTGTAAAACTGATTCTTTTAGTACAGCGTATAATTAATCATTTAATTCGTTTAAACGATCCCTAGGTCAACATTGGAGAGGACAATCCAACAAGGAATGATGTTGGGAATTAGACGAAGAGGGCGGCCAGGAAGACGATGGGCGGATGACGTGGAAGAGTGGACAGGAATGAAAATGTCAGCAGCAGTCAAGAAGACAGAGGATCGGCATGGTTGGAGGAAAGAAATTCATGCTGTCACCTTAACTTCAGTACATGAAGGAACAAGGAGAAGATGATGATGAAACGATCCCTATGTCGCCTTCCCAAGATCCCGGAATCAGGAAATTGATTTTTGAATAGTATCCGGGAAAGGCCTACACTTGAATGACCCACGACGCCAAAGCTAGGCTAGGATAGGGAGTCCAGGGACTTCTCTGACACGAACGTTGCTTCCTAGAAACCCCGATGCAAAGTCGATGACTCCTGGCCGGACAAAATGTCTGCGGACAAAATGCCACGAACAAAATGTCAATGACAAAATGTCATGGGGACGAAATTAAAGTCAGCGGACAAAATGTCACAGACATATTGTCACGGTTTAGGGTTAGGGTTAGGGTTAGAGTTAGTGTTACATTTTGTCCGCTGACATTTTGTCCCCATTACATTTTGTCCCCATGGCATTTTGTCCGTGACATTTTGTCCGCTGACATTTTGTCCTAGCACCCGATGACTGACTGTGCAACAATCTACAATTTACGCCCGACATGTGCAGACAACTTCAAATGCCGTCACACTAAAACATTTCAGCCTGCATGGACAATTATTTTCGAAGAGATATATGATAAAGAACAAAGACAAAACCGCAAAATTCTTTTCGAGGAGAAAATAATATGGAACAAAAAAACCGCAATAACAAAGATCATGAATGAGAACAAGATGAAAAGAACAAAAGTAAGAACCGAATAATAAGAATACAAAGAAGAACATTAAGTCGACGCTATAGCGATGCTCTTCTTTATCATATTCAGTCGACATAAATGGCTGAATGACTCGGCGATCTATATTCAAACAACGACAACTGATGCGCATGACGACGACGACTATGATGATATTATCATTGTCGTCGTCGTTGTTGTTGTTGTGTAAAGAAATTTGTAGTAGAGCTGGTAATTGTCAAGCGAAAACTCTTCAGAGTCAAATGAGGAAAGCGGTGACGACATTATAGTGGACTGGAATAGAAAAGTGGAAATGAGCGCAGAACATTGCCAAGAAAAGCCATCGGCCAAGCGATCAATTATATTCTCTCGAAGCCCGAATAGAAAAAAAAGAACAAAATTAATGGAAGGACGTCTTAAACGAGGGGAGATGGTCAATGTTTGAATTCAATTAAATTATATACGACACAACTTTTATATGCGAACCATTTGTACGAGTTTTTCTTTTGTCTCGCATTAATTTACCTACCGCAGTTCAGTAGGCCCATGTTTCCTTCCTAAAATGAGAAATTTGTTATTAGTATTATTAGGCCCATGTTTCCTTCCTAAAATGAGAAATTTGTTATTAGTATTTTTCACCAAACTTATAATGTGACAAAACTTACAATGTGACAAAAAGCATAAGTAAAGAAGTCATTTGTCAAAAGGAAGCAATGGCGGCTCCTCGTGGGGGGCCCGGGTTGGCCCGTGTCCCCCCATTGAATGCCTGGCCCCAGTGGTTCCCATGTTGGGACCCTATTTACTACTACATACCTATCAACAAATGGTTGGCCCCATGCTTAGAAGTTGTCACTCAACGCCCCCCCCCCCACTTGCCAAATCCTGAAGCCGCCACCGAGAGGAAGTCTTGTTTGCTCAACCACGTTTAGCTTTCGTAAACTGCTTCAGAGAAGATTTTACTTATGTGGTTGGTCTTAAAACGTGCCAAGACTGCATGAACACAGTAGAACTTCGATATTTAACGTACTTTAGCGGGTCTGTAAGATGCAGTTAGCCTAAATGTTATATCCGAGGTATACGTTATTTATATCCAACACCATCCAATACGGTGGCGCATCACACGGGACCGTACATTGCGGTGCGTTATATCCGGGTGTGCGTTGTAACCGAGTCCGCTGTAAAACGACGTTCCACTGTCCATGTCACGTCGTAAGTCATCCGAAGTAAATTGTTCTTTGAAGTCACGTGCGTGCAAAAGTCTAAAATTCTAGACGGCAACAATGCGCCAGAGACCATTCGTGGCGCCGGGATCCCGTTTGCTCTCGCCGTTGTCATGGAAATGACAAATAGCGCAACATAATTAATTGCGCTCAACGATGTCAAACGCCTTGAAGGAGCCGGCGTATCTGCCATGCGCCGCGACCCATTAGACGAAAAGTCCCGCCAGGAGGCGCCACCGTCGTCCGTTTCCGGTGGCGTCGTCGTCGTCGTCGTTCGTACGTCGTTCGCTAGGCGGCGCCGTGCTTATTTATCTGAATTTTTCTGATTAATTTCTAAGCCCAGGGGGCGGTGTCGTCGACTGGAACGGAAAGATGAGTACGCGAGGGTCGTGGTCACGTGTGGTCTCCACTGCGCTCGTCTCCCCACTCGCGTCACGCACGACTGCATCGTCGAGATATTAATGGAGCAGACGATAGCCGTTATCTCTCCACCGCTGCTGGACCCGGGGCCACGATACCTCTCCATCACCAGAGCTCCTCGAAGAAGACGCGACGACCAGCTCTTATCATGACAACGACCGCCAAGGTAGCGGCGCTGGTTCGTCGTCCGGTCGGCAGGTGGCCACCAGGCAGTGACGTTCGATTGCGCCTCTAGCGGCGAGGTAAGGAAGCTTTAGGAGAGGCACTCATAGATTATGCTGTGCCTGATATTGACATGCAGTCATTGTGAAAAATCATCTGCAATTTGTATATATATATATATATATATATATATATATATATATATATATTATATTAGAACTCGAAAGCTGCTTCGCTCGCGCGAGCTTCGCTCGCATGCAGGATAATACTAATTCGCGTCGCTTCGCAATCATTGCTTCGCGAACAACATTTCGCGATCGCCACCGCGTCGCTCTCGCGCCGCTCCGCGCCGTACGTTAAAATCCGCTCCGCGCCATTTTGACGCGCCGTATTTTGTGCGCCGCTCCGCGCAGGCTCGGACGCGCCGCTTCGTCGTCGCACGCCCAGCCGCTCTGACGCTGCAATGACCAATAAACCGGTTTACCAATTCCAGAATGACCAATCAGAACGCTCACTCAACCAACCAATCGAAAGGACTAAACGGTAACCAATCAGTCAACGCTCGCCCAGCCAACGCATCGCGAGAACGACTCAAACGGCCAAACAATAGTCAACGAACGCCCACCAACGCATCGCGAATCAGAACGCTAAACAGCCAACCAATCAGAAATAGTCAAGGCAATCAGACATACAGATAACGATTTTAACAGTTAGAGATATATATATAATATTTTACATATTATATTATCACATAGACACATTACAGATCCATTATATGCATATAATGGATCGTTCTTTCCCAGAATATCTTGTATGATGAAATCTAATTATTAAAAGTCTCTTTTAGATTGTAAGATTAGAATTTCTGTCGCAATTTCTTCTGTGTGATTCAAGTATAGGCAGAGTTAACTCGAGACAAATGGAACAGCAAACTGCATAGGGGCCTTCTTCCTCTGGCAACTCCCTCTTCCTCCCAGTTTTTCAAATTCCTAGAGTTGTGGAAAATGAAATAATTCTGTTTCGACGTCGTCATGTGAAGAACAGCTTATTAAAGGGTATCTACGCGTGTG